>CP092720.1:14293662-14893662 GCA_030273425.1 Microplitis manilae | reverse complement strand
TAAATCATTGGTTGATTTAACATTAAATCATATTAATAATTAATTGTGAAAAAAACAATTGATCATTTAACGTCGGGAACTGGATAAATTACACGGCCCAAGTTGTGTATTATATTGGTGGTACTATATAGAATTAACATGCAACAGTCATATATCTCCATTTGGTTGAAGTGAGATTTATGACAAGATAGCGCCGCCTTAGGTTTCGGCATGAGATTTACGTGCTGCTATGGTCAGACATGAGGTATTCTTTGTAAGAGTAGCGTCCGTGCTCTGTTACAATAAACAAATTATAAATTTGTCGCCATTTAGTATTTGAGTAGAGAATATAAAGCCAGTGGCATTATTTGAGTTTTTTTGGTCAAAGCGTAAAGGAAAATACATTTACCGTATAAGAGTGCAACCAAGGGAGTTGAATAATACGTGATCTGTAAGTACTTTTTGGCTAATGCATTGGCGTGTAATTTTGTTCCCGCGTTGATGATCATTCGTTATCTCATAAGTGTGAGAGAGATAGCAACTGTTAAGTATTAATAAGTTGTCAGAAGCATATGATGGAATGCGTGACTATTGGGCCCAGTAAATAATAACACAATCAGCGAAAATATTCAGTATTATTTGAGCATTACCAAATATTAATTGTAAAAATTATTTGGTTATTTTTGTTTGTTATTTACTGCTATAAATATTATTTTCTGCGTTATTATTATTTGTTATCATCACGTGTGAGTAATACAGGAATTTCTAGATATTATTTTATGTAATTATTACTAATGTTAATTATTATCAGTATATTATTATTTCGCGATTATTATTTTTGTGAATAGTGTATAACAATTACCAGTGGTTCAATTGTTCGAAATATTTACTTGAAACAGTTAAAGCTTAGTTTGAGATTATTGTTTCAGCTTGCGAATATCACGTGCGAGTGATATCATTCTTTACATGCGAGAAGCTATTTTGTGTTAAGATATTTGCTGTCTATTTATTATTATTATTTTATTTGTATACGCATACCAGTATTATTTTGTAAGTGAACTATTATTATTTTTTTTGATATTGTTCTTTGGATATGCGATACAATTAAATATTAATTTATTATTTAAAATATAATTTGAAACAAATGGTCATCGACCCGGTAGTTATTTATATTTTATTTAGTTAAATCACTACTATCTTTTTCTTGCTTACCTCTTCCTAAATCTGAAACCGTTACCTTGTCATTTATTTATTTTCATTTCTCGGTTGTATTTTCTTTTTGAGTATAATTTTGTTCGTGGGGCATGGGAACTGGCGCCCAACAAGGATTTCTAACCCAGCCTGAGCAGAGCTGCGGGTCCAAAGAGAATCGGGACATCTCCAGGTGGGACTTCTTGTGTTTATTATTTTTATTTCAGTTTTTCACCAAACGGAGAGCCATAACGGCTATTGAGCGCCGACCACACTCCGCCGTGGGACGCGTGAAATAAAGGAGAACGTATAATCTTTTATATTAGGTGACGATACTGAACCTATTGTAATTAAGTATGACGCTATGAGACGCACACTTTTTCATGATGTAATAACGCGTAAAGAATCAAAGACAAAGAAGCTTCAATATAAAAAACGTAGACTTACTAATGAACATAGATCTTTACCATTCGGCTATTTAACATTATAAACAATACGATAAAATATTCATAAAAAATATCAACTATGATTTAAATTTGATATATTATTTCAATATTATGTATTATGTATGTATATGTATATGTGTATGAAATTGTATTAAAGTCTTTGTATATTTTATGAATAAATAAAATGTATGTCATCAGCAGTAAAATGTTTTATAATTTACTATGAATTAGTAGTTATGGTTCATACTATATAAGTTTTTAGCACAGAAAATGTTTTACTTAGTTGTGTTACATGGTTAGGCATTATTCAGTATTCATAAAGGCAATAGTAAACCTTGTGTTACCTTATCAAAGTAATGGATATTGTTATTGATATTCAAGGACTATTTGATAATTATAACAACTTTTAAGTAAAAGAAATTAGTGTAGTTAGTATCGATACAATAGTACAAGACCACTGGATAATAAAATCGCCTATTCCGTATAATAAACTAACGATAACGGCTGAACGGAAAAATGATTTTATCACACGTAATGTACACGGCATAAAATGGTGTAATGGTGGTACTATTTTTTCGAAAACAGTGTGTATTTTAACTTCTTACTCTGAAAAAGCGCGGTTTATTTACGTACGTGGACAAATTAAAGCAAAATATCTTGAGCAAATACTAAAAAGAGAAATAATGAATTTAGAAGAGGATGCAGATGGATGTCCAAAGTTTAATTCTTTAAAGAAAAATATCAAAACACAGTGTTCTTTACACCATTCTCTAAAGCAGAGCTGTACAGCTAAAGATTGGAACTGCTCTTTAAACCAAGCTATAAGTTTACGTGATTGGATTATCAAAGAGCGGTCAAAACCGTTCATATGAATTTTTAAATAATACGATACCTAAAAATTTTACAAACACAACTACTCTGGTATAAGCTGTGTAATGGAGCCGCGATGGAAACATCCATGGACTTCAATTATTTGAGGCCCCACTGGGTGAGGTAAAACAGTTTTCGTAAAAAAATTTATACAATACCTACAACAAATAAGTGATACTAAAGTTTCAAGAATAATATTTTACTATGCTGAGTGGCAACCCACATATTTAAAATACCCTACCTTTGAAAAAATTGAATTTCGTGAAGGTTTACCTGATAATAGTGATTATAGTTCTGATAATAAAGCCAAATTAATTATTATTGATGATTTAATGCGTGAAGCCGGAAATAATACGGTCGTTGATCTTTTTACGAAAGGCAGTCGTCATTAAAATATTAGTGTAATATTTATTACGCAAAATATATTCCATCAAGGGTGTGGTCAGAGAGATATCTCATTAAATTCAACCTATTTAGTGATTTTTAAAAATCCTAAAGACCGATCACAAATACAGCATTTAGCGCGACAAGTATGTCCCGAAAATCCTCTTTTTTTACAAGAAATATATAATGATGCTACAGTTGAGCCACATAGTTATCTTCTTTTGAATTTGAAACAAGCAACACCTGAGAATTTTCATTTCCGTACGTGCATTTTTCCTGACGATAAATACCAGATTGCATATGTTCCTTAAAATTCTAAATAAGTAATAATTTCTATAATGGCGTTAATCACGTTGTATAGCAATATTGGTTATCGTTCAGAAGCAATAAGAATGCAAAGCTATGCGCAATGGCCTATGCAGTCAGTATCGCCAGAAAATCTAGCAAATGCTGGTTTTTATTATACGGGTAAAGGTGACCGTGTTAAATGTTTTGAGTATGGCCTAGTAATAGGTGATTGGCTTGAAACAGACAATCCTGTGAGTGACCATAGGCGCTGGCAATTGAATTGTCGCTTTATTCGCAACGTGGCGTGCGGTAATGTACCAAAAGATGTAGATCTCAGTACAGTGTCGACCGTAGAACAAACAACATATCGTTCACGTTACGGCGACGAGTTTAGACCCAACGCCGTACCGAATTCAACCGGTTAAAACAACATACACCGTGATATCACAAACAATAGTAGAACCGTAATGGCAAAGTAGCCACCTCTGGGGAAAAAAGTAATTAGTTCTATTACACGCTATATGCTCTATGACTAAAGAACAGAGACAAGCTGTACTGCGTAAGGCTGATACTGCATTCATAAGATGTATTTGCGAGTGTGCTTTGAACATCTTACAAGGTAGTATCGATTTGAAACAACAAGAAAAACAAAAATTAAGACGCCCTGCACAAATTTTAAAAAAATTAGCTTAACCTAACAGTAGCCTACAACAAAAAAAAAAATAATTGTTTAAAAAGGCGGATTTTTACCGCTTTTTTTAGCACCTATACTTGGCACATTATTATCCACCTTTATATCTAATTAAAATGGTGTATGCCCGTAAAATGGTACTGGTTCCGGGAAAAACAGTTGTTACAGACGATGCTGTAACAAGAGTGGTTGAAAATTTAGCAGATGTGACTACATCGCAAAAACAGAGTATACAAACTTCAGGTACAACTCTATCGAGGTTAGATAGTGAAATGTACCGTATATTATATTCTGATACACACCCTGACGATCGCGCAAAGTGGTCTGTTTATTCACAAGTGTTAGAAAAGTATTTGAGACTATTAGATGCTGAGAAATTTGAACCGATCAATAAAAACACTTTATATCATCATCATAGTAAAAGGCCCGTTATTGAAAAAACTATTGATATAGATTTTTCATCTATTAATAGTACAATTATTGAAAGTGTACCATCTTAATTTCAAGATAAAGCAAAATTATTGTTAAAGAAGTTACAAAAGTTACCTGATGATGTTGTATCATGGGATTCTAATGGCTTAGTAACTATCAATAATGAACCAATAATAGGATCGAATATTATTGATCTTATGAGTCACGCTATGCGTCATAAAAAAAATAGCAACGCTATTGGTCAACGTCAATTTTCCAGGATTCTTCGTACAGCGCATGTATCTCGTAAATACATAAGAAATCATAATTTATTTCATTTCCGTGATATATCTGCATCAACACCAAGGAATTTATTAAGACAGACATCTAATAGTAATAAAATTAGAGAAAAAAGTAGCATCAGCACTGAAGATAATATCAACAACTCAATATTAAATAAAACACAGTTACGTATAGACACGTCATCTGATTACACACCAAGCTCGGATAATCAGTACGGTAAAGATGTTTCACAATGCAGAAAAATAAAATGGGTGAAGCTCAAATATCTAAAAAATTAGAAAAAACTTACTATAATCTAGCCCATTTTGCCGGATTTATTGGTAGTGTTAATTCTTTAAAAAACAGAGTGATTGTTTGGAAGTGGGGTCAACTATATTTTTGGCTATAAAAAATCAAGAAATCAATATTTTCGAATGTTTTTTTTATTGAAATTGTTCTGTTTTCCGGTGAATTTATGAAAAAAAAATCGGTCTGTCGGTTGACCCTGCGGGCCAGCCCCAAAACTTCCCGCTGTTTTTGAGCTCACGGAAATCGAAAATATTAATGAGACTATATTTTCGAGCTTGAAAATCTAATTGCATGAGATTGTTTTTTTATAAGTTTTTCAAACTCTAACAAGTTATGCTTTATGCTAAAGTTTAAAAGTTTAAGAATCGAAAATCATTAATGGACGAGCGGTTTTCAAATTTTAATTCCCGATTATGTTAAATAAAATAAATATGTTGATGCAGAAATCAATGTCAGTGATCAAAATCAAGATTCGAATGAGTATTGGCTTAGGTCAGAGCAATAATATATAAAATATCGGAGAAATTCATCAAAAACTGTGTTTTTTCAGTTTTTTCGATGATAATATGGTTTAAACTAAAGAACAAGTTTGACGGCATTATACGATGATCAAAAGAGACCATAAAAAGGAAAAGTTTGTAAGATTTTAGACACATTTTAGTACAGTACATTTTGATTTATCTGGAAAAAATAACATAGAATGTTATTTTTTTAACTTTTCAACACTGATATCTTTTGACCTAATCAACCAATTTTGGCGTTTGAGGAACAAATTAACCGATTGAGATGTTTAAGGCTGCATTCGACGCATTTTCTTGAGTTCTAGAGCTGATTAGATTTTGAAGTCGATCGTTTAATTCGTTTCTGAGAAATCAATAAAAAACTAAAATGAAAATTTGCTTTTTTTCGTAAATCGCAGATATTTTCGAGTCTATTTGATCAAATGATCTGAAATTTTCAGGAAAGTTGACGGCCAACAAGCTCTTTCAATCGCCGCCTTGAACATCTAAATCGATTCATCAGTTAGAAAGTTATAGACCATTCACACACACACACACACAGACACACATACACACACACACACACACACACACACACACACATACATACAGACACTCGGACATCATTTTGAAAATAGTCAGAATAGCTTCCTAGGATCTCAAAACGTCGACATTTGATGAAAACTCGATTTTCGAAAATCGGGGTGAAAACAATAACTTCCCGAAATTTTTGAAAATCATCGATTTTCTAAGCAGGAAGTTAAAAATGTGTTGATTTCAAAAAATGAAAATAAACGTATTTTTTATATAATTAAAAGTTAAAAAAAACGATATTTCACTAGTTTTTCATTGAAATTTAGTGAATGTTTATGTTACCGAACATTGCAGTAATTTTTTTCAAAAAGTACATAAAAAAATGAATTAATTTGTGATAGGGTAAAAATCCAATAATCAGTAGGATCAAAATGATCGACAGTCGTTGGTCAACAAGCATCGCTATGTATCGAAATATGTATAGTTAGTCTCACAGGCACGAGCGGGCCCTTCACACATTGTGGACAAGGGTAAAGGAAATTCGCCGCTCGGCGTCAATGGTCAGGTGCCCTCGATAAGAAGGGATAGGCCCAGGGTAGGTATAAAAGGGGATGTTTTAGCCCAAGTTGGCAGTTTTTACAGCATCCTTTCTTGTGTCAGCTAGCCTAGAAAGACAGTGATAAGTGGCGGGTCACCCTTATCATTAAAACTTAAATTGCTTGGCGGGTCGCCAGCATTAAGTGTCGAGTCAGCTGCGAAAATTGTTCCTCAGGGAAGCGTGGCGGGTCGCTCGTTTCCTTAGCCGTGAAAACCCAACGTCAATCCAACCTAGGAGGCAGGGCCTTTAGCTGGTGGTGCAAGGACCAAGGTAAAACTTAACGAGAGTCATGGCAGGTTGCCTGACTCCTCATAAGTACCTGAGTGTGTGTGTAAAGTCCAGGGGACTTGTGCGTGTGTGTGTGTAAAGTCCAGGGGACTCGTGTGCGTGAAGTCCAGGGGATCAGTGTGTACTCATGTATTATGAACAGTGTGAATAAATAGCTCACTTATTAAAATCTTCTAATAATTTTCTCCTTATCCTCTTCCTTAATTATTAATTAATCTAAACCCGGTACTAGAAGACCGAGTGAAAAACTTCCAGTGGCGCCCTTTCACGAGGTCGCTACAGTGACAGGTTCCACTCCAGGAGGAGAGGTTCCCCGTTATTAATTAAAAAAAACATCTGTCCATATCTTATTTGAAGAATTTTCAATTGATGTTTAAAAATCACAAAATATTATAAAATTATAACAATAAGAATTAAATATAATAAAATTGTAAAATTTATATTTTTTTTTTTTTTCAAATGGTTTTATTTGAAGGCGGACTTACAAAAAAATAAAAAAAAAAGTCTTAATATTTTATTTTAAGATTTTTTAATTGATTATTGAAAATTTTAAAATGTGATTGATACATTTCATCCCATGATTAATATATTTGATAAACCTTAAAATATAAAAATTTTAACGAATTCTTAATTACTTTTGATTTAAACTATGACAAACATCTTTATCAACCGTAGGTATAGTCATTTCTAATCTTATCGATTGGCGTTAGTTGTATTATTTTGAATTTCAAATTTTTTACGTATATAGATAATATAAAAATATATAAATTATAACGTCCTTTTGTTTATTCTTTTAATAAACAGTTGTTAATTGCGAGTCACAAGTCTTGTGGGGAACTTTTTGAAAAATCCGATTCATAATTATCTTTATAACAAAAAATTATATAAATTTCATATTCGTAAGTATATTATTTGGAATATATTAATATTTATTGAATAATTTATTTCTTTTCAAGAAAAGTAAGTGTTTTATGTGTTTATCTCATGTTATTTATAGTGTGTGTTATTGTGAATTTATAATGACCTGAAAAGGTTGTTCCTTAAATTTACGTGAAGCACTCATAGAACTTGGTGATCGTGATAGTGCTGTGAAGTTTTTAATGAATCACGATGCAATTAAAAATAAAATATACCGTCACACTTGTAATAAATTGTGTACTTTAAATAAAACTAAACTGATGTGACAGTGTCGGCGACAAGTTTCATACTTAGAAAATAAAAAAAAAAAAAAAAAAAAACAAAAAAGTGTAATTTTAAAAAATCATTGAGAGATGGCACATGGTTTTCTAATGCTCATTTAACTGCCGAACTTAGCTGTCAGTTAATTGCATTATATATATTACTAAATCCTCCTCATCAAGAGTTCTTGATGAGAGAATTCAAAATATCATCAAGTACTTACAATGATTGGAGTGCATTTATTCGGGATACTTTGGAATATTGGGCAATCAAGAACACGGCTCTAAAAATAGGTGGACGAAATAAAATTGTTGACATTGACGAAGCTAAGATTGGGCGAAGAAAATATCATCGTGTTCAAGTCATCGATGGGCAATGGTTATATGGAGGCATAGAAAGGGAAACCAAGACATTTTTTATTGAAGCTGTACCGGATAGAACAGGCAAAATGCTTCTGGAAATAATAAAAAAAAAATACGTCCTCGTTCTATAATTATGTCTTATTGTTGGAAGGCCTGTAATTGTCTCAATGATGAAGGTATGATTCTCATTCATTTTAATCATCATCTACACTGATAAAAAAGTTGACTTGATTCAACAGAAAAAAATGCCATTCGGCAGCCGAAATGGAAGTAGATTTTTCATTATTTATTTACATATTTAAATCTAAGGTAGACGGTGACGTTTAAAGGTTCATCTAAAGCTTATAAGATCAATAATATTTATGCTTGTCAATTTTTTAAAAATACTTCATGCATACTTTAATGTTGAGATTTTAAAAGTGTTACACGGCAGTAATCAGAATTGGAACAGTTACATGAATTTATTAAAAAGTGTAAGAACGAATGCAACAGCTAAATTTCAATAAATAAATGGGTAATTGTCGTTGAATATAAAAAAATAGTACTGAAATATAAAGCTCATTAGATAAGCTACATAAAAATATTAACAAAATTCAACTATTATGAATTACTTGAAAGTTATTAAATGAGAAAGTAAAAAAAAATAGTTTTTTATATTTTTCTAAAAATTTTGAAATTCATCAAAGTACTAGAAAAAATTATCATAAGAGTAAGCAACATAGCCTTAATTAAAGCAAATTGAATGAACATAAAGATTAAATCACCAATAATAGATAATTTCTTTAGGATCAAAAGTTATTTAAAGATAAATCAAGAAAAGTTGAATTTTTTGAAAAATTAAAAAATTTTTAAACGACTATAACTTTTAAACTTTTTGGCCGATTGAGCTCATCTTCGAACTGAACCGAGCTTTTTAGCTAAAGAATATGCAAAAAAAAAATTTCGTTAAGATCGATAGAGAATTGTGGACGCTATCGTGGGAGAACCGCGCGTTATATCGTATATATATATATATATATATATACATATATATACATATATATACATATATATATATATATACATATATATATAAATACATGTATAAACTTTTTCACCAATAGTATTTTTGGAACCTACTTGACTCAAATAGATTGAAAATGTTCAAATTTTTGAAACGTGCCGTCATGAGAATAAATACAACAGTTAGATTTCTATAAAATCTACTAAAAATCTTGATCCGCGAATAACATTTTGAAGGAAATGATTTTTTTGGGTCAAGAGAAAAAAATTATTGAGCCGAGAAATTATTCTTGACCTAAGAAAATCATTTTCTTCGGAATGCTATTCGTGGTTCAAGATTTTTTCTTTTGAATTGTAGACTTCTTTATCAGTGCATACACTGAGGAAGCAATTTAGTTAAGTTAAATAAGATTTGTGTTATACAAATAAATCAATGATGTAAAAAATCTAACAAAAAAAAAAAAAATATCAAATAATTTTCAAAACGTTCTGTTCAGAAAATCAAAAAATTTGTATTATAATTATATAATTAAAATAAATTACTTTGGGATTCAAACATCTCACTGTCAATCACTCATATAATTTTGTTGATCCGAATAGCGGTGCCAGCACTCAAAATATTGAGCGGACATGGCGTAATGCAAAAACGCACATCCTAAATTCTGGACGTTGGGAAGAAAATATGAGTTGATATTTGGCGGAGTTTATGTTTCGATCGAAAATAATTAATTATTGTCATCGTTCACACGCTTTTGTGGCGACATTAAATGAATATCATCAATATTTAAGTGATTTTAATGTTTAAATGAGTGATTATATTTGGTAATTAATATATTGTTTGTTTTGTATAAAATTAAAAATGAATTCAAACATAAATTCAGAATTATTTACTAAATAATTCACAAATTCCTTTTTACTATTTTTTTTTTTTCACAAATTCTGTGTGTGTGCGATAGTAAAAATATACCTATACAAGAACGTGTGAAAGATAACGCGATTTTTTTCACAACTTCTGTGTGTGTGTGATTATAAAAATACCCATCCAAAAACGTGTGAAAAAGAAGCGCAATCTTTTTCACAAATTTTGTATATGAACATTTAAAAAAATGAACCCATACAAAAACGTGTGAAAATAGCGCAATTTTTTTCACAAATTTTGAATATGTACATTTAAAAAAATATACCCATATAAAAACGTGTGAAAACAGCGCAATTTTCTTCACAAATTTTGTATATGTACGTTTAAAAACTTTTTTTTCAAAATATTAATTTTTTTTTTTTTCGCGAAAGAAAAATACTAGCAAGCTCAAAAACGTGTCGGCACAAAAATTTCAATGAATATGATAAACTACATGAATTTTTTATACTTTAAAATTAGAAAAACTCATTGAAATCTCAAAAATTTTTAATTTATGATAGTAAATTCTTCAATCCACCGTGAAACAGAATACTAAAAAAAAAAAAAACTTTCGGAAATATTGATTTCTTGATTTTTTATCGTCAAAATTGTGATTGATCTTATTTTCCATTATTTAAAACAAAAATTTTTTTTTTCAAAAAATATAAAAAATTCTCTTGTTGCACTATCAGAAATTTTTTTTTTTCCAAAATATTCAGTTTTTCATGTTTTTTAAGAAAAAAAATACTAGCAAGCAGTACATAAGAAAAAACGGAAAAACACAGTCAAGAATACTAAAGCAAAACAGTGTAGTATATGCAACATATTTCAATAACAGTTAATAATGGCTCTTTTACATATACATTCATGTGAATGCGCAAAATCTGAGTTGGAGCTGTTTTCATTGCCACCTACACAAACAGCGATTGAAGGTTCCCAATAGGTGTATTACAAGCCAATTTGTAACAGGGTAAAATTAATAAACCGGTAAAATAAATAAATTTGAATTTGAATTTCGTTCCCGCCGATAACCGGCCATCGACCTCGTAAGTTGCGAGTTAGTGTTGCGACTAGTCACCGGGTGTCGCATGGATCACTAAGGCCCGCCCGTTCGTCATTTCCTTAGTCTAAGATAGTGGGAATAGGTTTCCGGAATAGTGAATGGGAGTGAAAGAATATAATGGACTGCGGAACGTGAAAAACAGGAGAGTTGCCCAGACGGCGGAACTGACCGGACGCAAAATAATTCAGGTAAATATATAAGTCCGTTCACGCTTCACGTGGAACGAGGCGATAATTAATTATTTAAATTAACTTGTAGATTAATTATAAGGCCTCAGGGCCGATAGTTACCACAATTAATAACTTAACCAAATTTTAATGCGTACTGATCATTGACAGATTTACAATTGCAAAGTTCCTTGGATTGAGAGGGTTAAGAGAGAGTGCGAGGAGAATTCAAGCCAAGAAGCCCAGCTATTTGGAGAAAAGTCGAACGACCAGATATCAGCAATTGATTCAAGAGCAGTGCAGCCAGATCGTGGGTAAAATGACCCCCCACTCTGGTACCACGCGGGCGACACATACCATGTTAAAAGATCTGTTGGTGTGTCGGGATAACGAGAGAAGCCGAAGCGAGCCGAGAACGGCCGGGAAAAGTAGGGGAATATTACCCTTTCCACGAGACATAGAGGAGTCACACACACAACTGTGACTCTCCGTACATGAGAAATTCTGAGAATCCGATCTCAGCCGAAGCATTAAGCGGGGAAAATAATGCTATAAATTTTATTTAAAAAATAAATAAATAATGCTTTTTTGTATTAAATAAATAATAAATAAATAAATAAATAAATTAATAAATAATGCTATTTTTGCGAAAAAATTTTTTTGTAATAAAAAATTTTGGTTAAATTTTTTAACCCATTAATTGATAAGCGTAATAAATAATAATAGTAATTATTTACATTTGAAATGAATATTACAAATAAGTATTATTAACAAGAATTTTACTAGCGAGAATTGTCAGTGAGAATTGCTAGTGATAATTATTACACCGGAAATTCTCAAGCGCAATTTATATATTAGTTATTCGATTAGACTTATTATCAATTAATCGGCTGAGAGGGGTGAGTGAGAACTTACGAGTATGAGGAACCGTGGTCGAATCCTCGACCTATCCTTTTCTTTTTTTTTTTTACTTTTTAAACGTTATTATTAACGATAATACGAATTTTTTTATTATTTCAATAGAAAAAATATTATTATTTTTTTTTCTTATTTTAAAGGGGTTTTTGTTCTATTTTTTAGAGCAAAAATAATATTAATAAAAAATTCAACGATTCATAACAAATTGTTTTTTGCACCAATATTTAAAATAGAGCAGAGAGCAAGATGAATAATGATTAAAAAAAAAAAAGTTCCTTAAATTTCATAACAAGTAATAAAAATCAATTGTTAATTAACAAATACGTTTTTAAACAATAAAAAAATTTTTCAAAGAAACGGGTTTTTCAAAAATTCAAAAAAAAGGTATTTGTTTATTACAATTATTATTCATTAATCTTAACTGTAGGTGCCTGAAGTTTTTCAGTTATTAATTTTCATATTTCATAAGTTTAAATTAAAACAATTTCTTTGTTCATAAATAGCTTGTACAATTCAAACGGATGTACAAAAAGTTTTAAGTCAGAGATACTTGTGCTATTTTGTGCCATCGAAAAACCACTTTTTGGTTTTTAGGATTAAAAAAAATAAATTCAAAAAATGTATTTAATATTAATATTGTTATTTTTGAAGTTAATATGTACCACGTAAAGAAAAAAGTGGAGAAAAAAAATTTTTTTATACAAGAAACAATCAATTTAAATTTGTAAATTTTAAACCGCAGGGCCTATTAACTCCGCTAGTTAGATAGAGACAGCGCTATATTTTTTTGTCACTCCAAGTACTGGTCGAGCGCATTACCCTTCGCTCCTGAAGAGACTCTTTGCCAGTATTTGGAGTGATAGAAATATACTGCTGTCTCTATCTAACTTACCAAGTTAATAGGACCTGCGGTGTAAAATTTACAAATGTTAATTGATTGTTTTTTGCATTAAAAAAATTTTTTTTTGTGAGATATCGTGAACGAAAGATATCGAAAAAATCGAAACCCTATTTTCGTTTCGATTTTCTATTAGTTTCTAAGATTAATCAACTTTCGACACAGCTTTCCACATCACCCAGGAGGTACTGTGTCCTGGCATGCGTTCCCATTATTTTATATGGCGGGATCCCTCTTAGGCCTACACCATGGAATAAGAAGAGCTGAAGGCTTTATATTAAGTTGACTAGTAAAACGTAGAGCTGAAGGCTCTGTATTAAGTATAGACTAAGAAAAAGTAAAGCTAAAGGCTCTATATTAAATTGACTAGGAAAAAGTAGAGCAGAAAGCTCTTGATTAAGTTTGAGAAGAAAAAGTGTAGCTTAATGCTCTATGTGAAGTTGACTAGGAAGAAGCAGAGCTGAAGGCTCTAACTTCTACGTGATTTTAAGTAAATAATTAGCCCATTGCACTAAGTTTTAAATTGACTAGTTAGTTAAACATTGCACTTAAATTACAACTGACTAGGATAAGCAGAGCTTAATGATCAGTTCTTATAATGACTTAATTGCTTAATTAAACTTTACATCACAACAATGACTAGCAAAGTAACAGGGCTTTTTTATAATTAAAAATATTATATACAGATTAGTAGAAATCACGAACGATTCATTTACATTGAAAGACGACCTGACAAACGACCCGAATTGAAAACATATATACAATATCTATTTAATTTTCAATCATTCGCCAATCATTCGCCAATCATCACTGCTGTCATACGCATGAACATTCACATTCCTTTGAGGGGCCTTGACTTCCTCGGGATACAAAGTAGATGAATTCATCATTTCTACATAACTTTTATCAATCGACATTTCTAACGGATTTAACTTTCCTGATTTGGAGAGAGATCTAATCACACAAAGTGAATTCAGCGTTTTAGCGCAAAGGCCGTTCCTTTTCTTTGTCTTAATCTCAGGTATTAATGAAAACGCCCTTTCAGCCGGAGCATTTGAATGGGGAAGTGATCTAATAAGACCTAAGAGTAAGCGCAAAGCTGGAAACTGTACGATCCCATTTGAACAAGTGAAAGCGCAAATTTCCATCCACATTTTGTCGAATGATAATTTGCTCCATCGCTCTTTCAAATACGCATCAATACAGTATAATGAATGCCACTCAGTTTGAATAGATCTGTCTACAGGAACGCCAAGAACATCACAGACATTTTTGACTTTTAAAAACGATGACACCCTATCTTCTTCGAAGAGAGCAGATTCCGACGCAAAAACAGCAACATTTAGCAAAAAACTATCATCGAACGGTAACCTTTTGCGAATGTTTTCAGCAGCTATTACATAGAATTTTAAACAATTGCTGCGCACCTGGTTAATAATCAATTCAGAAACTCCTGATTTTAATTGAATCTGTAAATAATCTTCGCAATTAGCTCCGATGTCAACTTCAGATAAATCAAGTTGATTCGTGATTAATCCAAAGTTTATTTCGTGAGCTCCATTGTCAAAGATTTCAGGTTTCAACAAAGCAGGCTTCATGAACTTCTGAAGAATTTCAGTGAGCAATTTCTTCGAAATAGGTTGCAGCTGATGGACTAGAGTATCATTTCCTTGAAAATGAGCATTGATTTTATTAAAAACTTCAAGTACCCATTGCAAGAAAAGTAAATACGCTTTCGTCATGGGTTCATCAATAATTGCTTTTAACCCTATAGCAGCTGCATTATTTTCAGAAGATTGATCAATTAAAAAACCTTTAATCGCTTGCCAATTATCTAAAATCCTAGAAATAGCTACTTGACGAGACAACCATCGTGTAGCTGCGAATCGAGTAACCTTAGAGGGATGTTCATCATAAAATTCCTGAAATTCACTAAAAATAGCACTTCGTTTGGGGCTATTATTAATAAAAGAAGAAATGTCAGCAACGAAAGAATGAATTTGAGACGGCATAGCAGCACTGGCATGTGTAGCGACAAGCGCTAAAGAATGGCAGATGCAGGAAAGAGTTAAAAGATTAGGAACTGTCTTACTTAAACGAGCTTTGAAAGAGTTACTTCGACCAACCATGACCGAAGCATTGTCACAGGCAAGACTAATTATTTGCTGCAGAGGAACTTCCTTCTCGACCATTGCATCGATGAATTGTTTAACTAATCGCTCGGCACAACCGTTAGTTGCATCGAGGTGGATTAATTTCAACAATTCGGTATTAACGAGTAAAGTGGATGGATCGACGTAGCGAACCATCAAAGTCATCCATTTATCGTTGGTATTGTCAGATGTCTCATCAACGAAAATAGAAAACTTTGTGGTTTGCACAACCTTTTCAACCTTCTTAGATTCACGAACACTAACAACATTATTGATGACTCTAGTAGTTTTAGTCTTGCCCATGGCCATTTTTTGAAGAACAGCCGGTTCTTTACCAATCGTCTGAAAAAACTTCAAAATGTCCGAAGCAGTAGATAAGGCAATATTATTCTGAGCTACAAAAGTTGCAAATCGAATTTCAGCAGCTTTGACCCGATCATTGAAATCGAGTTCAGAAGAAGACAATAACGAACTGGGGTCTGGTGGAGAACAAACTGGAGGAAAAGATGAATTTTCCGAAATAACGACACTGGAAGACACAATACAACTCCTAAGATGATGCGAACGCTCGAAATCTAAATGTTTAGGGGTTTTTAAATGCCTAACAATCTCGGATTTACCGCAAGCTAAAGAAACATCGCACGCAACACAAAAAAACTTCGACGGATCTGACGGACATTCTTTCACCCACGCCCTCCACTCTGGAAATTTATCAAACCATTGCTGTTGAAATATTTTAAGTCTAGATTTTTTAGCAGAAGGCTCTGATAAATCCATATTTAATTTGAAAAAAAAAAAATAAAAACAACAACAATAGTGCGATAAACCGAGAGTATTACGCGATTAATAAATCCGAACACTAACTGAACTGAACACAAATCACAGCACCTGTAGAACACGGTATTAATAATTTAATGCACTGAACACTTATAAACACTTATAAACACTTATAAACACTTATAAATTAAAAGCTTACCTAAACAACGCGATCGCGAAACTAAGAAAGACGAACGTAAACTTTACTATGACTAAATTAAATAATAAGCTCGAGCCATTCACGAGAAAAGAAATAGAATAAATATTTATAAGTAATAATTATAAAAAATTAATTATAAGAATATTTAAATACTTAAATAAATACCTGTGTTTGTTATTTCAGGAACGCAATAATAATGGCGATGCACGTCGTGTAACTGAACACATAACATTAATCATTGACAGAAAAAACGTACGTTGACAAACAAACGAAAGAAACGTCTTTTGTTTACAACGGAGATCCGAGACGCGGAAAGCGCGGGTCTTTAAATCGTCGGGCATTTAAATTTTAAAGAGACGTAATTTTTCACCTATAAAAATTACTATTCAATTGAAAATAGTGAGTACATTACTTATGATGCACGAAGTAAATAAAAAAAATTGTAACAAAAAAATTTTTATATTGCATAAAAATAAATACTTAATAACATACATTTTACTTCACGGCCCCTAGCGAGTCAACATGTAAGACAGAGATAATAACATTTGTTTGTCTCTCAGCTCTGACACGGCTACCGCTCACCGAGATTCTGTTACCGGTGATACTATGAGAGTGACAAAGACATACAATACGACGAATGTTACTATCGCTGTCTTACTTATTGATAGTCCGGTCAACATGTATCTTTTAGGTAATAAATTTTTATTCACTTCGGAAAATTATGATCGAGGTGTCATTCGATTCGTCATCTCGTGTAGGAAATTTATGAAAAATGTAGAGCAGCACTTGCAAAAATTACCAAAGTTATAAACAATTTAGTGAAAAACAGGAGGGTTTGGTTTATTGCGAATATCTCAAAAAATATTCAAAGTTTCTTGAATTTGAAAAAAAAATCCAAAAAAAAGGAACAAATTACAAAAAAAATTCCCACCTCCCAAAACTCTAAAATCAAGATTAATAATTTTTGTACAGGGAAAATTAATAACTGAAAAACTTCAGGCACCTACAGTTAAGATTAATGAATAATAATTGTAATAAACAAATACCTTTTTTTTGAATTTTTGAAAAACCCGTTTCTTTGAAAAATTTTTTTATTGTTTAAAAACGTATTTGTTAATTAACAATTGATTTTTATTACTTGTTATGAAATTTAAGGAACTTTTTTTTTTTTAATCATTATTCATCTTGCTCTCTGCTCTATTTTAAATATTGGTGCAAAAAACAATTTGTTATGAATCGTTGAATTTTTTATTAATATTATTTTTGCTCTAAAAAATAGAACAAAAACCCCTTTAAAATAAGAAAAAAAAATAATATTTTTTCTATTGAAATAATAAAAAAATTCGTATTATCGTTAATAATAACGTTTAAAAAGTAAAAAAAAAAAGAAAAGGATAGGTCGAGGATTCGACCACGGTTCCTCATACTCGTAAGTTCTCACTCACCCCTCTCAGCCGATTAATTGATAATAAGTCTAATCGAATAACTAATATATAAATTGCGCTTGAGAATTTCCGGTGTAATAATTATCACTAGCAATTCTCACTGACAATTCTCGCTAGTAAAATTCTTGTTAATAATACTTATTTGTAATATTCATTTCAAATGTAAATAATTACTATTATTATTTATTACGCTTATCAATTAATGGGTTAAAAAATTTAACCAAAATTTTTTATTACAAAAAAATTTTTTCGCAAAAATAGCATTATTTATTAATTTATTTATTTATTTATTTATTATTTATTTAATACAAAAAAGCATTATTTATTTATTTTTTAAATAAAATTTATAGCATTATTTTCCCCGCTTAATGCTTCGGCTGAGATCGGATTCTCAGAATTTCTCATGTACGGAGAGTCACAGTTGTGTGTGTGACTCCTCTATGTCTCGTGGAAAGGGTAATATTCCCCTACTTTTCCCGGCCGTTCTCGGCTCGCTTCGGCTTCTCTCGTTATCCCGACACACCAACAGATCTTTTAACATGGTATGTGTCGCCCGCGTGGTACCAGAGTGGGGGGTCATTTTACCCACGATCTGGCTGCACTGTTCAAGAGTAGTTACTGCAGTTTTCTCAAGGTAGATTATAATTAATTAAGGCCTCTCATTATTAGAGGGCCGAATTAATTATAAATAAATTACTTAACATCTTTCTGCGGGTTCAGTAAAATTATATTAGTAGCTCTAGGCCTGTCGGCTGGGGTTTATCCTCGCGTCTCGTATTCTCGAACTTTCTGTCATATCTTTTACCGCACAATCGCCATTTTTTTGTAACTCTAAATTTAGTATATTCAAGGCCTCTCGGCTGGAATAAGATAAATTTCCGCGTCAATTGTTCATAATTAAAATCAAATTAAATTCAATATTAATTATAAAAGCATTCCAGGCCTGTCGGCCGCTTTGAGTAATTTATCCGTGTCTAGAAAATCGTAAATTCAGGCCTCGCGACGCCATTGCACGGGCCGAACGTTCTAGTCAAATTTTAACGTAATTCTAGTCATAAAATCTAGTTAAAATAATTTTAAGAACTATTAAAATAATTATAATTGAATCGGTCGTAAAATCGGAATAAAAGATACTAGAAAATTACGGTAAAATTGTTATTGAGTAGAAATTAAGAACGGATTATTTTGCCAGCAAATTAAATTGAGTGTTAAAATATGCAATGATTATAATTAAGAAATTTAGTATAAAAATACGTGTGGATAAAATGAACAAAGAAAATGTTGAATTGTGAATAAGAACTATTAGTGGAAAATTAATTAATTAATAATTAAATTAAACCAAAATTAATTAATTAATTAAAATAAAGTGAATTAAATACATCAGTGAAAAGTAATAAGAATTAAAATTATTAGTGGAATTTTTATGTTGAGAAATTAAAGTCGAGTAATTAAGTTAAATTTATGATGTCATTGAGTATAGAATAAAATTGAGTACAAAGTCGAGTCAAGTAGTTTTAAGTAAAATTTAACTGTGTCTGTGATACGTCCAGGGGACAAAATTTAGTTTTAAATAATACACATCCAGGGGATGTTTTTAAAGTTTTCCGTCCAGGGGACGAGGTTATTAGATTAAGGTTTACCGTCCAGGGGACGAGGTTATAGGTTAAGGTTAATGTCCAGGGGACTATTTTAAGGTTTTCCGTCCAGGGGACGAGGTTAATAATTGTGGGTGTGTGTGTAATACCGTCCAGGGGACGAGGTAAAATTTAGTTTGTCATAAGGAAACGTTCAGGGAACGAATTTAGTTGTCATAAGATTATTAGTTTGTCATAAGTATAATTATTGTTATAAGGTTAATTAAATAAAAGCAAGGTGCTTAATTAATAAAATTGTGATTAACATTATTTCGGTTATTTTTCCATTCCTCACCTCTCTCACAAAATATTACAAACGACTCTGAGAATTATATTAATTTAATTTAATTAATTAAAATAAAATCATACAACATCCGGTTCTGGAAGGCCGAGTCCATCTTCCAGTGGCGCCCTTATATTCGTCTATAATACTAGGTGCGACCAGACTTGGCAAGTGAAATCTCTGTCATAAATTTCATTATTAACGGATAATTCGCCAATTGAGTTTGTTGTTTAAGGACAAGGTGATGAATACATCGACCTTGCTCATACATTGCTCAGTGTCCGTGTAACTATAAAGCAAGGTTCACTAACAACAGCAGCACAAGCGCAGCAGCAACAACAACAACATCAAAAGTCGGGGCTGTAAATAATTTATTGCATTCCATGTTCAATCAATTCGATGCATTATTTAATCAAAAGCCTGTGTCAACACCTGATAATTTATATGCATACAAAGCGTATACAGAAACGTTATTAAACTACGGTTATGATGCTAATGAATCATACTTAACAACTGTGGATTGGGCTGAAGATACAACTGGTGAATTCGATGATGTAGCCGATGCCAACGAGAGTCTCAAAACACGTCGCCGTTTTTTAACTTGTGGAAAAACTTTAGATTTTATTGGTCGTTTACACTGCGATGTTTATAACCAAGAAAGGTATCTTATAAATGGTGTGGAAATGCGCTTACGCCTAACAAGATCTCGTGATTCGTTTTGTCTTATGGGTGGTACTGATAGTCAAAACTGTACTTTCCATAATCAGAAAGCTAGCCTAATTGTAAGAAGAGCTAACGTTTCGCCCAGTTTTTTACTTGTCCACGCAAGATCGCTAACTAAAACCACTGCAAAATATCCTATAACACGTGTAGAAGTAAAAGCAGTTTCAATTCATACAGGCGTTCATGGTGAAACAATTGATAATGTGATACTGGGTCAAATACTTAGAAGAGTTATTCTGGGATTCGTAAATAATAAAGCCTTTAATGGTGATAAGAATTTGAATCCTTTTAATTTTCAACATTTTAATATTAACTATTTATTACATTATATCGATGGGCGTCAAATACCTACAAAACCGTTACAAAAAGGTTTTTCAGCTTGTGGTCACAACACAATGAATCGCTTTGATGACCTAAATGGGCATTGTTTATTTGCTTTTGATTTGACAGCCGATTTGTCAGCAAACAGTAAGTCATACTGGAAATTGATACGCCATGATAGTGTTAGAATAGAAATGCGTTTTGCTAAAGCTTTAGAAACAACGATCAACTGTATAGTATATGCTGAGTATGATGGCGTTATAGAAATAGATGCCTCCAGACAACTATCTGTTGATTTCACCGGGTCGATAAAAATGCTACATTAGCAGTAAAAAAAATATAAAAGACAGCTATGAAAATTTTAAATTTAGTATACAAGTAAATTTACTTCTGAGCAGTTGTGTGCAGAAACGTGATGAATATCGTGGTGGACATCAACGGCTTTTTCAACAACAATTGTGAATTTTTACCTAAAAAGATCGCCTGTTTAAGTTTGGAAGCAAACGCCATTGGACATCAAATACTGTCTTCAGAATTTAATTTTTCACTATTAAATATAATACAGCAAAAAGAAAATAATTTAATTACAAAAAGAGATGTTGTGCATTGGTACGATGGTGAATCTGTCGTGAGATACGTATACGCCAATTTACGCGTATTCACCAGGGACGCTTCGAATGTATACACTGAAGGTGCCATGTCTTAAAAGTTTTTAGGAACTCTCCTGTGTCGTGTAGTAATAGATATAGACAGTATTCAAAACGCTATATCCTTTGAGAACCAATCACAGGCAGATCTTGTATGTATGTTGCATAGCACACGAGTATCAGTGTGTACATTGAAAAACAACCTGTGTGCCTTATCACGTGCCTGCATTCTGAAAAAATGGTTACTCGGTGAAATAAATGGTGATAAAGTTGATAAACGGCAATCATGCTTAATTGAAATACCTATTGATCAAAAAATTTTTCAAAAATGCACAACATACAGCGCGCATGATCAGCGAAATTGTTTCGTATAAGATAAACACTGTACAGATATTCAAAGCTCTTCAGTTCATTCCAAACCATACAGTAGGTGTGTACCCAGCGGACGAGATTCCAAAAATATTGACGAAACCGATCACTCTAGTTGTTAATACAGATGGATACAAACAACCAGGGCAACACTGGGTTGCCATCTACATTAATCGACACGGGCAGGGCTGGTACTTCGATAGCTGTGGATTACCTCCAATCATTCCAGAACACATCAGATGGATCAGAGAAAACTGCACCCAGTTCACTTATAACAATCAACGGCTCCAGCAGGCAGATTCTCAAGTGTGCGGCTCATATTGTATCATGTATCTGCATGATATATCTACTTATTCTACACTCTCTGAATCTTTATCAATCTTTGACGACCAGTTGCGGAAAAATGATGAAATTGTAGAAGAATATTATATTAGTCTATTATAACTCCTTTATGAATATTAAAAGACATCGTAAAAACATAGGTTTTATTGAAGGTAATATACCAATACACTATATTCAATCATATAATTGCAATATTCAATAAAAATTATACATGCAATCATGTAAACAACTAAATGTGCAGTAAATATTATGTTTAATAAATATACCTGTGAGTATAAAATTATTTTAAAACTCCCTCCGATGTGCCGGGAAAGGTATAATCTGGTGACTGAGAATTGAGGGTGCATGCTCCGATGCATATTCATGACTTTGCGTGTCTTGATATTGAGGTCTCTGAGCTCTTTTCGGGCCCATTTAACCCTAGACTGGTCAACGTATGAGCGTGACGCCGCACTTGATTCTATTATTTTTATTACAATTACATTTTCCACTAATAAGGTTTGAAAAAATTTGACTTTGTTCTTCAAACATTTTAGAATATTTTAACAATTTTTTTGAGCATGTTTAAAAACATAAAGTTGCTGTAAAAAAAATTCTAAAAAAAAAAGTGACGGATTTGCGGGACGGTTTTCATCACTTGACCAGAGTCGTTAGTAGATTTTCACTTGCGGCGTTGCCGTCTTTGGTGTATGTCCCCTCTTTCCTACTTCTCATGTTCATGCGCAGACTGTTACCGGCTGTTATTGTGTTTGAAAGGTTATGTGGAGGCAAATATTTACTTTTATTAATAAACATTTTGAAAGACTCAGCGACTAAGAAAATAATTTTTTAATTGGTTTCTTGATTTAATTTATAATAAATTTATTAAATCATTCTTTTCTGTCCACTATTAAAATATTTATATTTACTGCCGAAGACATTAACCTATGTTTACGTGATATTGTTATTTATAAAAAAAGTAGTTGAGTTTTTTTTAAGTTAAATAAAGTTAAATACTAGCTAAATTTAATTTAAAAATAAGCTTGTTAACTTTGTTTAAATAACTAATTGTTTTAAACAGAGTTTAAAATTAATAAAAATAAAGTTGAAAATTTTTTTTCATGTTCGAATTTTTTACAATATTCCCGCCGGAAATAATACACCAATAGTTTACAGCCAGAGCGATCAGGCAACGTCGCACTCTCAAAAGCATTGCGGCGATTCCCTCATCACTTGACCAAAGTCGTTAGGTCGCGTTTGTTGACCAGTCTAGGGTTAAGGACACCGAAAGAGTACAGAGGTACCGGGACAGCAAGCATGTTTGTTGCAAAGACTTTGTTTTTTCCGGAAAGTTCTGAAGACCAGATTTTCCGGAGTCTCCGCACATACTCGCTGCAGAGAGTCGTTTTGATTTTCGAGACGTCCTGCATAGGACTCCCGTCAATCCCTAGATATTTGTACGGCTCTCCGGCGTCAAGATGGTCAATGACGCTCCCATCTACTAACTCGATATCTTCACGCACATCAGAACACTTACCCTTCACCAGATTAACGACCGCGCACTTGTCCAATCCAAAAGCCTTGCCAACATCCCGTGTATACTCCCCTACGATATTCAAGGCTGTCTGAAGGTGTCCCTCATCAGGAGCATACACCTTCAGATCATCTATGTAGAGTAAGTGGGTGATCGAATACTTCCGATCAGTTGGTGGACCCACTGAGTATCTACGAGTGCGGCGTAGCGCAACAGATATTGGCAGCAGTGAATCAAATGCCTTGCGGTAGTCAATCCATCTCCTAGCAGATAAGGCAGCATATTTTTATTATTATATAGCGCAATTCGCTAGGTAAGTTAATCACAGTTTTTAAGGAACATGTGACCATTATGAGGTGAGTAACGTCCCGATGTTTGTTTTTGAGAAACTTCTTTTTCTATTCATTGCTTCCATTTTTTGTTATTATAGGAGTCAAAATAAACGTAATAAGGATGTTTTCTTGGAGCTGAGTTCTAAAAAGGTAAACTTTAATGGAGAATGGTGTTTTCTCAGGAGTTATGTCAACGGCTGTAAGAAGCAGCTGTTATTAATGTTCAGAGGTGCGCATGCGCCGTGAGAGATGAGCATTTTTATCTCCTAGTTCGATTTGAAATTAACTTCTTTGGTTTTAACAGGAATTACCAATTCTCCTGTTTTCTCAAATGTCCAGGTAACTTAACAATTTATTGTAATTGAAATGAAATTTAGAATTTGAACATATTCATTTCCGAAACTTGATCTTATAAATTTAGATTCTAAACATTTCCTTAATTAGAATATAGCTATGTAATTTTTACTTAAAATTTTATACTGGTAAAATAGGAATCTTCTTCCAAGAAAACATAAAGTGTCGGTGAACATATAAGAATTTTTGTGAATTTCACAAAAAGGCCCCCAAAATTATTTTGGGTCTGAATTTAGCGTAATTTAAAAGTGGATTTCAATTTATCTGTGAAATTTTTGAGTTAACTTATACATTATTCTTATCTTGTTTAGGATGATTAAATCGGAGCGTTGAAGTCTGAGAGGCGAAGGCCTCTCTCGATACGAGTTGGAATTGCTGATTTATTTGCAGAGAAGACGACACGAGTTGGAAGAGTTGGTGGAGTTTCCTGGAGTTCGATGACTTCTGGTTTGTCCTTGATTTAGACAGACCTCGGTTTGGAGTATAAGGTACGTCTTGTTTCTTTTACTGTCTTGTGATGTACCTCGCCTGGTTGCTTGTTTTTCTTGTAGGTGGAGCAGCGCTTCTTATTTGAGCATACGCAGCATTTGCAGAATATTGGAACGATGAGGATGACACACAGGACAGCTAGGGTGGACATGTTTCCTGCCGTCATCGTCCGGTAAATATCGTTTTCTTGATGGTGCAAGGATATTTCGGATATGCGGTTTTGTTTCTTCCAATCCTGCTCCCCAGGGTTGGAATTTGTTACTGTTTTTAACAGATCAATGTTTTTTTTTTAAAAGAAATCCGGATATTTTCGGTTCAGCTGTTAAATTCGTTGATAGCGTTTCTACGGTTAAGTTTAATCTTGGCAAGGTGATGTTCAGCTGAGTAATCTCTACATCTATGCTTTTAATTATATATTTTCCGTTTCTAATTTCGCATCTACCGTAAATATAAACCATTCCTGTTCCGTTGATGTGATATCATTATTCAACTGGATTTAAGCACTTGAAGATTAATTTTTCTTTTTACAAGTCGAGTTCGCCCAAGAATTTGGTTAATTAAGCTTGATCCACGTGGTTTTACACTCTGGGTGATGTGGACACTGCAGGTTCTTAAGATATCTTCAGTTGACTTCAAAAGCAGCTTCACTTCGCAGTCTACTTCTTCTTGCGCCCCCGCAGACTGGAATGGTATGTCGGGACGACAAGACAAATCATCTCTGATAGATTCCCGGAAAAAAAAAATTATATACAATCATATATAATTATATAATATTATGTATCATTTTGTATAATTTTGTCTGATTATGTATAATTCTATCTAATTATATATAATTGTTAAGTTAAAATTTTATATAAATATACATAATCATATAAAGTTTTATAGAATTATACAAAATTATATATAATTATACATAACTTTATATATTTATTTCTAATTATGTATATTTTTGTAAAAGTATATATGATTTTATGTAAGCGTAAAAATCCACAATACACATAATATAAAATTTTATATAAATTTTTACATAATTTTGTATAGTTATATAAAACTTTGTATGATTATAAATATTTATATAGAATGTGAAGGTTATGATTATATATAATTAGATAAAATTATGTACGATTAGATGTAATTTTTTTTTCCGGGTACACAGTCATAATCAAAATAACAATAACTTATAGTTTTTTTACAAAATGTATATTATACGCAGGCTTATACATTATAAAATTATATAGTAATTGCTTTTATTAACTGACTGATATTTCGATTAGCAAGTTTGTTGCAATAAATTTGGTCTCTTGCATAAAAAGTTACCGACTTTTATGAGTTGAGAAATATTAAATATTAAAAAGAAAAAAAAAAATTAAAGAAAAAAAATTTTTTTTTTAAAATTTTTTTTTTTCTGAACTCTAAAAAAATCAAGAGACCACGGAATGCCGCGAAAAAAACGTGTTAAAAATGATTAGGCGTTGGTCTCTTAAAATTCTTAAAGTTGTTGAAAAAAAAATTTTCAATAAAAATTTTTTTTTGAGAAAAATTTTTGTTTTCTTATGAAATTTTTTGATTTTTAGAAAATTTGAACACTGTTTGGAATGAAAATGTGGAATAAGCTCGGAAAAATTTGTTTTTTCATTTTATTAAAGATTATGAGCTTTTCAGAATAAAAAAAGTGATCCTTTAATTTTTTCAAAAATTCGATCGAGTGAAACGAAAAAACGGCTGGTTGGATCAATATGGCTCCTCATGGTGTTTTTGTGGGCATATTGAACTGTAAAATGCACACTCAACATTATTGATTTCCACAATATTTTCGATTCAGCGCTTGATTTTCAAAAAAACCACCAAAAGCCCTTTTTTCGTTGCACTTTCAAATTCCTGTGACGACAGGAAAAAATTTTTTTTAGGAAAAAAATAATGGCTAATCGTTTAAGAGAACTTGACCAAGTTTCTGAAACCCACCATTAACTTTCTGTGCAATCATTGGTTGCTGAGATATCGATAATCAAAGGCCAAATGATACTTTTCCATTTCATGACCGATATCTCGGTGACAAATGGACGTATCAAGGTCTATAAAAAATAAAATTAAAGCTGAATAATGAAGGTATCTGATCCTTATAGTGGTTGAGCAAAAAAAAATTTTCCCACGCCCGTAGACCAAAAGAAAAAGTAAAAAAAATTTGAAAATTTTTTTGTCGCTAGTTTTTCTAAGATTACTCAAAAACCGCTGACGCAAAAAAAATTTTGAAGTTCCAATCCAAAAAGTAGACACTTCGAGCTACAATTTCCTTTTTTTCCCTAGTACGATCATTTCTCTCGAAGTTACGGCCTGTTAAAAATCACCCGAAAATTCGGAATTTTTTTTTGATTCTTCAATTTTTTCCATTAGTGTATATCAGGACAAAATATTTATTTTTGTCACTTTAAGAAAATATTTCTTATTTCAAAAAACATACATTATATCGGTTGAATAAAAAAACAATCTTATGCCTAGATGACTGAATTTAAGAAAATTTTGTTCTTGAACCAAGAAAAGTTTCGTTTTCATTCAAAATTTCAAAAAATATTCTAGCGGCAAGAAAAATTTCTTGCGCCAAGATATCTTTTTTTTGTGTGTAACATTTTATTTACTGACATTACATTTATATGTATTAAACATACATTAAATATACTGTTTAAAATATTAATAATAAATGTGTTTCCTAAAGATTACCATAGAATTAATTTAAAATAAAACTTTATTGTAGTATTTAATAAATATGAGCCGAAGAATTTTTACTCCTCCCACGTATACACACTGATGCACGCACTCTTTTTAGTAGATTATATAAAAATCTGACTGTTGTATTTGTCCTCATGACGCAACTTTTCAAAAATTTGAACATTTCCAATCCGTTTGAGTCAAGTAGGTTCCAAAAATACTATTGGTGAAAAAGTTTATATATGTATTTATATATATATATATATATATATATATATATATATATATATATATATATATATATATATATATATATATATATATATATATATATATATATAGATATATATATACGTTATAACGCGTGGTTCTCCCATGATAGCGTCTACAACTCTGTACTGATCTTAATGGAATTTGTTTTTGCATATTCCTTCGCTAAAAAGCTTGGTTCAGTTCGAAGATGAGCTCAATCGGCCAAAAAGTTCAAAAGTTATAGTCGTTAAAAGATTTTTTAATTTTTCAAAAAATTCAACTTTTCTTGATATCTTTAAATAACTTTTGATCCTAAAGAGATTATCTATTTTTGGTGATTTAATCTTTATATTCATTTGATTTGCTTTAATTTACGCTATGTTGCTGACTCTTTTGATGATTTTTTCTAGTACTTTGATGAATTTCAAAATTTTCAGGAAAATATAAAAAACTATTTTTTTTTACTTTGTCATTTAATAACTTTCAAGTAATTTATAATAGTTGAATTTTGTTAATATTTTCATGTAGCTTATCTAATGAGTTTTATATTTCAGTACTATTTATTTATATTCAACGAAAATTACCTATTTATTTATTGAAATTTAGCTGTTGCATTCGTTCTTCCACTTTTTAATCAATTTATGTAACTGTCCCACGTCTGATTACTACCGTGTAACATTTTTAAAATCTCAACATCAAAAAATCCCTGGCGGTTTTGAATCAGCCTGGAAACAGCCTGGAAACACCCTGGGAGTGGTAACAGGATGGAATCACGGTGGATCCATGGTGGTTACAGAGTGGGTTTGTGCAATTTTATCACCCTGTATACACGGTGATTCCACGGCGGTTACATGGTGAACCCACCCTGATTTCACGGCGGGTACACGGTGAATCCACCGTGATTCCACGGTGTACCCATCCTGGTTCCACGGTGTACCCATCCTGATTCCATGGTGTACCCATCCTGATTCCACGGTGTACTCACGGTGTACCCACCGTCATCCGGAAGTGTACCCACCGTGATTCCACGGTGTACCCACGGTGGTTACACGCTGTACCCACGATGATCCCGGAAGTGTATCCACCGTGATACCAAGATGTACCCACCGTGATTCCACGATGTACCCATCCTGATTCTACGGTGTACCCACCGTGATTCCACGATGTACCCACCATGATTCCACGATGTACCCATCCTCATTCCACAGTATATTTTTCGGGATTCCAAAATTCACTCATGGTGGTTATCAAGTGACTACACGGTGAATTTGAGGTAATTAAACGATCTATTTACGGTGACTACAAAGTATATCTGTGCCGACGATATAAAAATTTTCTAAAAAACTGAATATTACAGAGCGATGCATGGATATTCAAAAATTATTTTTTTATGGTTTTACTCATTGAGGTATAACTGAATTTTTGTTTAAAACAGAATACTGGTTCAACTAAAAAGAATTAAATTATGAAAATCTCCTATTAAGAGTTCAATCATATACATGTTTACCACAATGAAGCAGGGTATCCCGGAATTTCCCTTTAAAGTTATGATTATTTTTGAAAATCTTGTAAAAAAAATCCTATACTTACACTGTAAAAAGTACTTTCTGAATTTTCAAAACACTGTATTTAACGCTGTAAATAAATACATTTTTCCTTGATATTGCATTGCAAATTCCATATAGTACTTAAAATACACCTTTCAGAATTCTTAAATATACGCGTTATATTCTCAAATATTTTTTTTTAAACCCAAATGTTTTTTTTTTTTTTTTCAATTTTCAAGTAGATGTATTAAAAAATCAAAAACATATATTTTAAAATTCGAAAGCGTGTATGTCTAATTCTGTACGCCATTTGTAATGAAATTAAAAACAAAAATATACGTATTTATTGCGTTATCTACAATGTTTTGAAAATTTTAATTATTATTTTAGCAATGTATGGTTACATAGAAATCGAAAAGTATTAGGCATTTCATGTTATGAAATTTTTATTGATAAATTCGAAACTTTAATTTTTTTGTAATTGTCATCATTTTACAAACAACATTATACATTTTTTTTTATTTTGTTCTTAAAGAGTAATTATATTGCTTTTATTGAACATTTAAAACCTCGGAATTTTTTAAATTTTATCAAGTTGAATAACATTCAAGTATTTGAACCACAATTAATTATTATGCTTGTTAAGATTCTACTATATTACCTTTAATACTTTAATATTCAAAATTTTTTATCTACTATAAAATAAATTGATATTTACTAGCATTATGTTAAATCACATGAATATAATTTAAAAAATTTACAAACAAACATTAATAAGCATTTACAAAATCACACATTAATAAAGACTGATGCACACAGCTTACATTACTTGAATAAATTATATATTTCACGCACACAGTCTTTGATTACTTAACGTGCATTACGTAATGTGCATTATAATTATTAATTCCATATTAAATGATACATATATACATAATAGTATATTGTACAACTAGTGTTGTCCCTTCGTTCGTGCGCTCAACTTTGCTCTCGTGGGAAATCGACATCTTACCGCACTAGTTGTACATACATTTTTTTGTTATTAATGCGATATAAGTACTATTTGAGTGCTCGCTGTTTTGTTCCCCAAATAGCTTTTTGCTGATTCAACTGTTGCCGCGACATTTTTGTGGGTTATACGATAACGCACACAAATGTCGTGGAAACACTTGAATGGGCAAACAGCTATTTGGCGAACAAAAAAGCGTGTGCTAAGATAGCACTTGTATCGCATAAATAATAAAAAAAAAAATTAATAGAACACTGTTTCATTAAATATGTAAACTAAATAAATTTAAATCTACCGGATGGAAAATAATATTACCTGTTTATTTACGAGTATATATAGTTATATATGAGATCATGTATAATTTTATCTAGTCATGTATGGTATTATGTATGATTATACATGGTTGTACATGAAATTATATACAATTATACGAGTCTATATATAATGAGATCTGATCAGACATTACTTATCTTAACTTATATGTAGTTATATATAAGTCTATGTATGATTAGATCTGATTAGACTTCATTGATATGAAACTTATAAATATTTAATTATGTACATATATATATTTTATAATGTGACAATTTTAGTATTAATATTATTAAATTTTTATTTTGTCAACTATCAATTAAACTTTAATCCCCATTTCGATCCGATTATGTATGGAGTCGTATATAATGTTACATAATTATACAAAATTTTTTTTTTTTTTCGGGTAACTTCAGCGTTTCCGTAGATTTCAATTTGAAACTACAAATAAAAAATTTTCTATCGATACCAAAAATAAATTAAACATTGAAGATCAACTCTGAGAAAAACAACAGCACTCTGATCTTATAGGAGATAGATATTAAGAAACACAATATAAATCATTGCCGTAAGACAAATATGAAGAGATGTGTGTAATTTTCATTAACATTTAATACTAACGGCTACCTTATATTAAATTCATCAAATACTAATACACACCAAGGTTATGTTGAAATTAATAAATCACTCCATTTTGCCGTCCATATGAGGAAAGATTCATATCTTGCGGCAATCCGTATTTAGATCACACACAGCATTTATGAATTACATTGTGACCTGATTAACAATTGAAATGTAAAAATCATTCACTTCGAATATTAAGTAAAAGTTATTACGGCAACAAAAATTATTTCAAAATTTGTAATAACTACTATAGCTTAAGCCCTTTGACTGGAATATTAATAACATTTACATCTTATTAATGAAAATATTAAATTTCACAATATTATACATTTGATCCAAGTTTAAAACATTTTAATTCGTAGATTCAATAAAGCGGCGTTGAAAAAATAAGAACAAATACTTAAATATGAGTAAACAAGGCGTTTCTTTTAAAAATTAATAATACGTTACACGGCGTAAAAAATGTTTTTTTATTGATTGATTTTCGATCATTCAATATACATTCATATTAATTGTTGTAGAGCTCATGAATACCGTTCTCTAAGAATCTGTGAAAGTAATAAAAACATACTTTTCACCTCAACGGACACTTCTATTACGTTTGGGTACGTCACTAATAAAAAAATTCTTCATAACTGCATATTATTTATCATCCCGACATCTTGTAGAATATAATAAAATGTAAACATATTGCAACTTATAATCAATGGAGTACATCCAAATGCAAGAATAAGTTAGATAATACTAGAGAGCTTCGTAAAAGCGCCACACACTGAATGTATTCATTATTTAAAACATTAATCAGTAGCAATACACTATATGAATAGTGATTCAATTTACATAACTTGATCTAACCGTAATATAAAAAACAAAAACAATACCTAACATTACTTCGGTTATCCTTGAGATTGAAAAAAAACGAATTTCGGTATGAACTTGATCGTTGGTTTCTTTGATACAGTACTAAAGTAGGTTCCACTATGGTATCACTCATTCACTTGGAAATCATGAAATAAAGAAATTATAAACTCTTTAACAAGTTCGCACATTGTAGATGTTAAAATCGTGATCCGTTTCCTCAGGCAATCAATTTTAAGTTTTACGATATATCTTCACTTAATAACGGTGCAAGCGAAAAATTTCATTGCAAAACAATCATAAATTACTATTGTTAAAGGAAGAAAAGCTCAAAGTAATTAGTTGAAATGATAAGAGAAATTTACATTATTTCAAAAAAATAGTGAAGCACACGCTGCATTAACAGAAACTAGTTGTTAATCCGTGCTATTAAATTGTTACGAAAAGATGAGATTAAATGAACTATGATTGTTAAACACTTTCATTAAAATTTTTAACTGCTCAATATTTTGTGCAATTTCAAGATCAAAAATTGTAAAAATAAAGCATACAATTTTACAATGATGTTGAAGTGAGTGGTATTTTTAAGAAATCTTTGTAGAAACTCAAATAAGCATTTTGGACTCGAAATACTTATATATATATATATATATACATATATATATGTAATAGGGTGTGTCATTTCAGAGCAACATTTTTTTTTTAAGCGTATGGGAAAAAAAATCATAGTTCAACACAAAAAAAAAATTTTCGCGCAGGGAAAAAAATTCTATGCCGATTACAGACCTAGCTCATTGAAAAAATCGATTTCCCGTTTAAATAACATGGGAAAATTTTATTTTCAACTTTGAATATTTGGAACTCGTTAACTAATGAATAGATCAAATAGACTCATACATATTTTTGTAGGAAATTGTACGCGCTACAAAAAAGGTCTCTTATCATTTTTCGATAAATCTATCTGTTCAAAAGTTATTGGAGTTCGAAGTTAAGCTCTAGTAAATTTCGAGATCTTTTTACTTTTCCGCTGAAACTATCAGACTTATTACAAAATGTCATAAAAACTTTTTTATTGAAAATTTTATTCTCTACAAATTATAATGATAAAAATTTTTTCAAATTCCGTATTGTTTGTTAGTTATTTTCATTTCAATGTTAAGCTCTTTAAATCGATCAGAACACTACTTTTGTAAGAGCTTGAAATTAAAATAAAAATAACTACAAAACATTACTGAATTTGAAAAAACATTCGAAATAATAATTTGTAGAGAATAAAATTCCCAATAAAAAAGATCCTATGACATTTTGTGATAAGTCTGATAGTTTCACCGGAAATGTAAAAAGATCTCGAAATTTACTAGAGCTTAACTTCGAACTCCAATAACTTTTGAACAGGTAGATTTATCAAAAAATGATAAGAGATCTTTTTTGTAGCGCGTACAATTTCCTTCAAAAATATGTATTAGTCTATTCGATCTATTGATTAGTTAACGAGTTAAAAATACTCAAAGTTGAAAATAAAATTTTCCCATGTTATTTGAACGGGAAATCGATTTTTTCAATGAGCTAGGTCTGTAATCGACATAGAATTTTTTTTCTTGCGCGAAAATTTTTTTTTCGTGTTGAACTATGATTTTTTTCCCATACACTTAAAAAAAAAATGTTGCTCTGAAATGACACACCCTAATATGTATACATATACATAGCAACGGCATAAAACGGGTTATTTTATTTTAAAAATCTAAATTTGATCAAACCTGTCCGTAAAATAACTTTATGAAAAACAATATATGTGATTCAAGTAATTAATTGTTGCGAAACTGATTTGAAATTGATCTAAGTGTTTGATTTCATAAATAATTAATATGTTATTAGAAATCAATCTGTCTCCCAGCAATTAGCTTGTCTCAAAATGTAGATGTTATTTTTTGTAGCGATTTTAATCGCAGGTTTAATAAATGGCGATTCTTTAATAAAAACTAACTCATCCGATGGAGTTACTTGATTAATAAACTGAGAGTTAAATGCAAGTCTATTATGCTGCATAGTTTTAATAAAAATACCACCGATTGTTTCATCACTATTATCGAATTGAGCAATTGTAGTTATCATTCCGAATTTTCCATTTCCATCATAAATTATAGAATCACAAAAATTTAATTTTTTTTCTGTTTGGCAATCATATTTTACGCTATTCAATTCCATTTTTTTATAACATTTCATACATGTAGATTCATAGCCAGCTCTACTTAGTGCAGTAAGTTCATCATCAGTCGGTGATCGATTTGTACATTTCCCTAAGCCAATCAATCTATTTTTTTCACTATCTTTTTTATCAACAGGTATTTTTATTTGTTGAGCAATGAATTGTTTCGTTTCCGACGATATTGTATCATCGTATACAGTAGAAATTAAAAATTTTTGTGTGAGAAAGCGTGTTGCAATTTGTTCAGCTCTAGCATATGGACTAGTTACGTAGTCCATAATTTTTTTATTCCATGATTCAAAAATAAATGCTTCATGTACCCATATTGGACCCCAATTCCGTACAACTTGTACCAAATGTGTGAGCGAGTGCATATTAAAAGTCATATTTTCAACTCCAAAATAATTCTCAAAAAGTCGGACATATTCTTTTAGTAGGTTTTCACACAGATTTAAATTATGCGGTGTAATAGAATCACTATTCAAATAATGGATTGCTTGCGACAAAAGTGCCAGATGATTTACATATTCGGTAGGTAATACACTCTGCAAGCATATTGGAGCATAATCCAACCACTTTCTCCACTCTGATGCCTTCCACTTTGGATAAGTTGTTATAGACCTTGGTGTTCGTGATCTACAAGATGGAGGCGTAATCGATAACAGACATTTATCAATTAGTTTAATTTTAGTGGGACTCCCAACATAATATGGTTCTTGTTTATTTGTAAATTTTCCTAGAAGTAATTGCATGTGTCGTTGGATTACTCCAAGATAGACGGCATGCATTGCCTCTACAATAACTCCTTTGCATACATTGAATAATGGTAAAGCAATCAAAAATGAAATAGTTTTTACTCTACGCCTCGCTTCTCCAGATCTAAAAGCACATGCCATGTCATCACGAAACTCAGCATCTGTGCGTTGTTTTTTATAGCATTGAGATAAGGGATATACGAATTTACCACGTCCTAAACTTTTACCCTTGGCATAACAATATGAACATCCAAATGCTCTATTATATTGATTCATACGTGTTACCAACGCTCGAGCTGGAGCATCAAGGCTAAATGTAGTTATTATAAATTTTGATGTAATCTCTAATGAATCTGAAGGCTTCCATTTAATACCAGTTGTATACAGATTTTGCATTTCATCTGTAAACGGCCTAAACAAATTATTCATCAATGGATGATGTGTGTCTACATAAATTGCTGCAAGAAGCATGTGTCTCTTTCGCATATGTAGAGGCAGTTCATTAATTTCTACATATACCGGCAATGCACTTGAATTTGAAGATTTCGCTACTTGGCATCCATCGGTATTTATAGTGAAGGAAAAATTGTACCATTGCTCTAGAAATTTTCCTGGCAAACACAAAGATTTATATGCCTCTCCATCATATATATCCTCATAAGCATCAGGATCTATTTTAATTCTGTTAAATCGATATTTCAATGATTTACTGATTTCCGGTATTGATAACAGCTCATTTATTTGGGTTGTTAAACTAATATATATAAAGTATCCTAAATCTGATTCTAGTTCGTCGTCTGGTCCACAAGCTCCACAAGAACATTTTTTTAATAATTTTTTCGTTTTAGTACACCTAAATAATCTTCACATTTTTTACAATAATAGTGACGTATTAAACAATGGTCATTACGGCCGAGCGTTTTCCAAAATTGGTCTTTGTTTGTTGGAATAGAGTTCTTATGGTACATTGATTTCATCCACTTTAATTGGTCAATAGTCGCCTCTAACGTTAGATGATGCTTAACCGACATTGCAAGTGCACTGAGTAAATGGTCTTTTACATGCATATGACGTTTTGCAATTAAAAAAGTATCAGAAATAGCAATATTTTCTGTACTCAGAAATTTCACATTTGCATTAAGACGGTCATTATCTGTATCATTAACACCATTAGTATTATTATCACCAACATTGACATGAATATCATCACATCGTGGAATCAGGATGGGTACACCTTGGTATCACGGTGGATACACCGTGCAACCACCATGGCTACACCGTGGAATGAGGATGGGTACATCGTGGAATCAGGATGGGTACACCGTGGTATCACGGTGGATACACCGTGCAACCACCACGGGTACACCTTGGTATCACGGTGGATACACCGTGCAACCACCATGGGTACACCGTGGAATCAGGATGGGTACACCTTAGAACCAGGATGGGTACACCGTGGAATCAGGATGGGTACACTGTGGTATCACGGTGGATACACCGTGCAACCACCATGGGTACACCGTGGAATGAGGATGGGTACACCGTGGATTCACCGTGTACCCATCGTGAAATCAGGGTGGGTACATCGTGTAACCACCGTGGAATCACCGTGTATACGGGGTGATAAAATGGCACAAACCCACCCTGTAACCATCATGGATCCACTGTGATTCCACCCTGTTTCCAGGGTATTTCCAGGGTGATTCAAAACCGCCAAGGTATGCATAAAGTATTTTTTAAAAATTGACAAGTATAAATATAATTGATGTTATAAGCTTTAGATGAACTCTTAAAGGCCACCGTCTACCTTACAGATTTAAATATATAAATAAATAATGGAATATCTACTTCCGTTTTGGCTGCCGGATGGCCTTTTTTTTATTGATTGTTCTTCCTTCTTAACCCTTGATAATTGATGGAATTTATTTAATATTGAATTTATTTATTGAATGAATTATATTTAAATAATTCAACTCGAACTTAATAACTGAAGGAATATTTATCCAAATTATTCTTTATCTAAAGAAATTAGTATTACTCTTAATAATTCAATAATTATTTAAAAATATTCTGAATTATATTTTTATAATTCAGTTTATAAACATTTAAATCACATTAAAATGATTTAATAAAATTAAGGACCGTGCCTTTATATAATTAAAAATTCGTCAATGACGAATGAGCTCACTTAGGAAACTGAAATCTTTTTCGATTTCCAGGAGAGCTGTTACCAGGTAGTAACGTCCCTTCCAATTATTATTTCATTGTACCAATTATTTGATTGGCTATAATTAAATCAATATTTTTATATAATTATTATTTATACATTGGTCATTCCATGTCAAATCGACAAATTTTTTACCTATACCTCTTAGATTTCGCTAAAAATTTTCTATCTTTCTCTGCCCCCCCCAAAAGTTACTTTTCAGAATTTTTTCAAATTTTTTTTCCCGACTTAAAAAAAAGTTATGAATTTTTGAAAAAAACCACTCTTTTATTTTTAAATTGCCAAAACTTTTTCGAAAATTGACCGTTTGGGAACTTCTTTTTTCAAAATTTTTGTTTTTAAATAAAGTTTTCGAAAAAAAATATGAAAAAATTTTCAGAATCCCAGATATATGAAATATTTCAGCTTTTTTGAAAAAAACCGTAATATTCTCAAAGTCCGACCGTTTTTTTTTTTCTTTTTTATTTGTTCTAAAAATATTTCATCTAATTCTGCAATGATCCTCGTTAATCAAAAGATGTGTCGACAATCGCTTCTAATTTTTTTTCTTGATTATAAAATAATTGTTGTTGAATTTTTGCTGATTTTATCTAACTTTGTTATGAAATTTTTTTTATTTCCTCGTGAAACCTCAAAAGTTGAAAAATAAAATTTTATTGGAGAATTTCAAGTGATTACCGTCCAAGAAATTGTTATTTTTTCTAAAAAAATAATTTTTTTCTCTCATTGACGTTATTTTTTACTCTTAAGGACCTTTCTTTTTGGTACTGAAATATGACAACTTCACAAATACAATGAGTTTAAAAGTTACCTCCAGTCGTTACAATGTGATAATTTAAGAGCTATCGATTGTCGGTAAAAAAGATTTCATCTACATTTCATTTAAATAATATGGAGGTTATGTTTTCAGAATAATTATATTGTCGTTGTGTTCATCGTGTCACTTAAACTTACTATTGCTAAATAAAGTACCTATTTATCATAAAGTGCTGTTAATTTACATTTTGTTAACGAGTGATTACAATGCTGGAGTTTTTTGATCGATATTGCAATCCATTTAATTTGGAGAAGCATAGAAAAAAAATATCCCTGCGAAATTTACCGGAGCATTTAGCAATTCGATACAATTTGTCGACTGATGAGCGAATATGTAGTTTATGTTATAAAAAAATGCTTCAACCCTCTATTGAAAATACTTCTGATGAAAGTGATGATAATCAAAACGATGATTATTTTGAAATTGATCAAAATATTATCTGCGGATCTATAGAAGTTTACGATTCCGAACGCAATAATCTGACAGGTATTTTCTAAACTTTCATACGTCTCGGTATTCAACTATTAACGTTAACTTTTTATAGCTTTTATTTGTTCTTTTTTCTAAAGCCAACGACAAGTTATGGAGAATCACTTGTTAAACAAAGTAGTTCGTCGTTATCGGAACTGAGTCTGGAGATAACTCGTCCGACCATAAATGGTGCCCTACTGTTGTTAAACCAATCCCCATTGCTTACGAGAAGACAGAATGATAATACGTATTTGAACAATAAAATCACTCGTCTTGCTTATAATTTGAGAAAGGCATTAAGAGTACAAAATGCCGTGGAATTTCAATGCAGCGATACAGATGCTGCTGAAATAATTGAAAAATTGAGAGAGAAGTTTAATGTCACTGATACAAGCACATCGTTACATTTACAAATTTTGACTCTAATGCCGTCAAGTTGGAGCATTGATAAGATTGTCGAGGTTATGGGTGCTACGACGTATATGGCACGATTAGCGAGAAAGCTTGCTGCTGACCAAGGAGTTTTACCAATACCTGAAAAGAAAATAGGTACGATATTGAGTTACAAATTAATTTTGTTTGGAATCACTAATGCGTGAATATTTATAAATTAATTTATAACATCGTTATTTTCAGGCCATGGATTATCTTCTGAAGTGTCATCAGCTGTTATAGATTTTTATAATGACGATGAAATGAGTAGTGTTATGCCAGGAGAAAAGGATTTTATTTCATTGCGTAATGATGATGGTTCGAAAGTTCAAGTACAAAATCGTTTAGTACTTTGTAATTTGAAAGAGTTACACAAAATATTTAAATCAAGATTTCCCCAAATTGACATTGGATTTTCTTCATTTGCATCATTACGCCCAAAACACTGTATTTTAGCTGGTGGATCTGGTACTCACACAGTTTGCGTTTGCTCGATTCATAAGAATATAAAACTCATGATTTTAGGTGGTAAGTTATGTCGATTAACTGAAGGCTCAAATTTGCCGGTGGGAACTTATAATGACTGTTTAAATGCAATTGTGTGTGAAGAACCAACGACTGAGTGCTATTTCAATACATGTGCTAATTGTCCAGGTTTTGAAAATATAAAACAGTTATTACTAACAGAAATGGATAATAATGGAATCGATGAAGTAAGTTACCAACAATGGGTGTCGACTCCGAAAGTAACACTTGAAACAACCATTAAAAGTAATTTGGATTTTGTTGATGACTTCTGTGACAAACTTGTTGCTTTATTACCACATAATTACATTGCAAAAGAGCAAGCGGCTTATTTGAGAGCGTTAAAGGAATCTATAACAGAGAACGAATTTATAGTAATTGTTGATTTTGCTGAAAGTTATGCATTTGTTCAAGATGCTGCACCAGGATTCCACTGGAATAACGATCAAGCAACAGTTTACACAGTCGTTATGTATTATAAGGTAGATAATCAACTTACTCATCAAAGTATGGTTATCATTTCTGAATGCTTGAACCATGATTCTATTGCTGTCCATGTTTATTCTGAGATCATTATCAATTTTATTAAGTCTCTGTCATCTACAGTCGCTAAAATATTTTTCTTTTCGGATGGCGCACCTCAGCAATATAAAAATTACAAGCATTTTTGTAATTTATCGCATTATCGTAGAGAGTTTGGTGTGATCGTCGAATGGAATTATTTCGCAACAGCTCACAGAAAAGGGCCTTGTGACGGAGTCGGCGGGATAATGAAAAGAAAGGCCTCGCGGGCAAGTCTACAGTTACCACCTGATCAGCAAATATTAACACCTAAACAATTATTCGAATGGGCGTCACAAAATTTGGCGAAAATGAATATTCGGTTCTCAACAATTGAAGTTTATAATTCGATGAAAGAAAAATTAGGAGATCAGTTCACAAATGCAAAAACAATACGAGCGACACAAAAAATCCATAAAATTTCACTATTGGAAGATTGTATGGTGCAAGTTAAGATGTTTTCTTCTTCAGAAAAATATTTAAATCACCGTACGATGAAGAAAAGAGAATCATGCAGTAAAAAGAGATAATAAAAATAGGTGTAATGTTGAATTTAAGAATCAAGTATTATGTTAAATAAAAGAAAATATAATTTGAACACATACAAAAAAATGTTTTTAATTTATTTAAAGATGTTAAGAGACGGTGAATTTATTTAATAGTATGAAAAGTCCTTTTTCTTTTACTTGTTTTAAAAAAATAACAATTTCTTGGACGGTAACCACTTGAAATTCTCCAATAAAATTTTATTTTTCAACTTTTGAGGTTTCACGAGGAAATAAAAAAAATTTCATAACAAAGTTAGATAAAATCAGTAAAAATTCAACAACAATTTTTTTATAATCAAGAGAAAAAATTAGAAGCGATTGTCGACACATCTTTTGATTAACGAGGATCATTGCAGAATTAGATGAAATATTTTTAGAACAAATAAAAAAGAAAAAAAAAACGGTCGGACTTTGAGAATATTACGGTTTTTTTCAAAAAAGCTGAAATATTTCATATATCTGGGATTCTGGAAATTTTTTCATATTTTTTTTCGAAAACTTTATTTAAAAACAAAAATTTTGAAAAAAGAAGTTCCCAAACGGTCAATTTTCGAAAAAGTTTTGGCAATTTAAAAATAAAAGAGTGGTTTTTTTCAAAAATTCATAACTTTTTTTTAAGTCGGGAAAAAAAATTTGAAAAAATTCTGAAAAATAACTTTTGGGGGGGGGGGCAGAGGAAGATAGAAAATTTTCAGCGAAATCAAAGAGGTATAGGTAAAAAATTTTTCGATTTGACATGGAATGACCCATATATAAGGTAAAAGCACCAATTATTGACGGGGGTCCAATTGTTGACGCCCTCTCCTATTTTAAGACATATTTAATCACCTACTATATTAATAATGATCGTATACATTTTCAAGCAATCTATGTAATTTAAGAAGTTGAAAAAAAATTATTGTTAGTGAAAAATATTAAATATTCATTTATAAAAGAAAATAAAATTCATTTATATTTATAGAAACAGCTTGTGAGCGTCAATTTTCTTAACTATTGCAGTTAGAAAAGCAGTCTTTTGAAATGGGGATTTTTAATTATTTTTTCCATCTAATCACATCGCTTTTTTTTATAAATAAATAAATTATGAAAAATTAACAATATCATATATCTACAGTAAATCATGTGCTTTTTAATTTTAAAATAGTGGACGTCACTAATTAGTACATTATATTGAAGTTTTATCTCATATTGACAGTTCAGTAGATAACGCTGTAACGTCTTTTTCTCTGAACACAAATCCATTAAAAACTTAAACCGTAATATTCGAAAACCCACGCTGTCATCTGTATAATATTAAAGTGTTATTAAAAAAGTGATAAATTGATTTTTATTTTTATTTAATTAAAAAACATTTTGAATAGTTTCGTGTTTAAAATAAAGATGATAAAAAACATTCTAAAATTAATATATATTTAATTAAATTGAAAAAATTAACCTCATTTTCAAAAAGTAAATATAAATTTGCTAATGCAATAAAAAATTTTGTTTTTTTTTTTTTTTTCATTTGAATCGTTTATTTGAGAAGCCCCATAAGTCAATAATAGTAAATTTTTCAGGAGAAGCAAAAAACATTTTTCTGAGATACGTTAGCATAAAAATCATAAGCCAATAATGAATAATAGTAATGCTAGCACCCCTAAAAAAGATTCGATGATTCAAAATTTTATTGTTAATTACTACGATCAATAATAATGATTTAAAGTTGATTGACTTATGGGGTTTCTCAACAAAACGGAAAAAATAATTATAAAATTGTTCATTTTTCAATTTTTCTCCGTCAATCATTTATTATATTTATAAAATGAAGTACAAAATGTGTATTGGAACTATAATATACGTAAATTATAATATTAATCGTTAATTTTTTTAGGCGCCAATTTTAATTCAAAATTATTGTTTGTACTTAAAAACAAAATTTCTGTTAAAATACAAAAAGAAAATAATTTCTGTAAACCTAAAATTGCATCTTTATTTGAGAATCCCCATGAGTTATTAACTTATGGGGGTTCTCATCTAAACGAGATATTTGTCACCCGCGTGGTTGAACTTTAAACGCTGATTTGGTGCATATTTTGATTGATTTCGATGGAGGGATATCCAAAGAATACAAAAATGCAAAAAACCCAATTTCGTAAAAATGATGACTTATGGGGTTTCTCAAATCAACGATTCATTTAATAAATCTATTTTCAAAATTGTCCTATCAATTGAATAACAATAAAATTAATATATTAGTTATTATGCGGATACTTTATTTCTCATATTTAGTTCAACAGATCAGTGACGCATACGCATTAAGGGTGTCAATAATTTGAGCAACGGCATGTCAATAGTTAGATCAGTCGGGTTTTTAACCTGTCAACAATTGGTGTATTCGGGTAACTTATTTCAGCGCTTTGAATTAATTAGTAAATTTAATTTATTGTTATAAAAAAATAGGAATTTGATTAGCTAAAAGATTCAATAAGACAATGTCGGAATTAAAATATAATAATATTAATTGTTAATATGCTAAAAAAAATGGAATTACATTCTTGTCTCTTATAGCGTTAATAATTGGTTTTTTTACCTCATTTTTCATGACTTTCAATGCACTTAGCAACATACGTATAAAGCATTGTAGTCAAATTCACAAATCAATATTTATTGATACTTATTATTGTTTTTTATTGCAATAAATTCATTTTATTATTTAGACATCTTATAATTTATTTTATTTTAAATATTAATTACTTGTTTATTAATAATTATTATTTTTTTTTATAAATATTTCATAATTTCATTTCATATTCCATTATTATTTCAAAATTCTATTTTATACTTTTCGTAATAATATTCTTTTCATCTTGATAATTTTCATTTCATTTTTTAATTATTAATTATCATTATTTATTCATTCATACAATTCATCAATTCATTTCATTATTTCATATTTCATATTTATATCATTTCATTATTTCTTTTATCATTTATTTCATTTTTCATATTAAGTTATTTGTAATTTCAATATTTATTTTACTCAACATTAATTTAATTATTTATAAATTTTATTATTTATTAATAATTAACAAATATAATAGTTTGAATTTATATTCAATTTTAAAAAACAATTTTTTTCATTATTTAACTTTTTCATTCATTTATAATTATTCGATAATAACTTTACATAAATAAAAATAATTTGAATTTAAATTTAAATTTAAAAATCATCAGCCGTAATAATAGCTGGAAGCAATTTGCTAATTAATTAATTTATGCTTAGCCAGATGGCATAACATATATGATTCTTAATAAGTTGATTGACAACAAGAATACGACGTTGTGACGTCACAATGAGTAAGATGACTATTTTTTCATTCCCATCTCTTTCTAGTTATCACAAGCATGCACTTTTTTCTTACTGTGATTACTTGCTCAAAAAGAGAAAATTTTTAAGAAAATAGAAGTAAGCCGCTTATGGTATCTGATTTTCACTCTGTTTCTACTTATTTGAAAAAATTAGTTCTTGAGGTAGGAAAAATAGATCAAAATCAACCCCCGTTCCAGCCAAAGTGACCCTACACGATTAGTTTCAAAAAATTGGAGCTGAAACAGAGTTTGACTATACCTCGGGTTACGCTTCTTACTTTCATTATTAATGAGTATTGTATATATTCAATTAGAAAATTTCCATTGCCGAATTCAATAATATTAAACTCTTCTTCAGTCTCTAAAACTCACATATAAGAAGTTCATGGAAGGTTAGTCGATTGTCAAATTTATTTGTAAAATAAAGTTAATCTTTCATTTGATTTTTAATCTGAGTAATAATATATTGGGCGGAGTGTGATATAAATTTCATACACACCCACTTGGAGAACCTGATTATACTCAGCTATTGATTCTATATCTTACTTTAGTTTGTGACCGATTTTATAGAACTAAACATCACTTGGAATGTCATTAATAATTTTATTAAATTAATTGTTATTTTATATTATGTAAATGCTTATTTATATTCTTCACAATAATGAAGTTTAAAGTGTTGTGGTTAATATTTTTACTATTACTATTATGCAAATCATTTTGTGATGCATGGATGGACGAAAGGTTATTTTGATAAATATTTGTACATTTTAATTCCAATAAATATGCTTAAATTGTTATTTTTTTAGACCTGTTCTGGAATCTGTTGATGGAAATCTTATTATTTCAAGTGCAAAAGATAGAAATATCACGATTAAAATTTTAGGACACGGATATTTCAATATCGAAGACATCGATTTACTACATGTTGCCATTTCAGTAACTTATCAGTTTTATTGAATATTGTTTTTTTGTTTTCAACATGATAATAAATGAAATTAATGTTAAATGATTTAATAACTAGGCAAGAACTGCATCCCGTTTAGTTGAACAATGGCGCGATGGGTTTTTAAAAGATTTAGTACAAAAAGTACAGAAGGCTGATCACGCAATCAATGGTCCGTATGGATTACAAAGACGTTTAAATATTTTAGAATACGGTATCGATACATCATCAAATTCTTCTGGTTCACGGTTTTCGATTCCGTCGAGTGACGTAATTAAGTTTAGCCGTTTTTTTTACTGGATAGTTATTTTAAAAATTATTTTATCACAATTTTTTTTTTTTTTTTAGAATTATCCTATTGATGATGTGACCAAATCAACCTTTTACGCACTTACTGATCGAGTAAGTTCGTATTTTTTCTAATCATGAAGCTATTATAATATCCACTCAGAAAAATAAAAAAACATTTTTATTTAGAATATTTACTTGACAGAAGGACATATATTCTTGATAATTTCGAAAATATATAATTTTGTCTCGAGAATTCGTAGAATCGATGGAAATAATTTTTATTTAGTTCAAGTGAAGCTATTCCTTTGTTTGCTCGTAATATAATATCAAATTCATATAATAATACAAATAAATTTGATGCTTTTCTCTCAAGAAATTCATTATTAATAATAATAAAATAAATATTCTGAACGGATTTCTTGAACCAAGAAATTATTGTTGAGGCAATATTATTTTATTTTCTCATTGTAAAAAATGATAGATTTTTTGTACATCATACATTTTGTATTAGGTTCGACGAATAGAAGGACGATTGCGAACAATTACATCAAAACTACGGCAAAATCATTGTACAAGTAATCCATGTTTGAATGGAGGAACTTGTATAAGAGTGTATGATAACTTTCAGTGTATATGCCCTTCTTTTTGGGAGGTAAAAAAAGTTTTTCAAGCTCTTATACTTTCAATTAAAAAAAAAAAAAAAAATTCAATTAGTTTTTTTTTTTTTTTTTTTTTTTGAGTAATTAAATAAGTTTCAAAAATATTTCGAAGGGCTCCAACTGTGGTACTGACGTAAATGAATGTGCAAGATTGATGGGAACAGACTTAGGTTGTCAGAATGGAGCAACTTGTACAAATCTTCCTGGATCTTATCAGTTCGTTTAAATCCATAGCTAAAAAATTGATACCATTAATTTGTTTTGAAATCAGCCATTATACGTATTAATATTATTATGTTAAAATTATTTTCAGCTGTTCATGTACATCAGGTTGGTACGGGGTTGATTGTACTTCAAACACAGTGGCTTGTAATGCTCAAAATTCTCACACATTGTGTGGTGACCATGGGACATGTGTTTCTACCGGAACAACTCGCGGTTATACTTGTTTATGTTCACAAGGATGGAAGTCAAATGGCGATGATCCTGCATGTACAATAGATGTCGATGAATGTGCAGCAAAGCATCCTCCTTGCTCTATTCAACCATATGTACCTTGTATTAATTTACCTGGGGATTTTTATTGTGGCAGTTGTCCAACTGGTTACTCTGGAAATGGCCATTATTGTGCGGATATCGACGAATGCTCATCAGACAATGGCGGATGCAGTATAATACCAAAAGCTCAATGCATCAATACAATGGTACTTAACATGCTAATGTGTTTTTTTAGTTTACCTCATTTTAGTTGTAATTAAACTACCTAGGGATCAAGAGTATGTGGATCTTGTCCAACTGGTTATCAAGGTGATGGTGTTACATGTGTATTTGTCGGAACATGTAGAATCAATAATGGAGGATGTCATCCACTCGCAACTTGTATCGACAATCCAGGATACAATAATCTTCTTGTAGAGTGTCGTTGTCCGACTGGATTCTACGGTAGTGGAATCGGTCCTCAAGGGTGTCAGGCAGGCACCGTTGGTGATAACGGTCCTTGTGCAAGTAACCCATGTATTCATGGACATTGTATACCACACGATCAGAACTTTATCTGCAGATGTGATTCTGATTATACAGGTAAATTACTTTTACTTAAAACTTGTTCTTAACTATTATTTGGACTATATTTTTGGTTTAAATTGATTGATTATTTGAATAAAGGCATAACATGTGCTACACAAACAAATCCATGCTCTCCGAATCCATGCAAAAATGAGGGAATTTGTACTCTAACAGAAACACGAGCAATATCATGTGAATGTACAGCAACTTACTCGGGTCCTCGATGCGAAACGCCAAAAGAAGCTTGCGGAGGCGTAATTCGTGACTTATCCGGTACTTTAACGTATCCTTCAAGTGGTCTTACATATGGGAATGGTCTCAGCTGCGCTTTCATTTTAGCCACAAATAATTCTTTAGTTTTAAATGTTACTTTCACTAACTTCGACTTGGAATCAACTCCTGGATGCCGACATGATTTTCTTCAAGTATACTTCCTTAATAATTCATTGTTAAATAATAAGTTCCAGAAAGTATTACGTGTTTTTTTGTAATTTCACCTTTAGATACATGATGGAGGGAATGCTGGGAGTCATCAACTTGGAAGATTTTGTGGAAACAATTTACCATTGAATGGAAACATTATCTCTACTCACAATAGTGTATATTTATGGCTTCACACAGATAATAGTATTGCTCGTACTGGATTTTCACTCCATTGGAACAGTATCAAACCTGTTTGCGGTGGATTATTGGATTTTGAACATGGAACGATTAGTTCACCTGGATCACCTGGAAGATATTCTCCGGATAGAGATTGTACGTGGCACGTTATGGTCCGTATGGGAAAACGAATTCAATTTCACTTCTTTACCGTTATGATTGAAGAACATCCAACTTGTGATATGGACTATCTTGAAGTATAATTCTAACATAAACACCTAATGCATTCATGAGTTATATATTGTTTTTATAACTTTTTGATAGATTACCGAAACTGTCAACGATAGAGAAGTTCAACTGGGTATTTATTGTAATCATACTCATCCACCCCCTCTTGTTACTTCCGGTTCATTTGCAACAGTTCACTTTCATTCAGATGATCATGGTCAAGACTTAGGGTTCCAAATCACCTATTCCAGTATCGAAGGTATTCTTAAATCTTTGACCAAATTTACGCTCATGCCAAAAAGTGGAAGAACAGAAAAATTTTAGAAATCTTTTAGAGATTTTTGCAGGCTGTAATTTTGTGAAAGGCTGTAACTTTGTGAAAAATAATCGAAACGAGATTTTAAAAAAGCATTTTATAGCTTGAGATTTCTAGCTTTGATGGACTTTGATCCTAAATTTTTTAAAGCTACGGCTATTGCGCAAACAACACTTCTTTGAAATCTCGTTACAATTGTTTTTCAAAAAGTTGCAGCCTTGTGAAAATCGCTAGAAAATTTCTAAAATGTTGTACTTCTTCAATTTTTGGCACGCGTTTATTTAACAGCTGAATCAACATGGATAAAATCAATTTTTGCATTTTCTCAAAATTGTGTTATCTTATCTAGGAATTCCTGGTTGTGGAGGAGTATATACTGCCGCTCAAGATATTATCTCTTCCCCAAATGATCAATCATCTTATTTGCCTAACATGCTATGTGAGTGGAAAATTCAGTTACCAATTGGTGAAAAAATTAGAATTACTTGGATTACTTTTGATCTCGAAGAGTCGGATAGTTGTGCATTTGACTACCTTCAGGTGAAAATCTTTGAAGCATTTATTAATTCTCTATCTTAATTTGTTTTCTTATGAAGGTGTGTATCGGGCATTCCACGCCAAATCGGACGGTTTTAAGAATTTTAATTTTTAATTTCCGTTCTTTTTTGATATTTTTTAGTAATCAAAAAACTCATCCTCCTAAATTTTGAGATTTTTTTTATCATTGGTTAAAAAGATATGAAATTTTCAAGAAAACCGCTCTTTTTATGGTTTTTTGCTCATAACTTTTCAAAAAATGTTTTGAATAAAAAAACCCAAAGAATGAAAAAGTTTTGTTATTCTATGTACTTTTAGAAAAAGAATAAAAATAATATTGTAGAAAAATTTTTCTGCGTTATTTTTGAGTTTTAAAACTTTAAAGTCGTTTTCTGAAAATCATGCATATTTTGATTTTCCTGAAAATTTGTGTTAACAAACTACTATCTATTTCACAACTTTTCAGGTGGTTCCGGTCGTGGGACCTCCGAAGCTACTATTTTTTTTCGCTATAAATTATTGTCCGGACTGATTTTTGATACTGTACACTTGTTTTTCTAACATATTAGAAATTGATTTTGATATTTTTTGTTTTTCAGTAAGGATTTAAAAGCGGTTTTAATAAATGTTTTGATTTATTGAGTAGCAACTATTTCGAAGCAAAAGAAACATTAAATTTGCTATATAATTCAGCTAAGACCATTACACGAGCTCAAAAATATTATATAATTATTCGAAAAAGCAACGAAACTTTATTACAAACGTTTTTAATTATTTCCATGTTCTTTTGAAAATTTTACATTAACGATTGTTTCATGAACTTGTATACTCCTCAGTTACTATAGTTTTGTCGCTTTATCGAATAATTATATGATATTTTAGAGCTCCTGTAATGATCTTAGCTGAATTGTATAGCAAATCTAATGTTTTTCTTGCTCCAAAATAGTTGCTTCTCAATAAATCAAAACATTTATTATATCTGCTTTTAAATCCCTTCTGAAGAACAAAAAAATATTGAAATCAATTTCTAGTATGTAAGGAAAACAAGTGTACAGTGTCAAAAATCAGTCTGGACAATAATTTATAGCGAAAAAAAATTTTTTTAATTTTCAATAATCGGAAAAAAATAGTGGCCATGGAGGTCCCACGACCAGAACCACCTGAAAAGTTGTGAAATAGATCGTAGTTTGTTGACACAAATTTTCAGGAAAATCAAAATATGCATGATTTTCAGAAAATGACTTTGAAGTTTTAAAACTCAAAAATAGCGCAGAAAAATTTTTCTAAAAAATTATTTGTATTTTTTTTCGAAAAAAAACATAGCATAACGAAACTTTTTTATTCTTTGAGTGTTCTTAATCAAAATATTTTTCAAAAAGTTACGAGCAAAAACCATGAAACGAGCGGTTTTTTTGAAAATTTCATATCTCTTGAACCAATGATCAACAAAATCTCAAAATTTAGAAGGATGAGTTTTTTGATAAGTAATAAAAAATATCGAAAAATAACGGAAATTAAAAATTAATATTCTTAAAACTGTCCGATTTGGCGTGGAATGCCCCATATATATATATATATATATATATATATATATATATATATATGTATATATATATATATATATACTAGCTGACCCGGCAGACTTCGTACTGCCCCAATCGATTATAGAGCGAAATGAATAAATCAACTCTGTTTAGGATTCCACTATATAAAATTGGTGTATTACCGTACGATGGATGAAGTGGCTCAATAAGTTATAGATCAAATTGAACGGTATATAGTACAGTGCCAGATAGCTCAACTGGTAAAGCACTCGGTGCGATACCGACATGGTCTGGGCTCGATTCCTAGTTCGGGCTATCTATATTTTTCTCAATTTATCTATAAATTGTCTTATTGAGAAGGTTTCATGTTTAGGTTACCACTATATTAAATTGGCGTATAACCGTACGATGGACAGTGTGGCTCAATAACTTATAGATCAAATTGAACGGAATATAGTATAATGCCAGATAGCTCAACTGGTAGAGCACTCGGCGCGAAACCGGAATGGTCTGGGTTCGATTCTGAGTTCGGGTTATCTATGAGGCGTTCCACGCCAAATCAGACAACATTTAGCTTTTAAACCTCAGATTTTTTTGAAACTTTTTTATTTTTTAGCATAGGTTGAAAGAGACTTTATGATTTTTTTTTAATTTTTTCCTCCAGCCGTTTTCGAAATATAGTATTTTGAAAAATGAAGGGATTTTTCTTTCAAATGCCTGTAACTTCGCGAAAAGTTGTTTAAACAAAATTTTTAAAGAGTTAAACAATGTGTGTTTGTAGATATCTTTTGGATAAAAAATATAAAAAAAAAAATTTAGAACCACGCTTCTATTGAAATTTTAACTTTTAAGAATAAATTATCGATTTACAAAAAACACGTTCTGATCAATTTTCCTCATAATTTCTTACAGCAAATTGTCACCTATTCTACAACATTTCTAGCTATGCTCATAATGGGACAATGATGGGATCTATATTATTTTTAGATTTCTTAGATTTTATAGTCCAGTTTCTTTTTTTTTAACTTCCCGCTTAGAAAATCGATGATTTTCAAAAATTTCGGGAAGTTATTGTTTTCACCCCGATTTTCGAAAATCGAGTTTTCATCAAATGTCGACGTTTTGAGGTCCTAGGAAGCTAATCTGACTATTTTCAGAATGATGTCCGAGTGTCTGTATGTATGTGTGTGTGTGTGTGTGTGTGTGTGTGTGTGTGTGTGTGTGTGTATGTGTGTGAATGGTCTATAACTTTTTAACTAATGAATCGATTTGGATGTTTAAGGCGGCGATTGAAAGAGCTTGTTGGCCGTCAACTTTCCTGAAAATTTCAGATCGTTCGATCAAGTAGACTCGAAAATATTGGTGAATTACGAAAAAAAAAAAATTTCTTTTTTTAGTTTTTTATTGATTTCTCAGAAACGAATTGAACGATCGACTTCAAAATCTAATCAACTCTAGAACTCAATGAAACGCGTCGAATGCCGCCTTAAACATCTCAATCGGTCGATTTGTTCGGGAGATATCGTTGGAGAAAAAAATAGTAAAAAACGGTTTTTTTCAAATATCTTCAAGACGGCTGAATCGATTGCTTTTAAATTTTAATTACCTCTAGAATTCAATGAAACGCGCCTATTGCCACCTCAAACGTCAAAATTGGTTAATTAGTTCAAAAGATATCAGTGTTGAAAAGTTAGAAAAATAACATTCTATGCTATTTTTTCCAGATAAATCAAAATGTACTGTACTAAAATGTGTCAAAAATCTCATAAACTTTTCCTCCTTATAGTCTCTTTTGATCATCGTATAATACCGTAAAACTTGTTCTTTTGTTTAAACCATATTATCAACGAAAAAATTGAAAAAACACCGTTTTTAATGAATTTCTCCGATATTTTATATATTATCGCTCTGACCTAAGCTAAAACTCATTCGAATCTTGATTTGATCACTGACATTGATTTCTGCATCAACATATTTATTTTATTTAACATAATCGGGAATTAAAATTTAAAAACTGCTTGTCCATTAATGATTTTCGATTCTTAAACTTTTAAACTTTAGCATAAAGCATAACTTGTTAGAATTTGAAAAACTTATAAAAAAACAATCGCATGCAATTAGATTTTCGAGCTTGAAGAGCTCGAAAATATAGTATCATTAATATTTTCGATTTCCTTGAGCCCGAAAACAGCGGGAAGTTTTGGGGCTGGCCCGCAGGGTCAACCGACAGACCGATTTTTTTTGAAGAAAATAGCCTTAAGATAATAGCATGTTCAGGATTTATTATTAATAATTATCTGACACACAACGTTCTTAAAAATTTCCAAATTTTCTCCGACAGAAAAATTATTACTAATTAATTAATAAATAATAATTCCAGGGAAGAAATAAAATTAGGGGGAGAAAACAAAATTTGAAAATTTTGATCATAAATGTATCTGATAATTAGTAACAGTAAATACTGAGCATGCTATTATTTTAAGACCTTTTTCTTGAAAAAAAACTGGAATATGAAATTCAAAAAGTTAAAAAAAAATAGATCCCATCGTTGTCTCATTATGAGCATGGCTGAAAAAGTTGAAGAATAAATAAGAGTTTGCTGCAAAAAATTATGTGACAAATTGATCAGTACGTGTTTTTTGTAAATTGACAGTTTAAACGAAGGAGTTTAAATTTCAATAGAAGCGTGGTTCAAATAAATTTTTTGATATTTTTTATTGACAAGATGTCTAAAAATTAACCTTTTTCGTCTCTTTAAAAATTTTTATAAAACCACTTTTCGCGAAGTTACAGGCATTTGAAAAAAAAATCTACATTTTTCAAAATTCGATGCTTCTAAAACGGTTGGGGAAAAAAAAAAAAAAATTCATGAAGGCCTCTTTCAACCTATACTAAAAGTTAAAAAGTTACTAATCAATCTGAGATCCAAGAGCTAAATGGTGACTGATTTGGCGTGGAACGCCCCCCATATTTTTCTCGATTTATCTATAAATTGTCTTATTGCAAACCTTCTCAATGAGACAATTTATAGATAAGTTGAGAAAAACATAGATAGCCCGAACTGGGAATCGAGCCCAGACCATGTCGAAATCGCACCGGATGCTCCACCAGTTGAGCTATCTGGCACTATACTAAATTCATATTTATCCACCTTTCAAACTTTCTTTGGATAGCTGTCCCATTATAAGCATAGCTGAAAAAGTTGTAGAATAGGTAACAGTTTGCTGTGAACAAATAATGACGGATATCGATAAGTGCGTGATTTTTGTAAATTGACATGTTATTCTTAAAAGTTGAAATTTAATAGAAGTGAGAATCAAAAATTTTTTTTGATATTTATTATCGAAAAAATACCTGAAAACAAACTTTTTTCGACTCTTTAAAAATTTTGTTTAAACCACTTTTCGCAAAGCTACAGGCATTTGAAACAAAAATCTCATCATTTTTTAAAATTCGATATTTCGAAAACGGCTGGAGGAAAAAATTTTAAAAGAATCATAAAGGCCCCTTTCAACCTATGCTAAAAGATAAAAAAGTTTCAAAGAAATCCAAGGTTCAAAAGCTAAATGGTGTCGGATTTGGCGTAGAACGCCTCATTGATAGCCCGAACTGGTAATCGAACCCATACCATTTAAATATAGTGGAAACCTAAAAAACATGCAAACCTTCTCAATAAGACAATTTATAGATAAATTAAGCAAAACATAGATAGCCCGAACTGGGAATCGAACCCAGACCATGTCGGTATCGCGCCGAGTGCTCTACCAGTTGAGCTATCCGGCCTTATACTATATTCCGTTCAATTTGATCTATAACTTATTGAGCCACACCGTCCATCGTACGGTATTACACCATTTAAATATAGTGGAAACCTAAAAAACATGAAAACCTTCTCAATAAGACAATTTATAGATAAATTGAGAAAAATATAGATAGCCTGAACTAAGAATCAAGCCCAGACCATGTCGGTATCGCGCCGAGCGCTCTACCAGTTGAGCTATCTGGAACTGTACTATATACCGTTCAATTAGGTCTGTAACTTATTGAACCACACCATCCATCGTACGGTCATACACCAATTTTATATAGTGGAAACTTATTTATTTTAAGTTTATTTATTTATTTATTTAATTATTAGGGTGCTTCGTTTCCGGCGAAAGTATTTTTTTTGTTGCTCATCAAGCAAAATATTGTTTTTTTATGCTAAAACAAAATTTCCTGCCAAGTTTGAGCTCTTAATTCCAATCCTAAGTACTTTCCATTTGATTTTAAAGATTTCGCATTTAAATTACACGTGAATTAAATTACTTTTTTTTTTAACTTTCTAATACTCAGCTGCGTTATATGATATCAACACGGTTTTGGTCGAAAATTGTAGGGCATTTGGTGTTCTTCAAAAGTGCCTATAGTAACTTAGCTGTAATTCCGGGTGTTTCACTGATGTCCGCTGAGGAAGTCATTTTTTGTATCAAATTGAACATTATTGGCTTGCAGAACGTAAACCAATGAATGCGCAACAAAAATGTAAATAGGAATTTTATAGGAAATTTTATTTCCTTATAAAAAAGCCTCATGAGTCAAGTTGCTAAAGTCCATAGTTTCCGAGTTATGGGAGTTCGAATAATTTAAAAAATAATAAATGTCAAACCGTTCACGAAATATCCGTGCCACAGACTTTTTTTGGACTGCAGACTAACTGACGTCCACGATACATATTTTTTTTTTAACTGTTTTTTATTATATTACGTATCGGACAGCTCAATGAAAGTATCAGACTTATTAAATAGTGTTTCCTCTTTATTTTAATGTGCTTTTTATAATGTGTAAATGTAATATCAAAATAATATATATGCAAAAAAATCCAAAAAACTGTGTGACCTTGACAAGTCCGTTATAAAGCATAGCCGTGCAATTTAAATTTCGATTATTTTTAACATTTTCAAAATTTGTGAGTGATTTCTTCAAAATTTTTCATCGAGTTGATTTTCAGAGAGGCTTCTTTACACATCGTAAACCAAAAAATTTTCATAAGACTCGGAAAAAAAATAATCGGTTTTTATGAGCCACCCTAACATATATATATATATATAAATGTACACATATCGAACTCCCTTTGTTTTTTTTTTAGTTTTCTACACGAAAATCAAAGTAATGGAAAATTTACATATGATATTAGTTATATTTTTCTGGCAATCGATGCAAGTTTTCGCCCATTCACGGCATTCTTTATTAACCGACAGCCAAATGTATCGTTTAGAGACGAGTTTGAACAAACCTTTGATTCTGGGATGAGCTAGCGAGTGTAGTGAATTCAACAGCTCCTTTTTCAGCGGCTCTGGAACGTAAGGTCGCACCGTACCTGACGCAATGTCACAGTACAATGCTAAACCGTTGTCGACATTGATTCGTTGAAGCTGCAACGGGGTTGTTTGTTGCAGCAGTTATTACAGATCGAGATCTTGCTTCTGTGCATCGGCAAGGTCTTCCGATGTAATGGCAGTAGACACTGCTTCGACTCGTGGCAATGTGTCAACGACAATATTGTAGTTGCCCGACACATGCCTGATGTCAGTCGTAAATCGACTGATAAAATCCGAACTGCGGAATTGCCATGGTGAAGCTCTCTCCGTACACTGTTAAAGCGTGTTAAAGCGGTTTATGGTCTGTGTAGATCGTTACGCGTTGACCATCGAAAATATACCAGAAATTCACGGCTTTGTAGATCGCGTGTAGTTCTCGATCATAAGTCGACCATTTTCGGATCGAAGGCTGTAATTCCCGGCTAAAGAAAGCCAGCGACTGCCAGTCATTGTTTACACGTTGCTGGATAGTGGCACCGATTCCGATTTTCGATGCATCGGTAAAAACTGCCCAGTCCACATCGGTTCTTGGCTGCACGAGGAGTGTTGCATCAGCGAGAGATCGTTTAGCGGTTTTGCAAATCAGCTGTCCAGTTGACAGGATGCGGTTCTCTGATTTTCGGTCCTTCCAGTACTTTATTTAATGGCGCTCAAATTTTTGCAGCGTTCTTAATGAACTTTCTGTAGAAATTAATTGTGCCAAGGAATCCACAAAGTGCTTTAACGGTTTTAGGAGGCTGGAGATTAACGATAGCCTCAACGATTTTCGGCAATGGTTTAATGCTGAGTTCGTTGATTAAATAACCGAGGAATTTGACTTTGGTTTTTTCTAACCGGCACTTTAGAACGTTTATTAATAATCTGTAATCACGAAGACGTTGAAATAATGACTTGAGGTGTTTTTAATGCTCTTCTTCGTCTTTAGATGCAACTAGGATGTCGTCAATACATGGAAATACGAAATCCAGATCACGGGTGATTTCGTCAATGAATCTTTGGAACGTCTGTGCTGCATTTTCGAGTCCAAAAGTCATGTATAAAAACTCAAATAAGCCAAACGGAGTGATAATAGCTGTTTTCTCAACATCTTCTGGAGCTACTCGAGGTTGGAGGGAAGCTTCGGTAAAATCAATGATGGAAATAATTGGTTTCCTATGTAAATACGCGACAAAATCATCCATATATCGAAGCGCATATTTATCGATAAGAGTACAGTCGTTTACTGGGCGATAATCGCCACATGGTCTCCATCAACCATCTTTTTTCTGGACCATATGTAATAGCGAATACCAAGCACTCTGCAATGGCCGACAAATGCATTCCTCAATCCTCTTTCGAAATTCTTCCTGAGCAATTTTTAATTTGTCAGGAGATAGATGACGGGCTTTGCAGGAAACAGATGTACCAGGTGTTGTACGAATGTGATGCGCCGTTGAATGTTTCCCCTTCTTATTATTGGACGAGTCAGGCCGTGTAATGCCGGCGAACACGTAGCAGATTTATGTAAGCGGAATCACCTTCTACATCCTTAATTTCATTCTGTTGCTGCGTGGAAATAACCGGGCGATGTCAAACCTGTAATGCCATCGCGTAAACATTTACGTTTAAGGTCAACTCACAAGTCAAAGTGATTCGAGAAATCGGCCCAAAATATCAGTTTGGTGACATCAACAACAATAAAATTCCACGTGAAATCTCGATACAGTCTAAGATTCAGCGTTTGTGATGATAAACAATAAGTTTCGATAATCGTGCCGTTTGTGGCATAAAGCTGATAACCTATAGGATATGTTTGTGATTTAATCGACCCGCGAGGAAATACTGAGAAATCGGAGCAAGTTTCCACGAGAAACTCGGTCCCAGTGACTCGATTTTTAATAAATAATCGCCGTGAAATCGATTGAGAATCACTTTCCATCGCTGGTGGTTCTCTTTAGCATTTCCCTGCCATCTACAGCCGGGCGTGCATGCACACGCATTTGTGCCAAATTTGAAATGATACCAGTAATAGTCGAATTTTTGACTTTCCGAGAACGTTGGTGTCGTAATGCTCTGGACTGTGAATTCGGACAATGTTACTGAGTTAGCATTTCGCTATACTCGGCAGTCAATAGTGGGAGTTACTTACGCAAAGCGGGAATTTCCTCTGCAGCGGAGGCGTACATTTTTAAATATAAAATTATGACGTACGCTTCTATTTTAGACGTCCCACGGCGGAGTGTGGTTGGTGCTTAATAGCCGTTATAGCTCTCTGTTGGTGAAAAACTGAAAATAAAAATAGTAGCAAACCAAAAGTCCCACCTGGAGATATCCAGAATCTCCCTAGATACGCAGCTCTGCTCAGGCTGGGTTAGATATCCTAGTTGGGCGCCAGTTCGTGTGCCCCACGAACAAAATTAAAATAAAATACAACGGAGAAAATGAAAATGAAAATAAAAATAAATGACAGGGTAACAGTTTTAGATTTTAGGAAAAGGAAGCAAAAAAAAAGATAGCACTGATGTAAATAAATGAAATTTAAATTAATGCCGGGTTGATGACCATTTGTTAATTGTATTTTTAAATTATAAATTTGATACTCAGTTGTATCGCATATCTAAAATAACAATATCAAAATGAAATAATAATAGTTTACTTACAACATAATACTAGTATGCGCACACAAATAAAAAACATATAATAAATAATAGACAATAACTATCTTAAACACAAAATAGTTTATCGCATGTAAATAATGTTATAACTCGCCCGTGATGTCGAAAAAATAATAAATACTGGTAACTAATAATAATCGCAAAATGATAATTTACTACTTGAAAACGTATCAAATCACTCGCACGTGATATTTCAAAATAAAATAATAATATAATCTTTAAATACTCTAAGTAAACAATTCTTGTAAATTAAACCACTGGTAAATCTGACACAGTATTTACACCAATAGTCTAGTCGAGAAGTGAGTTTTCTGCGAAAAATCGTTAAACCACTCTTAAAAATATGGCGATTGGTGCATTGGATTCAGAATTTCATTCTGAGAAATGGGTATTTTTTTTTTTTATCCGCCATTAAAAATTCCATTTGTTATAAACAAAAAACGAAGAGACAAAAAGGGAGTCTCCGTTTTTTAGCTATAACTTCAAAAGTATTAAAGATAACTGAAATTAAAAAAAAGATCCTAAAAGAGGAGAAAATTTCAGTTAAAAAAGTCTCGACTCCCCCAGTTGTAGCTCCATTATTTATAATTTTAATTTGACGTTGAAAGTTGGGCTCCGCGCGGCCGTTTTGGCGCCTGCGCGTCGTCGCCGTACAAAGTATGCAACATAAAATAATTTTTTTATAACATAAAATATTAATTTAAAAATCTGAAAAAATTATAGTGTCATCTAGACACCTGAAGGAATATAGCCCCGCATAAAAAAATTTTTAGCTCGATTTTTGTTTAAGTTATTTGATTGTTAATTAACAAATTTTTCGGAGACTTGAATTTTTATAAAATCTCTTAAAAATGTTTAAAAAAAGTGTCTATAAATTTTTTTTCTCTTGGGAGCTCTTGTTATATGAATAATAAACAAGATTCCGTTGTAATAGTTTATAAAAGTTTTTTCATTTGTTTATAATGATTTTTCAAAGTTATCAAAAATTGAAATATCCGGCTAATGTTATAAAAAAATTTTTTTTCCAAAATCTGTAAATGTGGTTGTTTTTGTATTCATATATTGCGTTTAGTAGCTTAGCTAAAAAATTTTTAACATGAATTGTTTAAAAAATTTTTATAAACAAATAGACAAATTGAAAATTTTTGAAATATTTTTTTTTGTCATTCTGTTGTCTTAGTAAAATAATGATTTTTTAAAAAAAAATTTTTCCTTAAAAAAATTTTTTAATTGTTAATAATTGTTTTTGTCATTTATCCACCGTTTAAATTATTTATTAAGAAATCATTTTTTTTTTACAAATCATTATTTACAATTCTCAATATAATCATGAAAAAAAATTTTTTTTTTATTTAAATTTTCATTGTTTATTTTATAAACAATTTGTTATAAACAAATTTTCACTTTCATTATATTTTTTTTCCGTAGCTTTAAAAAATTACAAATACAGCCGTGTGCATTAAAGTTGTGAAAAAAATTTTTCTCTATTTTTTATTGAATTTTAAAATACTTTACCCAATCAAAGTTGAAGCAGTCAACTATTTTATCTATTTATAAATTGCTATAACTTTTAAACTATTGAAGATACGGTCTTAGACATTCAAGCCGATCTTTTAGACAATTTGATGATTTATATGATAAATTTTTCAAATGCTCGATATCTATTATGGTTCAATTTTTATAAGCATTTGTTTATAAAAAAATGCTTTATTTGAATCTTTAAACTATTATATCTTTTAAACTATCGAAGTTACGGCTTTCATGATTCAAGACAATTTTATAGAGTAATTATTGGACTACTTAAAAATAATTTTTTTATATTTTTAATTTCATTTGTTTATCATTTTTTTTTATTTATTCAAATTATTACACGGTTAAGGGTACGTTTTATGGATTTTATTGACTTTATACTCACACACACAACAGAATGTTCCATGAAGATATTTTTAGTCAGGAAATCTATACTTGCTAAGTGTCAAGGCGACTTTTCTGTAAAAAGTTCATTCAATTCTGTAAATTTTTTCCAGGCTGCACTGCTGGCAAAAATTTTAAGTTTTCGCTTTGACAAACGTTCAGTAATAAATTGAAAACTCCAAAACTAAATGGAAATAGCAAGAACAACATTAGTTATTGGTGTCAGTCAGGAGTAGAAAGTCAATAAAATCCATAAAACGTACCCTTAACCGTGTAATAATTTGAATAAATAAAAAAAAATGATAAACAAATGAAATTAAAAATATAAAAAAATTATTTTTAAGTAGTCCAATAATTACTCTATAAAATTGTCTTGAATCATGAAAGCCGTAACTTCGATAGTTTAAAAGATATAATAGTTTAAAGATTCAAATAAAGCATTTTTTTATAAACAAATGCTTATAAAAATTGAACCATAATAGATATCGAGCATTTGAAAAATTTATCATATAAATCATCAAATTGTCTAAAAGATCGGCTTGAATGTCTAAGACCGTATCTTCAATAGTTTAAAAGTTATAGCAATTTATAAATAGATAAAATAGTTGACTGCTTCAACTTTGATTGGGTAAAGTATTTTAAAATTCAATAAAAAATAGAGAAAAATTTTTTTCACAACTTTAATGCACACGGCTGTATTTGTAATTTTTTAAAGCTACGGAAAAAAATATAATGAAAGTGAAAATTTGTTTATAACAAATTGTTTATAAAATAAACAATGAAAATTTAAATAAAAAAAAAATTTTTTTTCATGATTATATTGAGAATTGTAAATAATGATTTGTAAAAAAATGATTTCTTAATAAATAATTTAAACGGTGGATAAATGACAAAAACAATTATTAACAATTAAAAAATTTTTTTAAGGAAAAATTTTTTTTTAAAAAATCATTATTTTACTAAGACAACAGAATGACAAAAAAAATATTTCAAAAATTTTCAATTTGTCTATTTGTTTATAAAAATTTTTTAAACAATTCATGTTAAAAATTTTTTAGCTAAGCTACTAAACGCAATATATGAATACAAAAACAACCACATTTACAGATTTTGGAAAAAAAATTTTTTTTATAACATTAGCCGGATATTTCAATTTTTGATAACTTTGAAAAATCATTATAAACAAATGAAAAAACTTTTATAAACTATTACAACGGAATCTTGTTTATTATTCATATAACAAGAGCTCCCAAGAGAAAAAAAATTTATAGACACTTTTTTTAAACATTTTTAAGAGATTTTATAAAAATTCAAGTCTCCGAAAAATTTGTTAATTAACAATCAAATAACTTAAACAAAAATCGAGCTAAAAATTTTTTTTATGCGGGGCTATATTCCTTCAGGTGTCTAGATGACACTATAATTTTTTCAGATTTTTAAATTAATATTTTATGTTATAAAAAAATTATTTTATGTTGCATACTTTGTACGGCGACGACGCGCAGGCGCCAAAACGGCCGCGCGGAGCCCAACTTTCAACGTCAAATTAAAATTATAAATAATGGAGCTACAACTGGGGGAGTCGAGACTTTTTTAACTGAAATTTTCTCCTCTTTTAGGATCTTTTTTTTAATTTCAGTTATCTTTAATACTTTTGAAGTTATAGCTAAAAAACGGAGACTCCCTTTTTGTCTCTTCGTTTTTTGTTTATAACAAATGGAATTTTTAATGGCGGATAAAAAAAAAAAATACCCATTTCTCAGAATGAAATTCTGAATCCAATGCACCAATCGCCATATTTTTAAGAGTGGTTTAACGATTTTTCGCAGAAAACTCACTTCTCGACTAGACTACAATAATATTATCTAAACCAAATAACAATTATACCAACAATTATTAGAATCAGTAATAATTATAAGATAATATTTAGAAGCTCTTGTATAACTCACACGTGATAATAAAAAAATAATAATAACGCAGGAAATAATAATTATAGCAGTAATAATTTACATTAATGATAAACGGTAATGATAAAATAATACTGAATATTTTCACTGATTGTATTAGTAGTTACTGGGCACAATAGTCACGCATTCCATCATATGCTTATGACAAATTATTAATACTCAGAATTCACTATCTCTCTTACTCTTATGCGATAGACAAATGATCACCAACTCGGGAACCAAATTACACGCCAATGTATTAGCCAAAAACTACTTACAGTTTACGTAATTATTCAACTCCCTTGGTTGCACTATAATACAGTAACTGTATTTTCCTTTATGCGTTGTGTCATAAAACTCAAATAATGCCACTGGATTTATATTATTTCCTCCAAAATACTCAATAGCGTCAACTTTATAATTATTAATGCAACAGAAGCACACACGCTACTCTTACAGAGATTATCCCACGTCTGACCATGGCAGCACGTGAATCTCATGCCGGCACCCATGCCATTTTGTCATATATCTCACTTCAACCAAATGGAGATATATGACTGTCACATATAATTTCTATACAGTACCACCATCATAATACATAACTTGGGCCGTGTAATTTATCCAGTTCTTGACATTAAATGACCAATCGTATCTTTCATAATTAATTATTGATATGATTTAACGATCAATTAACCAATGATTTGTACATAAACTAGTAGATTTATTCATAAACAATAAATTTACGGATGCCAACTGTTGCGTTGACGTGCATGCGCCAACCAATCAAAATAATCATAAGCATATAAATAAAATGGGCAATTATTTTTCCCAGCACTACAAAAATCCAAATACATGCTTAAATTAATCAGTGAAATCTCTTGATTCAAATACCATTTATACCTAAGAAATCAATAAAGTATTATTAACGCAATAATTAAATAAAATTTTACATGTAAACAAACAATAATTATAATAACAATGTCGGATGAGACGTGTGAGCAGCGTGTGCTGCCCTCTGCTGCTCACCAACCTGATGCGAGACTGTCGCGATATTTAAATATCGCTACAAAATATAAAAATAATATTTCAAATAATATCACCTGCACTTGAAATTATTTTATTTTAATTGCCTAAACACTTGATAACAATGTTGAGAGGATGAAAGAATAAGAATGGATCCTGGTGTGTGTAAATTGGTTGGGTGAAATAATTTTATTTCAACACTCAAATTATAGTAAATAACTTTACAAGTAAATATATATTTACACTATTTACATTCCCTCGCAACCTTAAGCTCACCGTGGAAACACCGTGGAAACTCTACAGACTCACCGTAAATGCTCGGTGGGAACCCCGTGGATTTGTTCCATTTTTCCACGATGAAACCACAGTAGTTCCATAGCAATTTGACTACGTTTCCCCAATATTTCTGATGTGTTTCCACGGTGTTCCCACAGTCATTCCACGACAAACACATAGTGTAGTAATGCTGAAAATACGCTAAATGTACCATGGTTTAGTAGAAGTTTGTCAATGATAATTCAACGGGTTCGCAATTATTATGCGATAAATTCACCGTAGAAACATTCTATAAAATCCAGGCAGCCATACACCGCTGTGTAGCTAAACTCGAACTTTTTTACGATATCCACACTAATATCATTATTTAATTACAAATACGCTTTCATTTAAAGAATAATTTATTTTTTCAAAACATAAAAACATTACAAAACAGCCTTTATAATATTATTAATTATATTGATAATGCTAAAGATTACAATATTTAGATTAAATTTAAGTCATTCAATAACTTAAGCAGTAGTCAATATACTAATATTAGTAATCGTTATTATTATAATTACATTCTATAACTAAAACATATTTTATTAAATTTAACACCACATATTTTTTTTTCATTATTTACGTCTGAGTAACGTGTATAATAAGTTAGATTTTCATAATTTTCATTCAGAACTATGAGATATTATTTCGTAAAAAATTAAACGTTCTACAAAAAGTTTCTTATCATTTTTTGATAAACCCATCTGTTCAAAAGTTATTGGAGTTTGAAGTCAAGTTGTAGTAAATTCCAAAATCATTTTACTTGTCCGGCGAAACTGTCATACTTATCACTATAAACTATCATACTTATCACAAAACATGTGGTTATATTTGAAATCGACAGAAAAGCCAGTTTATTAAAAACATTTCATGTATATTAATTATAAATTGTGAATTATATATATATAAATATAAAAATATTATTTATGAATTTTTCCTACATTATGGTGTGAAAAATTTATCAGTGATAAAAATTATGTCAAAGCTGTAAAAGTCTGTTAAAAATCTGAAGTTAATTTTAAAAATTGTGTAAAAACTTTAAATGTTTTGAGTATTTGAAGTTTATTTTATGTAAGTATTATTTTTAATAAGTTAATAGAATAATTACTAATTTAAGTAATAAGTCATTGAATATTTTCTTAAGACATATTTATTTTTAATAAATAATTAAAAACAATATTCATTATTTTTAATGAGTAATTTACGACAATTTTGACAAATTCTAACAAAAAATAAATATATAATAACAAATTTAATTTTCCAAGAAAAAGAAATAATTAATTTTTTTGCAAAAATAAATTATTTACCTTTCTTTTAAAATATAATTCATTTATTTACTTTTTGTTTTCAATTTATATTTTTTTTCCTTTCGTTACAAAAGGGGTAAAATATTATAAAATTATTGAGTGTAATTTATTTGTTTACAGTTGTTAATTGTAAATAATTGTAACGTAACTCTAAAATTAATGCATTTACTAAAATCTTTTAATATTGAATGAAATTCTTTATTTTCGCCAAAAAAACAAAAAATTATTTCTCTTTCTTTTAAAATAAAATTTATTGTTATATGATTTTTCTTCTCAAAAAAATAAAAATTAATTATTTCTCTTTCTTGTAAAATTAAATTTGTTATTATATATTTTTTTTTTTGTTAGAATTTGTTAAAATTGTCTTAAATTACTCATTAAAAATAATGAAAATTCGTTTTAATTATTCATTAAAAATAAATATGTATTATGAAATATTCAATTACTTATTACTTAAATTAGTAATTATTTCATTAACTTATTAAAAATAATACTTACATAAAATCAAGTTCAAATACTTAAAACTTTCAAAGGTTTTACACAATTTAAAAAATTAACCTCAAATTTTTAAAACATTTAAAGTTTTAACAAATTTTTTTATCACTGATACCTTTTTTTACGCCATAATTTAGGAAAATAATTCACGTTTTATATAATTAATGTATATGAAATTTTTTTCGTACATTGGCTTTTCTATCGATTCCAAATATAACCACATGTTTTGTTGGATACCTTGCGATTATTCTGTATACGAGTTAACCTAATAGTCAGTAAAATAAATATTCCCTTTCAATTATATTTGGTGGCCAACTTCATCATGTCGTTTTTGCGGTACGCTTGCGCGTGCAGCTCTCAATTTCACTCTCTACTAAACGCGCCAAAAGAAGTCAACTTCAAAAAATTAGTTGTTTTTTGGCCAACCCTTATATATACATCGCTAAATTGTAACTATATAGAATTATTTAATTATTAATAGTTTATACTTAATCGTTTTATAATTTTAAATCAGAATTGAAAATTTAACCAGTTAAAAAATAAAAAAATCCTAATAATTTTGATATTGAGTGGACAGAAATCAAATTATTGGAAAAATATTTAAAGACATTTTTATTTATTTTAATAGAAATTGTTGGATATAAATATAAATAAGATGTTCATTTAACTGTCATAGGTAAGCTCTCATAAGCGCTTTTTTTTTAATTATTCAATCAGATAATATTGATAAGAGTTTCCCAGTTAAGTAGATGCAACACAATTGATTTTTTATGTTAATTTCTCATAGACAGTATGTTGTTACTGTTAGATTATCGAGTTTTCATCGTAAATTCTCGATGTTATTACTGTGTAACTATTATATAATCACCGCGAATTCACCGTGGATTCTTCGTTTAATCATTGCAAAAACTAATTGCAAACCCATCGTAAATATATCGTGTTTTCACTGTGGATCAATGACATAAGCCCAATGAAATCATCGTGGATTAACTATGGGTTCAAAGTGTAACGAACGTGGATTCAGCGTGGAATCACGGTGATTATTCATTGTGTCTTTACCGTAAATTTGGTATGGAAACACCGTGGACTCAGCAAAAAACTATCGTGGAAACATCGTGGAAAAATGTAACAAATCAACCGTGGAAACAGCGTGGAAACTGCATAGGTTGCACGGTGTTTCCACAAACACAGTGTTTCCACGGTATTTCCACGGTGAGCTCAAGGTTGCGAGGGTTAAACAAAAATAATATTCATTAGAAAGGAACTGATTCGAGATAATTAGTACTTAATTTAGTTAATTATCACTCGCTATCAATACGTGACCAGGATGGGATCGAGGCAGGAACAATGCCGGTACACGAGGTGAGATGCAATTAGTTGAAATCGTTAAATGAGTATGTGAATTTATTTATGAGAGCAAAATATAAGATGCAATTATTACTTCTAACTATGATGCACAGAAATTAACTTTCTTTAAGATAAGACAACACGAAATTGATTAATTTATGATTGATACGAAAAAAAAAAATACGAGGCGATTTATATGAATACTTGATAGCTATAATATGAGAGAGAGAGAGAGAGAGGGAGCGCTTGAAAAGCGAGTGAGACGGAGCTTTTATCTTCTTCATCCCCTCTCAAGCAGCGTTTGCACTGAGAACGAGACTAGCGGAGCCGCCTATACTTGGTAACAATCAACTGTACTGTTAGCCATGTATCAGCCGTGAGAGACGGTGGTGAGAGCGCGGGAGGTTTGAACATTAATCTTTTTACGTATCCAGCGATGACTCGCCCTTCAGGAATATTCGGCTGACTCTCTGTGTTGTGTTAATAAATATATAAATACATGCCAGGACTGGTTGATGGTTGGGATGTTGGAAAAATACGCATATTAAAAAATATAACAATATTTTTATTTGTCACAGCACATAATATCACTGGGTTACAAAATTAAATCGTTGATTTAATTTATTAATACTGTTCAATTGTCTGAGCTCATGAATACGGAATTAAATGGATGCAAATTATAAAATTGATTTCGTAAATAATTGAATGCAAATTAGAATATTGAGCTCGAGTAAATAATCGAAATAATTAATTTGAATGAAATTGAACACTGAGTAGATCGCGAAAATGACATGAGAATAAGTAACATGAATTCAGAGGTTACCGAGCGAAGTTAATTATTATTTGTTTAATAGCACAATGCATAAAGTTGAGTTCATTGAATTATAATTATTTATGATCACTTAATTTAATTGAGTTTAATGAGTTTATAATAAATTACACTACATTGAATTTATTTTCTGAACACGTGGTAGCATGATTGCAGAGGCTACCGAGAGAGAATTTACTGTGCATTTAATTAAATTATTGAGCATAGTGATTATTAATTAATTATCATAAAGAGTCTTTTATTTTTATGAGCACTTGAATTAATTAATTAATGAATAATAATTCATCGTAGTGGTTTCCGTTAAATTAACCTTCTTAGGAACGTGGTCGTTGATCACTTGAATTTGGTGAGTTTTACATACATGTAATTATAATTAATTTCTTGAGTTCTGTGTACTGAATTATATAAATAATTATATAATTATGGACCTCGATGAGTGGTTTAATTAATTAACCGTTTATTTTCAATTATTTACTTTAGATGAGGGCAAAATGATAAGATTAAATATAACACGTGTTATCCGTAGAATTTATGCTTCATATATATGTATATATATATTTTTTTTTAATTGTAGATTTTTGAAGGACCTGATATGGACTCTCTAACTTTAGGCACCTTTTGTGGTAGTAATTTACCTTCGACAATGGAACTAGATTCAAATGTAGCATTGATAGTTTTCAAAAGTGATTGGAGTAATGAACATACAGGTTTCAAATTGCAGTATGAAACATCTTGTGGTGGTGAATTCCACGAGCCATCTGGAATAATAAAGTCACCATATTATCCAAACCATTACCCAGGTGCTAGAACTTGTCATTTTTTGATAGTTCAACCACCTGGTAAAGGAATTATCCTAGATATAGTTGACATGGACATTGAAGGTTCGTCTTTTGTTGATTGTTATTTTGATCATTTGGAAATTCATGATGGAGATAGTGAAAATTCAACACTTCTTGCTAATCTTTGTGGTGATGAAGAGAAAAAACCAAGTGATTCAATTTATTCATCACTAAATTATATGTATCTCAAGTTTGAAGCCGATGCGAGTATTCATGGTCGAGGTTTTCTCGCAAACTATACTACTGTAAACCGAAGTACACAAATATTTTTTAATTATTTTTCTAGTTTCATCAATTTAAAACAATATGTTTATAAAGTAAGTTCCCATTTTCAAGGATGTGGTGGACTTCTTAAATTAAATAATGGAGAAATCCGTAGTCCATCCGATTCAAGTGGATACGCAAATGATGAAGAGTGCACATGGAATATTCAAGCACCACCAGGGAATGTTATACAACTCACATGGGTATCATTTGATTTAGAGTATCACGACAAGTGCTTAACCGATTATGTTAAACTTTTAGAGAAATATGAAGGAGCAGATATTGAAGTTGGCAGGTAATAAAAAATCTGGATTTTTTAAAAACAAATATTTCATTAATATTTATTAATTTTACATGAATATCGATTTTTTACACAATTAAAAAAATTGAAGAATAGTTTTCATTAAAAACGCAATGAGAAAAATGCAAGTTTTATGCGATTAATCAAGATGTTTTAAACCTCAATTAGTCTAAGATAATTGTAATGAAAACTCTTTATATCTTTTTCAAGAATTAAACGGTTGACTTTGAGATATAGAAGAAATGCAAAAACAAAAATAAAATTTTTTTGGTTTTTTTGAAATTTTTTGAAAATCGACGGATCGAATCAATTTTCAAATCTAATCAGCTCTTGAACTTAATAAGACGCGTCAACTGCTACCTTAATCATCTCAATCGGTGAATTCCTCCGAGCGACATTGTTAGAGAATGAAATGGTGAAAAATGATTTCATTCAATTGTCTTTAAAGTGAATCATCTGATCAATTTCTATATCCACTCAGCTCTAGAACACAATAAAATGGTCAATTAACACATTGAACTTCAATTTGGGTTGATTAGTTCAAAAGATATCAGGGTCAAAAAGTTTAAGAAACATCATTTTATGTTATTTTTCAAGGATAAATCATAATATACTGTGCTGAAATGTGTTCCAAATCATGCCAAATCTTCTTTTTATAGTCTCTTTCGATAATCGCATAGAGTAATGTAACTCGTTTTTCAGTTCAAATCATGCTATCAGCAACAAAATTGAAAGAACACAGTTTTTCATATTTTTCGGATATTTGATGTATTAACACTCTGACCTAAGTCAAAACTCATTTAAATCTTCATTTAGATCACAAAGATTGGTTTCTGCCTCAATAAATTTATTTTGTTGAATATGATCGGGAATAAGAATTTTAGAAACACTTCTTCATTAATGATTTCCGATTCTTAAATTTTTAATTTTAACATAGAACGTTGCTTGTTTGAGCTTGAAAAGCTCGAAAAAAACAATAGCAAGAATATTTTCGGACCTGAAGAAGTCGAAAATGTATTCACACTAATGTTTTCAAGCTCCATGAGCTGGAAAACAGCAGTAAGTCTTGGAGCTGGCCCACGGGACCAACCGTTGCCCATATTTTTTTTTTATAATACGCCTTTGCCGCGAGTACTGCGGGCTCATTCTAATTCCACATGACCCGCCTGAATGGTGAGTAGAATTTCAATGTCAAGCACTGTAGGTTTAAAACCAAATTATCAAGTAGAAATAGCATTTGTGACCACCTCTCTATTTTTAGACGTTTGTTACTTTATTTAAATCAATAAAATAGTACAAAAATAAATTTTATCGTAATAGTGTCACGAAAATATCTTTGAACAAATTTACAAAGTTGATGATGTTATTGCGTGTTTTGTAAATTATTTTATTTCAGTTTGAACTTGTTAATAACCTCAAGTAAGTTCTTCTAGATTAAAAGTAAAATTTTACACAACGGGAACCGATGTAAATTTTTATAAGAACAGAATTCTAAAGATTCGTGCCGGAAAGAAATGATAAAAATACCGTCGATACCGACATGGTCTGGGTTCAATTCCCAGTTCGGGCTATCTATATTTTTCTCAATTTATCTATAAATTGTCTTATTGAGAAGGTTTGCATGTTTTAGGTTTTCACTATATTAAATTGGTCTATATATTTTCGTCAGTTTACTTAAGATTACTCCAGAACCGTGCATGATAAAAAATTTTAAGGCCCAGATCTGAAAACTAGAGATTTGAAGCTACGATTTGCTTTTTTTATTTTCACTCTACGATCATTTTTCACTGAGTTACAGCATGTTGAAAATCACCCAAAAATTTCGAATTTTTACTCCATCCCTTAATCTTTGGGACTAGTGTAAATAATAGTACATTGCAAAGGTAGGATACAAACAAGGAAGGTATCCCAAGTGTCCCTCTCCGATTTCGATGGGACTGAGATATGTTATTTTGCGTTGAAATCTAAGGGACACATATTTTTTTAGCTACGGAAAACATATCTAAGAAGTGAAAGCACCCCTTAAAGTTTAGGTCCCCAAGGGGTGTTTTTTCAGTTTCGCATACTTGCAGATTAAACAATTAAATACAACCAATGGCATCATTTTCGGCGTGAAAAATTATGGAAAATGCCTTTGGTGGCATAATGAGGAAGTTAATAGAACAAAAGTAATAAAGGTTGAAATTTACAAAACTTTTATAGAAACATATCTATCCAATGGATGCTAACAACCCCAACGACGATCGAAAAAATAAAACAAGTAGAGAATACGTACTTTGTGGTTTTTTCGGAAAATCGAGTTTAAGGGGTGAACACTCCTCAAGTTCATCTACATTGACAACCAAGAAATCACTAATATTTGTATTAGCTTTAGTTTTAATTCATCGAGCATTCTTTTTTCATACATTTTTAGTAGTGAGGACATAATAATGATAATAATATTATTTTTCTATATTTTACTAATTTTTTAACTTCCCGCTAAGAAAATTATTAATTTTCAAAAATTCGGGAAGTTATTGGTTTTACCTCGATTTTTGAAAATCGAGTTTTCATCAGATGTCGACGTCTTAAGGTCCTAGGAAGCTATTCTGATTTTTTTCCGAAGGATGTCCGAGTGTCAGTGTGTGTGCGCCTGTGTGTGTGTATGTGGGTGTGTGTGTGTGTGTGTGTGTGGATGTAAACTTTTAATATCTTTTTAATGAACTGACCGATTAACATGTTTGAGGTGGCAATCAAAAGAGTTTGTTGGCCGTCAACTTTTCTGAAAATTTCAAATCGATCGATCGAATAGACTCTAAAATTTTGAAGAAAAACAAAAAAACAAAAATTTTTTTTTTTCAGTTTTTTTCAAATTTTTCAGAAATGGCTCGATCGATCAATTTCAAAATCTAATCAGCACAAGAATCCAATAGAACACGTCGATTGCCGCCTCAACCATCTCAATCGATTTATTCGTTCGAAAGAAATCGATCGAGAAAGAAATGGTGTAAAACGGTTTTCTTCGATTATCTTTGAAACAACTCATCCGATCAATTCCAAAATTTGATCAGCTCTAGAACTCAATAAAATACATCGATTGCCGCCTCAATTATCTCAATCGGTTGATTCGTTCGTAAGATATCGTGGGAGAAAGACATGCTAAAAACCGGTTTTTCCTAAAACAATAGCATACAACAGTATTTTCGAGCTCGAAGAGCTCGAAAATGTATTCATGACAATGTTTTCGAGCTCAAGGAGCTCGAAAACTGCAGGAAGTTTTGGGGCTGGCTACTCATATCTCTGTAAGGAACATATCCCAGGTTGTCACCCCCGATTTCACTGCCACTGAAATATGTTATCCTGCATGAAATTTAAAGAGACTGGAACTTCAAAAGAGCAAAATTAAAAGTGAAACGTCCAATAGTGCACACCTCAATAGTTCATTTTACTTTTCAACATTACTTTTATTTTATTTTCATCTTATAACATTATTGTTATTTGAACTATAGATTTTTTTATTTAACTTTAGATTGTTATTTTACTTTTTTTTTCATTTCTTATTTTCAGTTCAATTTTTTTTTTTTTTTTATTTTTTATAAATCTCCCGCGTTTTTGTCTTAGATGCCGCTTTTGTTTCATCTTACTGCCACGCTGGTACTGCTACTAGTTGTAGGTGGAAAAAAAATAAAATAAGTGTATACATGATAACAATAATAAGAAAAATAGCAGCTACAGTTGTCGTAAATTACAGGTTTTATATGTTTTAATTAATTACAATTACATCAAAAAGAGTTCTTGTAGTCAGCGAACTAATGCTAATAAAAAAAATTTGGGCATCGGTTGGCCTTGTGGGCCAGCCCCGTAACTTCCCGCTGTTTTCAAGCTCTAAGATCTCCAAAACGTTAGTATAAATACATTTTCGAGCTCTTCGAGCTTGAAAATACCTTTGATTTAATTTTTATGAGCTTTTCAAGCTCAAAAATATTACGTATTATATTAAAATTGAAAAATTTAGACTCCAAAATAATTAATAAATAGGCGTTTTTTACATATTTATTGACAATTATGTTTAATAGTTCGCTCAAAAATAAGTTTACGTGATACGTTGTATCTATATGGTGTAAGTTTATCCTGAAACGAGTAAACATGATGATTTTTCAGAAGTCACTTCCAATGACTCACATAAACAAAAACATATCAGTTTTGAGTTATGTTGTTCAGTAATTATGATATTATTCAATGAAAAAAGCTGATACAGATTTTACATTGATTATTCCGTCAACGATATCTCTTGAACGAACGATCTGATTGGGACGTTCTTGGCAGCAATCGAATGCTTTTATCGTGTTCTAGAGCTGATTCGATTTTGGAATTGATCGACTCAATAGTTTCCGAAATAGTCACGAAAAACGAAAAAAAAACGTTTTTTTCTCATTCTTCCGCCGACGATATCTCTCGAATGAACTATCCGATTGAGACGTTTAAGGTGGCGATCGGCGCGTTCTATTAAGGTCTAGAGCTGATTTAATTTTGTGAATGATTGGTTTTGTCATTACGATGATTTTCGCAAAAAACCGTTTTTCACTATTTCTTTCGTCGACGATATCTTCCGAACAGATTATCCGATTGAGACGTTCTTGGCGTCAATCGAAAGCTTTCATCGAGTTCTAAAGCTGATTAGATTTTGGAATTGATTGATTTGACAGTTTTCAAAATATCCTAAAAAAACGGAAATAAAAATTTTTTTTTTTTTCGTATTTCTTAAATATCCTAGAGACTATTTGACTACATGATCTAAAATTTTCTGAAAATCTAAGTTGAGAAGAAATCTTTCAAATGCCGCCAAAAAAATGTAAATCGGTTTATTTATTCAAAAGATATGAGAGTGTTATGTCCAAAAAGTAGCTTGTATTGTGATATTTGGACAAATTATTATTATTTTTATTTTCGGCCCTAGTCTTTCGACCAATAGACCGGGATCACACTGAGTTATTATCTGGAAGGTTTGTTTGAAATGAAGTTGTTGAATATACGAATTAAACTACTATATATTATACAATTTACAATTTTGATGATGTGAATACAATGAATTTAATATTTAAAACATTAGGTGGCTAGTCAGCCGACTCTAATTTACAATAAAATGGTTGTGATAAAATTCGTTTTGAATACTAGAGAGGACTATAGAACTTTGAATACAATACATTTTTAAAATATTTCCACGTGTTGGAAACGTTTCTATATTTTGGCTTAACATAAACTTAAAGATTACAATACCTGAAGATGTGAAGACTGGAGTATACTTTTGTTTTACACTGAGTTCCTAAATTATTCGCGGTTACAATTTGTTTCGTTACTATTAAACACTAACAATATAAATAATAGAATAAAGTGTGAGAACACTTGTACCATTAAATCAAAATATGAAGTGTGAGAACACTTTTACGTTTAAATAGAAAACAAAGTGCGAGAACACTTGCAAGTAAATACTAGTACGGAACTAGTGTAAGTGTGAGAACACTTGTACTTGAATTTTCTCATCCTTACTGATTCAGGACTGAGAACTGTGACTTAACTGAGAAATTGAGACACTGCCGTAAAAACTGCGAGATTGAGAGTGATTGATGTGTGTCAACACTTTTTATAATTTTCGTCAGGTCCTAATTGGTGTATTGTTTGGGGGAAAACTGTGTCCAATCGGAACATAGTTCTTTGGGTCCTTTCCCTTTCCCTAGGATTTTCCGCTAGGGAAGTGGTAAAGGGCACACCCCGATGCAGGCCTATGCGTGTACGTATCCACACATACACCCACATGCACAATATTTTAATTTATTTATTATAATAGAAATTTATATCTTATTTTATAAATTTTCCTTTTGATAAATTTACTTTTATTTATTTGTATGAATTTTACTTATTTAATTTTTATAAATTTACTTCTTTATTTATATAAAATTCTATATTTATTCGCATGAATCTTTTCTTATGTAAATTCTATTAATTGCTTTATTTATTTATGTAAAATTTCATATCTATTTTATAGTCTTTACTTCTCCAAAATTTTGTAATTTATTTAATCATTTATATGAATTTTTGTATTTATTCCTGAAATTTTATGTATTTGAATTTTATTAATTAGTTTAAAAGTTTTATATTTATTCTTACTATTTTTATCTATTTGAGTTTAATTAATTAATTTAATTATTTATACGAACTTTCATCAGATTTTTTGTTAGTTAAAAATTATTTTGAATAGTAAGTTTTTTTTGTATTAAATTTCCTTAAGGACTATTTCGTCATTTAAAACAATTTTGTCTATTTGTTCTATGATCCCGAGATGTCTCGTTGAAAGTGCACTCAAAAATGTAAGGGCTTATAAGATTAGGTATTTTCGTTTATTTTATTTATTTAAAAATGAGTCACTGTTAAAATTTCATTTTTTTCCTTTTTAAATATTTCAAATACGTCTCCGTTGATAATTTTTTATTGCTTTCTAAAAAGAATAACCTTGGGCCTTTTCGCTATGGTGACCTGAGGGGTCATTAAAAATGCATTTGATTGTTTGCTCTAGTACTTTTTTACGTGCGTCAGAGCAAACAAGTTCACTAATCTTAAAATATTTTTACAACTAAAATGTCTTATCGCTCTAGAATTATTAAAGAAAAATAAAATCTGGTCGCCACGTACTTTTAACAATGAAAATAAAATTTAATATGATAAAATAAGAATAAAAAGTTCAGCATCTGAGCTGGACGTAACAAGAGGTTTACATCCACACACACACACACACACACACACACACACACACACACACACACATACACACACACATACATACACCCATACAGACATCGCTCTGAAAATGTCTAAGTAGCATCCTCACACCTTCAAATACCAACATATGATGAAAACCCGATTTTTGAAAATCGGGGTGAAACCAATAACTTCCCGAATTTTTTGAAAATCGTCGATTTTCTTAGCGGGAAGTTAAAAAAGTTAGGTCCGTGAGTCATTTTATTCGGGAGTTATCGTGATCACAAGAAATCAGTTAATTAATTGACATCAGTGCTCCTCTCAACTAAATTATTTATTATAAATATAACATATAATGAGTAATCAGCTTTATGCTGTATTATAATTATTCTTCAATAAATTCTCTCTACAATGATATAGATTTCAACCTATTTTAATATACTTTGAAAAGTGTAAAGGTGGTTGAAAGTGAGTGAGGTACCCGAAAAAATCGAGTGACAATAGAGCATCTATCAATTATTTTATTGAGAAGGTTTGCACGTTTAGGTTTCATTACATTTAAAAATTGGTATATTACCGTACGATAGATGGTGTGGCTCAATAAGTTATAAATCGAATTGAACGGAATATCATAAAGTGCCAGACAGCTCAACTAGTAGAGCACACGGCGCGATACCGACATAGTCTGGGTTCAATTCCCAGTTCGGGCTATCTATATTTTGTTCAATTTATTTATAAATTCTCTTATTGAGAAGGTTTGCATATTCAGGTTTCCACTATATTTAAAAATTGTGAATATATATTTAAATACAGGTACGGCTCTTGAATCGTCGAACTTTCGGAGTTCCACGGGGAATAAGACATTTAATACAGAGTTTTTTTTATACGAAAATTAAAAGAATTTTTTTTTCTCATTGATTTTGATATATACGTTATTTAAATCATATACTTGATATTGTAATGAATAAATAAAATAAATCAGTTTGAGAAAAGTTTCTGAAGTATTCATATATTTTTTTTTAACTTAAATATCAATTGAGTTTTGATATAAGTTATACATAGGTTTATCAAAAGCATTAAGAGGTAATAGCAATAAGATCCAAGATCTGAGTAGATATTGTTTTTAGAATGGTCTAAAGTATAGTATATTTATACATGCATTCACTAGAATGTAGTGAAACTTCTTTAGATATATGTGCTTAAATCTATGTAGGTTTCTTTAAAGATTGACATTTATGCAGATCTGCTTGGATATACATATATATTCATGGATATAGTGAGATCTGTTTGGATCTCTTTGGATATTTTAAGATCTGTTTGGATCTCTTTGGATATTTTATGATCTGTTTAGATATAGTGAGATTTGTTTGGACATTGTCAGATCTGTTTTGATCCGCTTGGATCGCGCCACAATTTGGATCCAAGTATATCTGACTGTTTAGATCCAATCATATATGCTTGGATCTAAACATTTTTTATCGGGTTATCAATAAATTACTTAATTTTTGAGAATTTTTCTTGTTAAAGTTCTTTTAACAATCCTTTTAATTATATTGCTTCTTTCACTGATTCTGATAAATTAACATATTCTGATTATGTAGATGAAAGGGCAACAGTTCGTTGTTTCTGTGATTTCCAGCTCACAGCATCCCCTTCCAAAATGAATACTTATCCAGAATATGATCTCCGATTTACAACACAGCCTCTCCAGTTACCATCACAACATCCACATATGGATTTGATTTCTTTTGTATATAATATTCCAAGTCTTTTTGATCCAGCCGAATATCTTAGTAAACGTTTAGCTCCTAACCAATCTCATTGACTCGGTGAATATACAACTGAGCTGATCTTGAAACAGTGCTAATTATATCAGGTCTCGTTCCAACCACCAAATACATCAATTCCCCAATGAGTTCTCTGTAAATTCGATCATCAATTTCTTTACTTATTGTAGAAAAATTTACTTTTTTCTTTGGTAATTCTGCTGGTGTTTTTAGTGAATTACATTCACTCCTTTCATATTTTTGTAACAAATTGGTAGTATACCTCGTTTGACTTATGAAAATATATTCATTAGTTCGATTTATTTCTGATCCCAAACATTGTTTTGCAGGACCTAAATCCTTAATTTCAAAGTCATCCTAAAGCTTACATTTAATCTCGTCAATCCAACAAATATTCGAAGAAGCAATCAAAAAATCATCAACATAAATCAATAATAACAAGATATCATCATTACGTTTTGCATAATTCCAACGGCTTTTTGCTTTGGTAGGTTTCAGTTTGATATTTTACAATTTTCTTGATAATTCTATATCCCGTTATCGACCAGCTTGCTTGAGACCATAAAGGGCTTTTCTTAATTTGTAAACATCACCTCCTTGCTCAATAGACTTAAGTATATTTAATGCTATAATTCTTCTTTCTTCATGAACTTGATAATCCTTTATAGTCCATTCCAATGTTTTATAAAACATTTCCGGAATTTCCATAAATACAATTTCATCCGATACTCTATTTGAACATGCAGTCACCACGTCAAATTGTCTAATATTTACAGCCAACTCAGCTGATAAAGCAAATAAAATCTTTATTGATTCCATTCTTGCAACAGGAGCAAAAGTTTAATTATAATCGACACCATACTTCTGACTGTAACCTTTTACAACACTACAAGCTTTTCTTTTTTCAATTAATCCATCTGATCCATATTTAATAGTTAATATTACACGACTTCCAATTACACTTTGACCTTGAGGTCGTTTTACAATATCCCAAGTATCATTTTTCAATAAAGTCGGTTTAATTGCTCTTTTCCAATCATCACTTTCTGAAGATTTATTAGCATCATTTAATTCAATTTCAACTATTCCAGCAAATATATTATTATCATTATCATCATTGTATTCATTTTTAAAAATTTCTTCAACTTCACTGCTACTAGCTGTTGAAAATAATTTTCTAGGTCTACCTTTTAAACCTGTTTTAACCAATTTTGGTTTTCCACGACCTCTTCTTCCTTCTTTTATCCTCTTGAGAGTTTCATTTCTGGCTTATAGTCTTAACGAACAGCTAAATCTACGTGAGATGGACACTGACTCCGCAGATCCAAGTAAACTTGTATCTTATTTTCTTACTGAAGTATCAAATTCCCTTAATGAATTTGCACCGTTTTCAGTGAGAAAGTTAAGTCGGCCAAGTAGTCCATGGGTAACGAATGAACTTAAGTTGGAGCTTCAAAATCGTGATGCAATCTACAAACGAGCACGTAGAACTGGTGATCGAAATCTCTTGTTATTGTATAGAAATAAGAGAAAAATATTGAAGATCAAACTAAAAAATTCGCGTGACATTTACTTTACGGACATCCTAGTCAATGAACAGTATGGATCAAATATATGGATAAAACTCAAGCGACTGGGTATTGTTAAAGCAAGACAGTCGTCACCGCTTGACTACTTTGGTGCAGTGATTAGTTAAATAATTTTTATGCCAAAACATTGACTAAATACCCATCTTGTAGCAGTGATTTTGTTTTAAATCTGCCACTACATTGTAGAAGACAGGTTGGATGCAACTTCCGTTGGTCCAAAATTGACATCGTTGATGTGACCAAAAGTCTAGACATAACGTTATCGGAGTCTGCTGGTAAAAGTTCTGATGGCTTAGACCGAAAATGGCTGAGAGATCATTTAGCGCAGGTGTCTCTATGCTTGCTTGCTATTTTCAATCGCTCATTAGACACAAATATATTCCCTGAGCAATGGAAGTCTGTCTTTATCATACCGTTAAATAAAGTCACTCCTCCGAAATCGATGTAAGATACACGCCCCATCGCAAATCTGTCTCATTTGGCCAAAGTTTTTGAGCGCATTGTAGCAAACCAAGTTGTATCCTATCTTGAGTCGAACAATTTGCTAGATGATCACCAGTTTGGTTTCCGGAAATTTCATAACAAGCTGCACTTTTAAGTTTAACAGATGAAATTCGTCGAGCCATTGATAATGATGATCTCACTTATCTTATTTTGTTTGATTTCGGAAGGCTTTTGATCATTTAAATCCAAAAGTGCTTTTCACCACGATGTATGAAATGGGCTTTTCAGTTGAGACTATTCTCTGGTTTTGCTCATACCTATCAGGTAGATCTCAAATGGTAGTGGATTCGTCAAACGTGTCTTCAAGATCAATTAGTACTACTTCAGGTGTTCCTCAAGGCTCTATCTTAGGTCCAATTCTATTTTTAATTGCAACAAATGGAGTGGTTAAGAGGTTGAAATATTGCAAACATGGTCTTTTTGCAGATGATAATTGGGCTTATCTTCATTTCAAACTCTTCAATTTGAACAACGCAGCCGCATGTCTCACTTCTGATGCTCAAGCTGTAGCAGATTCGGCCAGAGAAAACAATTTGGAGATAAACTTCAAAAAGACTAAAGTTATGATCTTGGGTAGCACTCGCAAGCTTAAGTTGCTTGATAGATGTCAGTTGCCCCAAATTATCATTGATGGAAATATTATTCCCTATATAAGTAATACAAAGCATCTTGGTATACAACTGTCGAATAATCTTTCTTGGGATGCCCATATCGCACATATCTTCCGTAAAATATATGCTGCGTTAAATAGCTTGAAATTTAGAAGAAATGTCCTCTCCCTGTCATGTCGTAAATTATTGGTTACTGCCACTATTCTGCCAATCATAAGCTATTGTTCTATCGTCTTTGTAGACCTTCTAAAAGGCTTGAGAGTAAGTTGCAGAAGATGGTAAATCATGCTATCAGAGTTATCTTTAACATTAAACGGGACGATCACATCACTCCTTATCGTTGAAAATTAAATTGGCTAAATTTAAAATCGCACAGACACTTTCTTCTAGCTTGTTAATTGTTCAAAATACTAGATACTGGTAAAACAAAAATTCTACGAGATATGTTTAAAGATGAGGATGCTGACATCAGACGGTCTGACAGACTTGCAGCTAAAAACAACAATGTTGCCTTTAAAATACCAAATTTTAGCACTACAACTTTTGAGCCCTCATTTGTTGTGTCTGCGATTCGGTTATGGCAGAAACTACTATTAGATGTAATAAGCACCCGTTCTCTTGAAACTTTTAAAAATAAAGTATTTGAATTCTTTTCAAGTCTAGAAATTGATAGTACCTACTAGCTTGTCAAATCTTATCTACATCAAATTAAATATTCAATTTATATAGTACTTTATGTGACAAATGTATGAAACTTTATATTTTTGCCATCTGGCTTTAAGCTTTGGCATATAAGCTCAATAAATAAAAAAAAAAGAATAAAATAATTTATAAATGGTAAAGACCCAGACGAGTTTTCATCTCCTTGATCTTCTTCAAGTAGTTGTATTATAGTCTCAGTTTCATTTTTATTTTGAGATCCAGCCAACAATTCAATCCATGGTTTATTATTTTTTCCAAATCAGAAACAAATAATAATTCAACTTGTTGATTTTTCAAAGTTGTTGCAATATTATCTTTAATAAACTTTACATCACAAGCAATAATAAATGTTTTACTTTCTGGTAACTGAATTCTATATCCTTTTGTTTCACGTGTATAACCTACGAATATTCCCTTCAATGATCTATCAGACAATTTATTTTTTCGCTGGACCCTTATCTAAAACATACACAACTGATTTAAATGCTCTTAAATAATTCAGAGACATTTTATCTCAATTAAACCATTTCTAATACGGTGTATCTCCATTGATACTTCTTAAAAGACATCGATTTTTTATATGACATGCTGTAGCTACATCATCAGCCCAAAATATATGTGATAAATTTGATTGAAGTAAAAGACATCGTGCCAAATCGATTAAGCCATATGTCAGCATTACAATACTTCTTACCATTATCACTTTGTAGATACTTTATTTTCTTGCCTGTTATGTGTTCTACCTGAGCTTGATACATTTTAAAAGCTTCCAATACACCACTTTTTTGTTTGAGGAATAAATACTTCACACCATCGTAGCCGATCATCGATAAAAGTGATAAAATATTTTGCTCCATTCGCTGATTGCATTTTAAATCGTCTAACAATATATGCATGGACTATTTTAAGGACTTCTTCACTCTGTCATTCACTTGCTGAAAAAGGAAGTCTTGTCAGTTTCCTGATTACCTTCTTGTACGTAATAAAGATCACGACGCCTTTCAGCTATCAATTTAATATTTAAATCCATATCCATAATCATTGCTTAAAATTTTTTTACAGTGCCTGGGCACTTTTTACATAATCATTGCATAAAATTTTTTTACAGTATCGAAAAAAAAAAAAAAATAGTCGATTTTTTTGGCCCAGTCTAATATATATATAAATATATATATATATATGTATATATATATATATATATATATATATATATATATATATATATATATATATATATAATAGGGTGCTCCATTTAAAACGAGCATTTTTTTTTTTTAGCGGACACAAGAAAATTTTTTTATTTATGTTAAAAGAAAAATTCCCTGAGAATTTCAGCTCTTAATTTTACTTTTAAGTACTTCCTATCGAACATCAAAGTTTTCCCATTTAAAAAGCCTGTAAATCGAATAACTTTTCTTTAAAATTACTATAACTTAGCCCGATTTAGAGCTATCGTTTTGAAACCAGCTTTTATTTGGAGAGTATTTGTTGCTTTTTAAAAGTGTATACGACGATTTTGGTCTAACTCGATCCACGTCGATTTTATCAGCTCCGAAAGACAAATTTTCACTTTCTTCATTTATTTTTGTTAGTAGTGAAGAAATGGTTCATCTCACAACAAATATGCATAGGACCAATCTTTTAGAAAATTTTATGCTCTACAAAATTGCTTGTTACACTTATATTGCTAAAGTCCACAGTTCATGAGATACACTTATCCAAAAAATTAAAGGAACAAGAAAATTTTATAAAATTTTTAGTGATTTTTGGAAGTCTGTATTTTAGTGAAAAATGATCGTATCGAAAAAATAAAAAAAGCAAATTGAAGCTTGAAATTTCTAGTTTAAAGATCTTTCAGCCAAATAATTTTCTGAGCCACAGTTTTTGCGGAATCATAAGAAATATGCCGAGACAAAATTTTTCTAAATTTTCCAGTTTTGTTTTTTAGGTCTACGGGGCCGGGAAAATTTTTTTCGAAAAAAACAATTCATAGCTCGTTTAGGAAATTTATTCAGCTACAATTTGCTTTTTTTTGTTTCTCTGTACGACAATATGCTGCTGAGATATCAGCCTTCAAATGAAAAAGGGTCCTTTTGTCTTTGATTATCGATATCTTAGCAACTAATGGTCGCACAGTAGTTTAAGAAACTTGAATAAATGCCCTACAAGCTCTATTTTCGATTTTTTTGAAAAAAAATTTTTTTTCATCCTTAATATCAATTTGAAAAACCCACAAAAAATGGCCATTTTCTGGTTTTTTAGTCAACTCATCGCTACTTTGTAAATATCGATAAAAAAAATAATGTTGCCAGGTGATTTTACAGCTTAATGTACCCCCAAAAACCCTGGAAATTTTCGGATTGATCCATCGAACCGTTTGTCCGGACCGATTGCTCAAAGTTTTATAAAACAATTAAAGGAACAAGATTTGTTCCTTAATTTGTGTTATCATTACCAAAATGAAAAAATTAATTTTTTTCGAATTTTCTTCCATTTTCACGTTAGTTATTCGGTAAATGTAAGGTGAAGAGAAAAAAAAAATTTTTTTTTCAAAAAACGAGATAAAACAAGAGTCTTTTCAACATTTTTTTTTTTACATTTTATTCGGGTTTTTTTTTTTTTTTTTTCGTTTTTTGAAAAAAAATTTTTTTTTTCTCTTCACCTTACATTTACCGAATAACTCACGTGAAAATGAAAGAAAATCCGAAAAAAATTAATTTTTTCATTTTGGTAATGATAACACAAATTAAGGAACAAATCTTGTTCCTTTAATTGTTTTATAAAACTTTGAGCAATCGGTCCGGACAAACGGTTCGATGGATCAATCTGAAAATTTCCACGGTTTTTGGAGGTACATTAAGCTGTAAAATCACCTGGCAACATTATTTTTTTTATCGATATTTACAAAGTAGCGATGAGTTGACTAAAAAACCAGAAAATGGCCATTTTTTGTGGGTTTTTCAAATTGATATTAAGGATGAAAAAAAATTTTTTTTCAAAAAAATCGAAAATAGAGCTTGTAGGGCATTTATTCAAGTTTCTTAAACTGCCCTTTAAATTACTGTGCGACCATTAGTTGCTAAGATATCGATAATCAAAGACAAAAGGACCCTTTTTCATTTGAAGGCTGATATCTCAGCAGCATATTGTCGTACAGAGAAACAAAAAAAAACAAATTGTAGCTGAATAAATTTCCTAAACGAGCTATGAATTGGTTTTTTCGAAAAAAATTTTCCCGGCCCCGTAGACCTAAAAAACAAAACTGGAAAATTTAGAAAAATTTTGTCTCGGCATATTTCTTATGATTCCGCAAAAACTGTGGCTCAGAAAATTATTTGGCTGAAAGATCTTTAAACTAGAAATTTCAAGCTTCAATTTGCTTTTTTTATTTTTTCGATACGATCATTTTTCACTAAAATACAGACTTCCAAAAATCACTAAAAATTTTATAAAATTTTCTTGTTCCTTTAATTTTTTGGATAAGTGTACATGCATTTTAACATTTTACAATAAAAAAAAGTGTTAGCTTACTATGGTACTAATCTTTTTATTGTAAAAAGTTAAAATGCATGTATCTCATGAACAGTGGACTTTAGCAATATAAGTGTTATCAGCAATTTTGTAGGGCATAAAATTTCCTAAAAGAATGGTCCTATGCATATTTGTTGTGAGATGGACCATCTCTTTACTATTAACAAAAATAAATGAAAAAAGTAAAAATTTGTCTTTCGGAGCTGATAAAATCGACGTGGATCGAGTTAGACCAAAATCGTCGTATACACTTTTAAAAAGCAACAAATACTCTACAAATAAAAACTGGTTTCAAAACGATAGCTCAAAATCGGGCTAAGTTATAGTAATTTTAAAGAAAAGTTATTTGATTTACATGCTTTTTAAATGGAAAACCTTTGATGCTCGATAGGAAGTACTTAAAATTGAAATTAAGAGCTGAAATTTTCAAGGAATTTTTCTTTTAACATAAATAACCGAATTTTCTTGTTTCCGCTAAAAAAAAATCGGTCTGTCGGTTGACCCTGTGGGCCAGCCCCAAAACTTCCCGCTCATTTCGAGCTCTTTAAGCTCGAAAAATTGTTGTGGATACATTTTCGAGCTTTTCGAGCTCGAAAATACTTTTGTATGCGTTTATTTTCGAAAAATAACGTTTTTTACCATTTTTTCTACAACGATATCTCTCGAACGAATGAACCGATTGAGACGTTAGAGATGGCAATCGACGCGTTTTATTGAGTTCTACAACTGATCAAATTTTGAAATTGATTTATCGAGTCGTTTTTGAGAAATTTTCAAAATACTAGCAAAATTTTTTTTCTTTTAATTCTTTCGTTAACGGTTTTTCTCGAACAAATAAACCGATTTTGATTTTTGAGGCGGCATTCGACGCGGCTTGCAGAGCTTAAGAGTGGATTAAATTTTGGGATCAATCCATTCAGTGAATCAAAAGTTATGCAAAAAAAACAGTTTTGAAAAAATTTTATTCTTGAAATATCTCCGAACGTACCTGACCGATTAAGCTCAAATTTTTAGTGTTTATAGTAAATAAAAAGCCGCGTCGAAAGACACCTTAAAGTTCAAAATCGGTTCATCCGTTCAAAAGTTACAGAATATTTACATGCGTACGTACGTACCTTATTTTTGAAAAACTCATTACTGTTTTTTGGTTGGGTAAAAAAATTTGAAAATTTCCCTAAAAATGATTTTAATGGGGTAGAAAGGGAAAAAAAATTTTCAGCCAAATCGAAAGGGGTCGGGGTCAAAAGTGGTCGATTTGGCGTAAAATACCCCATATATATTAGGGTGACCCAAAAAAACCGACTACTTATTATTTTTTTCTAGTCTCTTATGAAAGTTTGCTGGTTCAAGATGTTTTAGGAAGCCTCTCCAAAAAACAGCTCGATAAAAAAATTTCAAGAGGTCACTCTCGAATTTTGAAAATATTAAAAATGATCGAAATTTGAATTTTTGATTTAAAATTTTTTTTCTTTCTCTTGGCAGCATTATTTTAAAGTTGTGAAATCATGACTATGCTGAAAATTTAAGCCCAAATTTGAAATTTTTAAACCTCGCTCAAGAATTCTGAATGCTTCGGAGTGCTGTCTTTTGAACGTTTTTGAACGACCCTTAAATATTAATAATAAAGCTTCTCGATTTTTTCACCGTCAATTGGCATCACAGTGAATAAAAATATAACCCGAGAAATCAAAATAATGAGTTATTTACATACTTTTTGATTTTTTAATTCAATTTGTAGGTTTTTTCACTTATTCAGAACTTAACAAATTTTATTGTTTAAGACTGTTCTGTATATTTTTGGTTATGCACAAGTTATATGTTAGTAAGATAACAATAATTAAGTTATAAAAAAAGACAAAAACTAATTCAAAGTATTAGTTACATATTATTAGTTAATATTAGAAATTCTTTAGCGCTGTTTAAATATTTTAATTTTGGGCTGAAATTATCAGCATAAGCATAATTTTATAAACATGAACTATTGCTGCCACGAGAAAGAAAAAATTTAGAAGTGAAAAATCTGAATTACAGTCATTTTTGATATTTTCAAAATTCGTGAGCAACCTTTTGAAAATTTTTTATCGAGCTGATTTGTGGAGAGAATTCATAAAACATCAGAAACCAAAAAATTTTCATAAGACTTGAAAAAAAAAATAGTTGCTTTTTTTGGGTCACCCCAATACTATATATCACCCTAATAATATATATCTATGCTGCCTTTCTGAAACGTCGTATCCCACAAAATTTGACATTTTCACTTTTTTTAAAAAATGGAATCGTTGTAGCAATGTGCAGCTTATGTAAAAATTTTAAAGGTCAAATTGTTTATTTAGTATTTTTAAATAAATATTCTCATATGTCGTATCCCACATTCGTAGAGGTTTAGTTACGCTTCACATTTTTAATTTCAAGTTAATTTTAAGAAACCAATTAACGACATAAGTAAGAAGGTAATGATGCATAATTTGTTACTCTTAGTACAGCATATAATTCAAAATTATTTATTCACTACAAATGCATGTATTTTATGAAAACATGACAATAAATTTTTAGGTTATACCAATGTAAACATCATACAAATAATTTTTCTTTGCCTACCGTGAAACGTTTTTATCGTCTCCTGAGAATTTCCCAAATGTGGGATACGACATATTAGAATGGCAGTATCGATATACAATTTAGAAACAGTTTCTCCAGCCATAATTTCATAAAAAAGTACTAAAATTGTGCATATAACAGGAATATCTCAATTTTTAAGACATTTAATTAGATTTATCACGGAAACTACTAGCTCTACGGTAATAGACTACACAACGTTTTTTGTAGAAAATAAAATTTTCTACAAAAAAAGTCCTGTACAATTTTGTTCTTAAGTTAGTGGTTTGAGAGTAAATTGAAAAAAACCATGAAATTTGAGAAAAAATTGGGTTTAAGATTTTTTACCAGTGAGGCCGGTTTAGTCCAGTCGAGAAGTGAGTTTTCTGAGAAAAGTCGTTGATATTCTCTTAAAAATATGGCGATTGGTGCATTGGATTCAGAATTTCATCCTAAGAAATGGGTATTTTTTTTTATCCGCCATTAAAAATTGCATTTGTTATAAACAAAAAACGAAGAGACAAAAAGGCAGTCTCCGTTTTTTAGCTATAAATTCAAAAGTATTAAATATATCTGAAATTAAAAAAAAAAATCCTAAAAGAGGAGAAAATTTCAGTAAAAAAAGTCTCGACTCCCCCAGTTGTAGCTCTATTATTTATAATTTTAATTTAACGTTGGAAGTTAGGCGCGGCCGTTTTAGTGCCTACGCGCCGTCGCCAAGCAAAGTATGCAACACAAAATAATTTTTTTAAAACATAAAATATTAATTTAAAAATCTGAATAAATTAAAGTGTCGTCTAGACACTTGGAGGAATATAGCCCCGCATGAAAAAAATTTTTAGCTCGATTTTTGTTTGAGTAATTTAATTGTTAATTAATAAATTTTTCGAAGACTTGAGTTTTTATAAAATCTTCTAAATATGTTTAAAAAATGTGTCTACAAATTTTTCTTCTTTTGGGAGCTCTTGTTGTATAAATAATGAACAAGATTCCGTTGTGATAGTTTATAAAAGTTTTTTTATTTGTTTATAACGATTTTTCAAAGTTATCAAAAATTGAAATATCCGGCTACTGTTATAAAAAAAATTTTTTTTCCAAAATCTTTAATTTTGGTTGTTTTTGTATTCATCTCTTGCGTTTAGTAGCTTGGCTAAAAAATTTGTAACATAAATTGTTTAAAAACTTTTTATAAACAAATAAAGAAATTGAATACTTTTGAAAAATATTATTATGTAATCCTGTTGTCTAAGTAAAATAATGATTGTTAAAAAAAAAATTCTTCTTAAAAAAAAATTTTAATTGTTTATAATTGTTTTTTTCATTTATCCACCATTTAAATTATTTATTATGAAATCATTTTTTTTTTCAAAAATCATTATTTACAACTCTCAATACAATTATAAAAAAAAAATTTTTTTATTTAAATTTTCTTTGTTTATTTTATAAACAATTTGTTATAAACAAAGTTCCATTTTCATTATATTTTTTTTTCGTAGCTTTAAAAAATTACAAATACAGCCATGTGCATTAAAAATGTGAAAAAAAAAATTTTGAAAAATTGAGAGAATACGCAAAAGGATTCTGGTGTAGGTGTGGTTAATTCGATAACGAAAAATTAACTCAAAGTTACAGATTATCAATTAGTTGTTTTATTAACAATATGTATACTTGAAAACCTGTGAGAAAAATACTTAAGAGCGAATGCAACTAGATATATACGCGATAGCGAATGCAACGGATTTAAGTTCGTGTATATTATATTCGACACGTGGTCGAGAGCGGTTAACCACGCGGAAATTAATATGTAATTGATTAAACGTGAAAGACAACTGATTTATTCTTAATAAATAGCAGCCTTAGTATACTGTCTAATTATTGAGAATAATAAAGCGTAAAGGTAGCGTAGTTATATTACAAGAGTAATTCACTGAACGAAGCGGTCAGTTGGATAGCTGTATTCGTACTGAACAATTCAATATGAAGATGATGGCTTGAGCCAGCGTCTTCTTCTTCGTTGCCGCTCGATGGTGACGTGGCAGCCTTGCAGTAAGAGACGAATTTTCCGATTGGCCTAAAAGCGCGCCAACAGGAAGCAGTTGATAGCGAACACTCTCATTGGCTGACCAACATAAAACGAATTATGTGATTGGCCAGCTTGTAGCGGGTTTTTATGGCGTTTTGATTCGGCTATGAGTTATGAATTGTATGTACCGGGCCCAAATAGCGAGTGACCCGGCACTATTCTGACTTGCAGTCAGTAGCGAGTTCCGCAATTCCCGCGCGTAGCGAAAGTACACGAAGCTTGACTAAAATGATCAAGCTCGTGACTGAACATTCTCCACAGTGCTGGCGACGGCGTCGACAAGATTGTCATCTGGAGAGTGAGTTGGTAGCGCACAACTTAGCGATTGGTAGCGTAAGGCTTTGTTGATGGTGAATCTTTCACTCAACGTTTTGCTGGAGAGTGAGATCCTCTTGCACCAATATCAGCGTTTTCCCAGGCACGTACTGTTGCCTTGAGCATGTCGTGCAACTGTTTGTACGTTGGGAATTCGTTGGATAAACCAAGTGACGTCATCCACTTAACTCTGAGCTCTGATGGCAGACAACGTACAGTTAAGCGAATTAAAAACGAATTCAACTCACCAATTGGTACTCCTAATGTAGCGATAGCATCCAGCGACTTCTTGTTGGCTAGTAACAGAGCATCTAATTCAGCAGCGGAGCGACTAGTCAGCGGTTGACGATCCAGCAAATCATCGATGTGCATGTCGAGCAATCGACGTGGATTGGTATAGCGAGTATTCAGTTATTCCAATGCAGGTTGGAATGATTCATCAGTCACCTATAAATTAGCGAGTGGCGAAGCGGCCTCACCTTTTACCTGGGTTTTCAAGTAATGCATCTTTTGCGACGCGGTTAGCGACTCTTCATTAATTACTAGCGAAGTGAACAGGTCCTTGAACGAATCCCATTCGTCGTACGATCCCTGGAACGTCGGCAGCTTGATTTGAGGCAATTTCGCTTTATGCGCGCCTCCAAAGTAAGCGGTTTGATCATGGTTAACAGGCTGAGCTTCGTGAACAGGTTCAGGTGCAGGTCTCGCAGCGCTGAGCCGAACTCTAAGAGAGGTATAAGCTACATTAGCGGTTTCATAAGCATTACCTGTATGATATTCATTAGCGATGATCTCAGGTACATCATCATACAATTTCTCGGGAGTTGTGTTAAAGCGGGTCCACAAATCATTAAGAATAGCGAGTTCTGCATCAATAGCGGCTGCACCTTGGGTAGCGAGTATGTCGTCGGTCAAGCGGTTGGACATGTTGCGCATCGTGTCAATGCGGTTCATCTGTAGAGCGACTTGGGCTTCGGCGGCCATCTTGATTACACGTCGCACACAAAATGGACGCGATGAAAGTAAAACCAAAGCTAAGTTTTAGATCGAATTTGACTAAATGTCTTTTTTTACACCGGTGTGTTAATTGATCACCACAGGCAGCACTCTAGCAGTGCTCAGCAATGCCCATGGCACTTAGCGACGTTCACTAACACCACACACTTTTTCCTCACTAGATTTTTTTTACGAATTTTTAATTTTTAATAATTGTTAATTATTAGTTATCGAACCCACACCAGATCCAGCTCAAAGGACCAATGAAAAATTGAGAGAATACGTAAAAGGATTCTGGTGTAGGTGTAGTTAATTCAATAAATAAAAATTAACTCAAAATTACAGATTATCAATTAGTTGTTTTGAGTTAATTTTTAGTTATTGAATTAACCACACCTACACCAGAATCCTTTTGCGTATTCTCTCAATTTTTCATTGGCTTAAAAGCGCGCCAACAGGAAGCAGTTGATAGCGAACACTCTCATTGGCTGACCAACATAAAACGAATTATGTGATTGGCCAGCTTGTAGCGGGTTTTCATGGCGTTTTGATACGGCTATGAGTTATAAATTGTATGTACCGGGCCCAAATAGCGAGTGACCCGGCACTATTCTGACTTGCAGTCAGTAGCGAGTTCGGCAATTCCCGCGCGTAACGAAAGTACACGAAGCTTGACTAAAATGATCAAGCTCGTGACTGAACAAATTTCCTCTATTTTTTATTGACTTTTAAAATACTTTACCTCATCAATATTGAAGTGGTCAACTATTTTACCAACCTATAAATTGTTATGACTTTTAAACTATTGATGATACAGTCTTAGACATTCAAGCCGATCTTTTAGACAATTTATTGACTTATATAATAAATTTTTAACATGCTCGATATCTATTATGGTTTAATTTTTATAAGCATTTGTTTATAAAAAAATGCATTACTTGAATTTTTGAATATTTATATCTTTTAAGCTATTGAAGTCACGGCTTTAATGATTCAAGACAATTTTATAGAGTTTATAAACACCATAAACACCCAAAACTCACTTCTCGACTGGACTAGTTACAAAACGTAAATTAGCTACAAGCGCTTTTAAAGAGGAAGGATTCCTCTATTATTTCCTTCTAAAAGCGACTTAATATCTTGCAATGCCGCGGAGTTATACATAATTGAAAAAAAAAGTCAAAAGTTACATGTTAATTAAATGGGAAAATTTCAAATTCTTTTAGCGAGTACTTAAAATTAAAATTAAGAGCTCATCTTTAGTGAGAATTCTTTTTTACATGTTTAGAATATTATTCCGTCGATGGACCAGAAAAAAAAAATAGTCGTCAATAGTCAACAATAGTCAAACGAAGCACCCTAATGACCATACTAATTACCATATATGGTAATAATGTAATAATAATCTTATATGGATTGTAGATCGGTTAAAATTTTTTGATATTTTTTTATATCTGTTTATATATGTTTATACATGATCATATATGATCTTATATGGCCTGTATATCGGTTAAAAACTCGTAATGTATCTTCATATAGGTTCATACACTAAAGCAAAAAATGAAAGGAACAAAAATATTTTATGCATTATTTAATGATTTTTGGAAGGCTGTAACTTTGTGGAAAACAATCGTATCGAGATTTAAAAAAGAAGCATCTTATAGTTTGAAATCTTAAGTTTCGGTGCATTTTTATTAAAAATCTTATAAGAGCTCCGGCTAACGCGCAAACATGAGAAATACCGCAAGACAAAAAATTTCTGAATTGTTTTTTTTCGAAGAGCCCACGGACCGTGGAAAAATTTTTTTAACTAAACCAGTGCATGGATCGTTTAGCAAATTTATTCAGCTTCAATTTGGCTTTTGTTTTAACCGCGTAGGACGATTTGTCGCAGAGGTATCAGCCTTCAAACAAAAAATGATCTTTTTGGCTTTGATCATCGATATTTCAGGTATCAATGATCGCACAGTAAGTTTAAGGGTGGCGTTAAAAACTTGAATAAGTACTCTACGCGACTCTTTCATCATTTTTCTAAAAAAAAATTTTTTTTTATTTTTAACATCCATTAGAAATAAGTACAAAAAAAGGACATCAACCACTACTCTGTAAATATTGATGACAAGACGAATGTTGCCAGGGACTTTTTTAGCTTAATGTACCCGCGATAACCCTGTCAATTTTCAAATTGTATTTTTGCATTGCATTTTTTGGGAATGATCGATCAAATTTTTGCTAAACAATTAAAGATACAAGTTTTGTTCTCTTAATTGTGTAATCATAATCAAAATGAAAAAACAATTTTTCATCGACTTTGTCAAATTTTTGCGTTGGTTACTCAACAAATTCAAGGAATTTAAACGAAAAAAAAAAAATTTTTTCAAAAAATTTCAAAAAAAATTGAAACATTTTTTATTGTGTTCAAAATTTATTTTTTGAAATTTTTTTTCTTTTGTCATTTTCGTGCATTTAGAAATTTTTTGTCTCGTGGTATTTCTCATGTTTGTGTTATAGCCTAAGCTTTTAAAAAATTTCGATAAAAATGTACCGACACGAGAGATATCCAGCTATAAAATGCTTTTTTTTAAAATCTCAATACGATTATTTTTCACAAAGTTACAGCCTTCCGCAAATCACAAAAAAATGTATAAAATTTTTCTGTTCCTTTAATTTTTTGCGTAAGTATATATGTTCGTATATGTCCGTATATGATAATTTATGGTCTAATGTGGACCGAACATCGAGTAAAAATACTTTATGTTGTATCATATATGATCATACATAACCATATATGATCTTATATGATTTGGGTATAAGTTATAAGAAATTTCTTTGCTTTCAAATGTGGTAGTATATAAACATGTATGACTCATATATAAACATATATGAACATATATGAATCATATGTGAAGATATATGATTCATATATGATCTTATATGGACTGAATATCGAGTAAAAATATTTTATGTTGTATCACATATGATCATACATGACCATATACCATCGTATCCCGTGAAAAATGAATCATACATGGCCATGCATGGCCATATATGGTTCATGCATGGAGCATACATGGCCGTGCATGGAGCATACATGGTCATACATGAATCATGCAAGGCCATGTATGGCCATGCATGGACATGTATGACTATATATTGCCATGCATGGACATGTATGACTATATATGGCAGTGATTAATTGAACATACATGGCCATGCATGGCCGTATATGGTTCATGCATGGAGCATACATGGTCATACATGGTCATACATGAATCATACAAGGCCATGTATGGCCATGCATGGACATGTATGACTATATATGTCAGTGATTAATTGAACATATATGGCCATGCATGGCCGTATATGGTTCATACATGGCCATACATGGAGCATGTATGGGCATACGGACTTTTTGAATACAGTCATGCATAGCCATATATGAATCATACAAGGCCATGTATAGCCATGCATGGTCATACATAGTCATGGATGACTATATATTAGACTGCTTTTTTTAGCGACTATTTTTTTTTTCGCTCCCATCCCGAAATTTTGTTGGAAATACCCTCCAAAAAATTCCCTGAGAGTTTAAGCCCATGAGTAAAGTACTTTCCCAGAGCAGGCGAAGATTTCCCATTCAAAATACACGTAAACTTGGGTTTTTATGTTTCAAACTTCTGTAACTCCGTGGCATTTTATGACATCATCTCGCCCAAAGTCGGGATTTTCTCAGAATTGAATGCTCTTCAAAAGTACCCATTGTCGCGAAGTCGTAACTCATACGAGTGGGGTAGTACGGACCGCTAAACTAAATTTTTTCATAGAATTCTTGTTTCTTCTCTCATTATCTCATAAACAACAAGACCTACAGAAAAAATAAGAATAACAATTCTATAGAAAATTCAATTTTCTACAAAAACGGTCCCTAGCACTAAATCACTACGATCGATATTTTTTGAAATATTAATTATTGAAGTTTACGTAGCATTGAATTCCCATAAAATGTCGAATCAAATCTTAGGAAATACTGATTTTTTATTTGACTAATATCTCAGAAAATATCGATCTGAGCGATTCGGTGCTGGGGACCTTTTTTGTAGGAAATTAAATTTCCTATAAAATTGTCGTTTACATTTTTTTTGTAGGTCTTGTTGTTTATGAGATAATGAAAGAAAAAAAATTAAAAAAGTTCGTATGCCTATGTATGGCCAAATATGCTCCATGTATGGCCATATATGCTCCATGTATGACCATGTATGAACCATATACGGCCATGCATGGCCATATATGTCCAACTAATCACTGACATATATAGCCATACATGACCATGCATGACCATACATGGCCTTGTATGATTCATATATGGCCATGCATGGCCATGTATGATTCATTTTTCACGGATATAAAAAATTTGAGCTGACTATTACAATTACTTATAAACAGGATGTTGTAGTGAAAAAAAATAGAAAATTTTATTGATATCACTAACAGCATATTGATGATTATATTTTGCTTTTTCGAAGGTGATTATGTCCTTTCAATCTTACGTAGCACAAGTAAACTTCGTTGTAACTGTCGGTCGCATAGCTTAGTCGACAAAGCGTCGGTCTCTCGTACGGAAGGTCCCGGGTTCGAATCCTACTAAAGCGGGTGGTGTTATTAATAAGTCTAGCGTTTTTTCTCTGAATTAAAAATTTCCAATTCGATTAGGAATTCAATTATTCGCATATATGAGAATCACTGCTTCGCCAAAATAATTTAAAAAAAAAAAAAAAATTAAAAAATTTTTTTTTTTATTTAGTTGAAATTTCTATACCTAGTCATATCAAGTCATGTATGGCCGTATCAAGCTATGTATAGTCATACATGGCCATGCATGGTCATACATGGCCATGCATGGTCATACATGGTCATATATGGCCATACATGGCCATGCATGGAGCATTCATGCATGGCCATGTATGATTCATTTTTCACGGGATATGATTTGTATATATATCAGAAGAAATTTCTCTGCCTTCATATATGGTCATATATGAACATGTATCAGTCATATATACACATATATGAATCATATATGATCTTATATGGTCATATCTAATTGCATATAGCCAGATATGAACTTTTTTTCCCGGGTATATATATATATATATATATATATATATATATATATATATATATATATATATATATATACATATACATATATATTATAACGGGTTTTTCACCACCGGGGATCTACCGGAGTGAAGTCCGAGTATACTTATGATTTTCGGCAACCTTGTTCAAAATTTAAATGTTGGGCGCCAGGTGATTTTGGAATCACCAAATAAACGATGATCAAACGTCGACTCAGGGTGGCGGATCGGGGAAAAGGCCAGGCACTTAGATTACGAGAAAATAATTGATCAGAATTAAACAAATTAGTCGTATATTAAATAACAAAATAATTGATCGGTTTCACAAAAAAAGAATCGCTTACAGAAGAATAATAAATGCCGGTGTCGGCTTGACTCGATATAAACACAAGAGAAAAAAAACGTAGTTGATCGGAATAGTCAGTTCGTTGCTCAAAACAAACAGTCAGTTGTCGAGATAGAAATATACTTATTTGAATTCACAAACACACACACACGACGTAGTTCTTAACGAAATACTCGACCGATGACGTCAGAGTATTTCACAGGGCAAGACTCGGCTGCCGCAACGAATGAGAAAGAGATAATCCGCAATTCTCAGATACACTCGATTGAAATAAAATAAAATATAATATAATATTTTATTTTTCGGTAACGCGTTCAAATTGCACTATAATATAATTAGTACACGTAATTAATTATTAACTTAGTTATGATTTACTCAATCGTTTCACTTGTTCGATACACTAAATCAGTGGCACTCGTACACTTGTTGAGTTTGCGGATGCTTCGGCTTGTTCACAGAAAATAATCGAATTAGTGTTCACGCGATAATTAGTCGTTGTATACTTCGAATCGGTTTTGACAGCGTATATCGAATTGTTCAAAAATCGGAATCGAAATTGTTCGGTTGGTCGAGTTGAATTGTTCAAATACAAAAACGCGGCCGCTCAGTACGACGTCTATCCCGGATCTCTCGTGAAAATCCATGCGGTCGATCTATTGCTCGGTCGAAGTCGAAATTTTCGATTCTAGATTTCACTAGAATTAGCTCATCCGGTAACTATTGATGATTTCAAATAAATTCAAACCACGAGTCGATGTCGAATTTTTCATCATGTTACAATATATGGGCAGATCGATTACTTTTCGACGAAAGTGTGCGCGTTTAGGTCACCGATTTCAACTCCGATTTTTTTTTCTCGAAGGTAGGTTGGAAAAAGAGAAAATCGTCAAAATTTCGGCCCAATGCGATCAAATCCAGCCACTGGGAAATTTTTTGAAATTTGAAAAAAGTTGATTTTTTAGTCATTTCTAAAAATTCATACCTCAGCTTCTATATAACTTAGAGCTTCAATCAAGACGGCGTTTTTTCTGTCATTATATTTTACATTATATTTTCAAGAAAAAAATACCTCATTGATTTGATTTCAATTCCGGCATAGCTGAGGGCTTCTAACTGAGCCACTGTTTGAATCATTTTTTCCCAATTTTCAAAGTGCTCTCAAATCTACCATTTTTGGAGTAGAGGGATGATCATGAGCTCAAATTTTTCGTTGGGGGGTGCTTTATTAATTTTCACCCTATTTTTTGCTGATTGTTGCTATGTCTACGAAATACAGCCACATAAAGCTGATCAATTTCTTAAAAATCGCTGTTTTTAGATACCCACAACTTTTTGCTATCAACTTCAAATCTTTCAAAAATTTCACCGATTACTCATCATTTCATTTCCAAATAGCTCTGAAAATTTCAACTTTGGTTTTGACCTGGTTTCGGAGCTATGAATTTTTTAAATTTTCAAATTTTTAGCTTTATATGATGGTTTTCGGACTTTAATCATCCCTTTTATAATTTCACGGTATCATTTGTTACTTTGTAGAAATCTTACAGTGAAGAAGGATATTCTCAAGGATAGCCTCAAGGCTTAAAGGTTTCGTTATAAGTAATAATACATAATCAAGACGTCTGATTTTTTTTTAAGTTTTATTAAGTCTTTTCAACTTATTTAAATTTATATATGTTTTTGCGTTTATCACACGATGGTATGCCCAATTCGATAGTGTTTTCATTTATTGGCTTATAATAATGATGTAATCTTGTATATTTTACCGTTGAAACGTTGTCAAATCTCCTTTTTAGGTGCCTTTGATTCTTTTGTACCTCAGTTCTAGAAACCTATAAGACTCTATGAATAATAGTTATTGATAGATTTATGATAGATCAATATAGTTTTTAAATTTTAATTTTCATTTAATTTACCTGATGCTTTTTAGCTCTTTAGATACATATTCATACATTTTCAATAGACTAGTTACTTGTTTTTCTGGCTGAGATCGTATGCAGTGTCTCATAGTTGTTCGTTTTGCAACTGCTCCAATACCATCACAAACACTTTTTCCATGATTAGTAGCGAAAAAATATTAGGAGGTTACTTTAAGTTCAAAATCTTTTTCGTGGTTAAAAATATTAATTAAATCTTTTCTCTATAAACAAACAAAATTGTTGTTATTACATTTTAGGAGTCATACCAGAATAAATTTTTTTTTTTTATTTTTTTGTTAAGAAAAATTGAATCATAAACTAATATTAGTATTCTTATTGTTATTAACTTTTTGAATTCATACTTATTTTTATATTGATTTGGCGCCCCATCGGAAAAGTAAATATTTCTAATCCATGGAAAATCATTTTTCAAAACTTGAGTCAATTTATTTTGAAATGCGTGAATTGTATAAGCGAAATGGTCTTTTGTATCACTAAATACACAAAAATTTACTTGCTCCGGCTGTTCCGTCTCTTCATTACGAAGATCTTTATAATATAATCAGAAGGATGTATTGTAGCTTGTGAATTGTTAGAATAAAAAGCTTGCATTGATCGTTGTATAATGAATGAGTAATTCTCTGCGAAATCCATTGTAATTATACAAGTATCAGGCTGCAATTTTTTTTTTACAATCATACAAGTACTTTTTCTGAGAATCTGTAATGTACGAATGTATAGTTAAATTCCACACATCAGAATATAGATTATCTGTTCAATCAAGACCCAATTCGCTTCCACCTGCGAACGCCGAGTCTCACCAATAGGTCGGCAGCACTATCGCTATTTGAACTTACGCGCGAGATCTTGGCCAATGAGAAAATTCCATCATTTAAATCAATTAGTTCCAACTTTGAATAAAAGAGTTGCGACGTGAAACACTCTCATTGGTTCAAGATCTCAACTCGCTACGTGGATTTTCGCTATTGGCTGAAAATTAGTTAGCGTCTGTTATTAATTTTCTAATTGGTCTATCGCTCTGACGTCACAAGAAAACCGTTGAGGACTGCTTTTTCCGCCATTAATTGCTCATTCTCCATCGTGCCTTTACTTCTGTAACCTCGTGCTTGAAGCCGCTTCTACTTAATTATCTTTTGTTAATTAAAACTAAACCGCTACGCTAAATTATACTCAATATTTAGTCAGTATATCAAGGCTGCTATTTATTGAGCATAAATAAATTGTGCAACCGCTAATAATTAATATTAAATTAATTATTGTAATTTCAACCGCTATTGACCACGTGTCATTTTATACGTGATTTATATTTCGAGTCGCATTCGCTATCGCGTATTAATTATCTAGTCGCATTCGCTATTCAGTATAAGTTCTCATAATTTTTTGAGTGTAAATAAGTGTAAATAAATCTATAATTTATTTCTTATAAAAACCTGTGTAATTTTTAATTGTTTAATAACCTCGCCTAAACCAGATCCACTATTGTATATTCGCACATTTTTCATTATCCAACAAGTTGCTTCTGGTATTCGTATAATCAACTAGATGAGATCTACTTCCTATTGTGTCTCAACGTTTATAATTAATGACGTCCTGTTGCAAATCAAAATGCCACTCATCAATCCAATCTTTCATTCCCTTTATTCCACGGCAGTTTTTACATTGATGTAACATGCATTCACTATTTTCAGAACTGCACGCAGAAGCAGCAATTAAATCTCGGTATTTTAATTTATTTGTCAGAGCAGATACTTTTAGCTTGACATTTTTATGTTCAGCAGACACACAAATTTCGTGGGTACCAGAATCTCCAGCAAGAACACAATCTTCTGGTTTTAAAGTCGCAAAATATGAAAATTTTTGTAAGCATTCGTCTCCCATGTAGTCATTAATGAAATTGTTGCATAGATCTCGAAGTGTATATAACAACATTTTTTTTTGTACCAGTTCTATTTGTCCGGAACCCCCACGTTTTCTCTTGCACTGTTTCATGCCAGGGCAAATGTAGCAATTGTTTTCATCCAAGTAATAATTTTTGATCGTTTCATTCATAGTGTCTGATATTTTTTGGTATTTTTTTCTTTTGCGAACCATTAAGCCATCTGAAATGAATAGACAGACAATAATGCGTATGAATAAACAATTATAGTTACTTTCAATGTAAAAACCTTCAAATTTTATTAAGTTATAATGAATCACTAAGTTTCCAGAATCTAAGATTTTATTTTATTGAATTTATTATCTATTATATATATAGTAGTATGTATATAGTCCACGCAGTTGAAATACTTTTTAATATCATTAGACTTCCATGTTTGAGGTAAAGTAGTGAGTAATTAAATTTTTTCATCTATTGTTTGAGCAGAATTATAGCGATTCTCCATAGAACCAATAATATCTTTGAGAGAACTACTCTCTGTGATGATATTTTTTGTAACTGGGTGGTCGAATATATTAATGTTCAAGTCGTAAGCTGTATTTATTCTGTTAAGTATGACATTTAAATATGATAAGTATTTTCGATAACTGTCCGCCAGGCGGAAGCACTTTTTCCTTTCTTCGTTGTTTCTATACATGATGCAAGGCAGTACCTTTTTGGTGTTTGCCCGTGTCGCACACAATATGTCTTTGATAAAACTTTTGTATTTCTAATTTGCTTTATACTTAAATAAAACTCACTAACTGTGAAACGAAACGTTTTTTCTCCTTAATCTTTGCATAAAAAAAACATATTCTAACGGTAATTTTTTCACTTATTTCTAGCAATAATTGTTCCATTGTAAATTTAAGACGCTCTTTAGACATTTTTTCTTGATTTACAGAATTTATTTGAACTAGATTGAATATTTGATTGACAGCATTAATCTCTTGACTTTTGGTCTGATACAGTGATCCAAATGAGTTGCTGGAGTATGATGGAATTTCTTGAGAGGGAAGTGTTTCTTGAGCATCTGCTGCATTGTCCTCAGATGCAACATCCAGTGGTACACTTTCATTGTGTTACAATTTTAAATTGTAAACTGACTCCTCACACGTTCTGCACAATTTGTCGCCAGGATTTAATTTTTTAAAAGTCATGTCGCATATAACTTCATTGTATTTTTGACATCTTTCTAAATTTATTATTCGAAGATTTGTAGTTATATTATTTTTATGTTTCTGAAAAGAGACACATTTACGTTTTAAAGCAGAATGATAATCTACGAATTGGAGCTTGTGAAAATTGCAAATTTTTTCCTCCAATATTCTATCATCAAACTGATAATGTGATAAACAATATTTTATGAGTAAAATGTCCTCTGATCTTAACTCTTTCAAATAGTAGAAAAAACTGTGAATGTGAAAACGTTTGTTATGACATTTGAAGTCTGTTGATAATCCAACAGCACATTTCTCCATAATGTAGTGTTAGTCGAATTCGAAGTGGTGAAATTTCATATAATTTAAATGGGTGTTAGAAAATAATCATAGAAATATACATTGCGTAGATATTTCTAAAATTAATTCAGTTTTGTATACGAAGGTTAATGTCTAACTATAATGAGAATTGTTCACAATATATAACAATTTATAAACATCAACAACGCAACATGTGTTGACGATCGGTAACTATGGACTCTTTGAAATAATATTTCTAATAAATTAGCGGAAAATTGAAAATAAGGCGCACTAGGTCATTGACTAAAATGAACATGATATAATTAATGTTAAAAGTGTAAAAAACTCATTTTCAATATGTATTTGAAAAACATAAATTTGTTAATAATTTGACACATAGAAAAAAAAATCAGACGGCTGGATTATTTATTTTTACTTATAACGAAATCATTGAGCCTCCTTCTTCACTGTAAGATTTCTACAAAGTAACAATTGATACCGTGAAATTATGAAACTAATGATAAAAGTCCGAAAACCATCATATAAAGCTGATAATTTGAAAATTTTAAAAATTCATAGCTCCGAAACCAGGTCAATACCAAAGTTGAAATTTTCCGAGCTATTTAGAAATAAAATGATGAGTAATCACTGAAATTTTAGAAAGATTTGAAGTTGATAGCAAAAAGTTGTGGGTATCTAAAAACAGCGATTTTTAAGAAATCTATCGGCTTCATATGGCTGTATTTTGTAGAGATAGCAGCAATCAGCGGAAAATAGAGTGGAAATTAATAGAGCATACTCAAACGAAAAATTTAAGCTCTTGATCATCCCTCTACTCCAAGAACTGTAGATTTGAGAGCACTTTGAAAATTGGGAAAAAATGATTCAAACAGTGGCTCAGTTAGAAACCCTCAGCTATGCCGGAATTAAGTTCAAATCAATGAGGTATTTTTTTCATGAAAATATAATGTTAACAGAGAAGAATGCCGTTTTAATCGAAGCTCTAAGTTATATAGGAGCTGTGGTATGAATTTTTAGAAATGACTAAAAAATCAACTCTTTTCCAACGTCAAAAAATTTCCCAGTGGCTGGATTTGATCGCATTGGGTTGAAATTATTAGGATCTTGTCTTTTACCAATCTACTTTCGAAAAAAAATCGGCGTTCAAATCGATGACCTAAGCGCGCACACTTTCGTCGAAAAGTAATCGATCTGCCCATATATAATGTATATATATATATATATATATATATATATATATATATATATATATATATATATATATATATAAATATATATATATATATATATATATATATATATATTAGACTGTTTCAAATTAGGGGACTATTTTTTTTTTTTTTGATGAGCATTGAAAAATCGAAAGGGTATCTTAAAATATGGTGACAGTTAAAATTTGAGCTCTTAATATTGATATTTAGAGGTGGCTATTTGTAATTTTCGATTTTTCATTTAGAAACATGGTAAAAAATACATAACTTCCGAAAAAATCAAGATACAAAAAATCTCTTCTTAACTATTTTGTAGCAAATTTACTGATCTACAAAAAAGGTCTTTTATGATTTTTGCATAACTTCAACCATTCACAAGATATCCGACGTCAAAGTTGAATAAAATTCAAAGAACTTGTTTTTGCTCGTTTTGAATTTTATACCATGTCAACCAATGAGAATTCAGAAATTTTCGATATAGTTTTTTTATAGGAAATTGAATGCTCTACAAAAAAAGTCTCTTATTATTTTTTGATAAATCCATCTGTTCGAAAGTTATTAGAGCTCGAAGTAAAGTTGGAGATCTTTTTAATTTTCCGGTGAAACTATCGGACTAAACATAAAATGTTATAGAATCTTTTTTGTCGGCAATTTTATTTCTCACAAATTACCTCTGATAAATTTTTTAAATTCTGCATTCTCTTCTAGTTATTTCCATTTTAATGCCAAGCTCCTAAAAAAAGTGTTCTGATCGATTTTAAGAGCTCGACATTAAAATGGAAATAACTAGAATAGAATGCAGAATTCGGAAAAAATTTATCAGAGATAATTTGTAGGAAATAAAATTGTCTACAAAAAAGATTTAATGACATTTTATGATTTGTCCGATAGTTTCACCGAAAAAGTAAAAAGATCTCGAAATTTACTAGAACTTGACTTTAAGCTCTAATAACTTTTGAACAGATGGGTTTATCAAAAAACGATAAGAGACTTTTTTTGTAGAGCGTTCAATTTCCTACTAAAAAACTATATCAAAAATTTCTGAATTCTCATTGGTTGGCATGGTATAAAATTCGGAACGAGCAAAAACAAGTTCTTTGAATTTTATCAAACTTTGACGTCGGATATCTTGTGAATGGTTGAAGTTATGCAAAAATCATTAAAGACCTTTTTTGTAGATCAGTAAATTTGCTACAAAATAGTTAAGAAGAGATTTTTTGTATCTTGATTTTTTCGGAAGTTATGTATTTTTTACCATGTTTCTAAATGAAAAATCGAAAATTACAAATAGCCACCTCTAAATATCAATATTAAGAGCTCAAATTTTAACTGTCACCATATTTTAAGATACCCTTTCGATTTTTCAATGTTCATCAAAAAAAAAAAAATAGTCCCCTAATTTGAAACAGTCTAATATATATATATTATAACGCAAAATCGAAGGTAAATTAATACGCCAAATTTCGCGCTACAACTTCGTTCTCTGCTTTTAGCTTCCAGTCTCAATACGAATACGGGCGCCAGGAAATTTTTATCACTGGAATCACCAAACCAGTAAATCTTAATAATTAGATAAATTTTTGATCTGTGGAACTATCTCAAAACCACGCATAAATAAAAACTGAATAATTTTTAATCTGTGGAATTATTACCAAAACCACGCGAACTAAATACAAAAAAAAACTATTATAACTAAAACGTAACAAAATGCTCAGAACTTATAAGCAAAACCAAAAACAGAGACTAGAAAACTAAAAACAGAGTTACGGTATGCCATGGTGTCGCTCAGTGTGTAGGTTTATGGAGAGAGGGAGTGGTCCGGTTACATCATTCCAAATCCATGTAGATTATTAGTGAATTTGCAATTTTTATTGAACAACAATAAACTCAAAATCTTTATTTTACAATTAACAAAATACTGTAGCATCGTACAAATACTTCTTCTTTATAACAAAATACTGAATCTACGAATAATGAAATTAATCTTAACGAAAAGGTAAATTAACATCCAAATGATGCGTAGCAATGCATTCTAAATAAATTAATTAATTACTAGAGCTAAATAACAATCAACTAATTTTCAGTAAACTAGAACAATAACTATAAAATTGATACTCTAAAACAATTTTTTTAATAAACCTAGTAAAACTAACGTACATGGGTCTAATATTGACGTTAATTAGACGACAATGGGTTTAATAATTAAACATATTTCTTATAATTATTTTATCAAATAATATTAACAATAAATCGTGAACATGATCCTAAACTGTAACAATATGCTCATAATTCTCTCAGATCTTAAGTCTTTTCTTTAATTAAAACAGTCGTATGATATCTCAAGACTTTGACTCGAACTCTATTAATTATTAATAATTACTATAATTATTTCATACCTGATTACTGATGAATAAAATATCAAGTAACGTCTTACACTGTTTAAATAATACTTCTGTAACAATAATCATAATCTGTAGCTAACCGCAATGTCATGAACTGTAACGCCAATACTGGACACCTCTGCTCGCTTCGAGCGACCAGATCTCAATGCTCACGTCCGTACTCCTCGAAGGTCTCCCCTCGACTTTTTTTTTTCAATCCTCAAAATCCAAAACCTCAAACTAAATCTTATCATTATCAATAACTGACATCTATATTTTAAATCCATAAATCAAACTCATACTCTACTATATCGGTAACTGGAGGCTCAAGTCCTCACCAAACGTACTCTCTAAACCTTATTCTGAGTATGGATATCCTTGGTAGTTGCTCTCCTGGAACAGACTCCAGCTGGGATCGTAAAACGTAAAACTAAGTGACCTATGACTTCCTCAGCGGTACAGGTGGTTATAGCTTGAGGCCTGTCAGACAAAATAATTAAAAATGACCAAACGGCTTCCACAACAGCAACGGTCACAAAATTACTGTTGAGGCCTGCCAAACCAAAACTCAAAAACTGATCCCATACCGCGTCCATCAAATTCCTGATACACTGGAGCGCTAGCATTTCAGCTAGTCCTCTGCAATCTACCAAGAAGTCTCATAGGAATAGAACTAGGTTCTATCATCAGATGATACCGGGTGACTAATTCAAGTCCCACTCCACGGTAACACTGACTTCTCCACATACTCAAAATTCCAAAACTGTAAACCAAAACTCAAACTTTATCATTATCTCAAACAATATTTCATATTTAATTTCTATAATTCTAATTCTAAATCTTTACTTTCATTTTTATTATCAACGACCCACAACTGTAGCTAGACGTTACTCCATATTAAATTCTTAAACTTTAACTTAATCAATAATCTGGATCCAAAATCGTTAATACCTGTAAGCTAAATGCTAAGTCTTGAGTTACCATGCTCATAAATACGATAAAATCAGTCGGTGCTTGTGATGTTCACTTTGATTTGACCCCCATACGAAAAATAACGTCACAATATATATATATATATATATATATATATATATATATATATATATATATATATATATATATATATATATATGGGTAGATCCATTTAAAACGAACATTTTTTTTTTTTAGCGGACACAAGAAAATTTTGTTATATATGTTAATAGAAAAATCTGGGCGGCGGTTGGCCCTGCGGGCCAGCCCCAAAACTTCCCGCTGTTTTCGACCTCAAAGAGCTCGAAAACATTAGTGTAGATATATTTTCGAGCTCTTCGAGCTCGAAAATGCTATCACATGCGATTGTTTTTTTACGATCTTCTCAAGCTCTAACAAGTTGCCTGTTATGCTGAAGTTTGAAAATTTATATAAGAATCAAGAATTGTTAATAAAGCGGTTTTTAAAATTTAATCCCTGATTATGTTCAATAAAATAAGTGTATTCAGGCAGAAATCAATACCAGGGATTCAAATCAAGATTTTAATGAGTTTTGACTCATGTGAGAAACAATCAAATATGAAATATCCAAGAAAAATATTGAAAACTACGTTTTATCGATTTCATTGTTGGTACTATGATTCAAACTAAAAACCAAGTTCGATGACATAATGTATCAAAAGTAACCATATCAAAGATGAGTTGGTTTGACTTCAAACACATTTTAGTAGGTTATGTTATGATTCATCCGGGAAAAATAACATAAAGTGTTATTTTTTTAATTTTTCAACGCCGATATCTTTCGAACTAATCGATCGATTTTGACGTTTGAGGTGGCAATCGGCGCGTTTTATTGAATTCTAGAGCTGATTAAAATTTGAAATCGATCGCGTCAGTCGTATCGAAAATATTTAGAAAAACCCGTTTTTCACCATTTCTTTCTCCCGCGATAACTCTCGAACGAATTATCCGATTTTGATGTTTAAGGAGTCGTTTCTGAGAAATCAATGAAAAACTAAAAAAAAAAATTTTTTTTTTTTCGTAATTCGCAGATGTTTTCGAGTCTATTTGATCAAATGATCTGAAATTTTCAGGAAAGTTGATGGCCAACATGCTCTTTCAATCGCCGCCTTAAACATCCAAATCGGTTTATTAGTTCAAAAGTTACAAAGAGTTTACATACATACACACACACACACATACACACACATACATACACACACTTGGACATCATTCCGAAAATAGTCAGAATAGCTTCCTAGGACCTCAAACCGTCGACATCTTATGAAAACTCGATTTGCGAAAATCGGGGTGAAAACAATAACTTCCCGAAATTTTCGAAAATCGTCGATTTTCTTAGCGGGAAGTTAAAAATTCCCTGAAAATTTAAGCTCTTAATCTTAAATTTAAGCACTTCCTATCAAGCATCAAAGTTTCCCCATTTAAAAAGCATGTAAATCGAATAACTTTTCTTTAAAATTACTATAACTTAGTCTGATTTTAAGCTATCGTTTTGAAACCAGTTTTTATTTGTAGAGTATTTGTTGCTTTTTAAAAGTGTATGCTACGGTATTTGTCTCACTCGATCCACGTCGATTGTATCAGCTCCGAAAGACAAATTTTCACTTTTTTCATTTATTTTTGTTAATATTGAAGAAATGGTTTATCTCACAACAAGTATGCATAGGACCAATCTTTTAGTAAATTTTGTGCTCTACAAAATTGCTCGTTACACTTATATTGCTAAAGTCCACTGTTCATGAGATACATGCATTTTAACATTTTACAATAAAAAAGATTAGTATCATAGTAAGCTTTCAATTTATTTATTGTAAAAAGTTAAAATGCATGTATCTCATGAACAGTGGACTTTAGCAATATAAGTGTTATCAGCAATTTTGTAGGGCATAAAATTTCCTAAAAGATTGATCCCATGCATATTTGTTGTGAGATGAACCATTTCTCCACTATTAACAAAAATAAATGAAAAAAGTGAAAATTTGTCTTTCAGAGCTGATACAATCGACGTGGATCGAGTTAGACAAAAACCGTCACATACACTTTTAAAAAGCAACAAATACTCTACAAATAAAAACTGGTTTCAAAACGATAGCTTAAAATCAGGCTAAGTTATAGTAATTTTAAAGAAAAGTTATTCGATTTACATGCTTTTTAAACGGGAAAACTTTGATGCTCGATAGGAAGTATTTAAAATTAAAATTAAGAGCTGAAATTTTCAGGGAATTTTTCTTTTAACATGTATAACAAAATTTTCTTGTGTCCGCTAAAAAAAAAAAAGCTCGTTTTAAATGGAGCACCCTAATATATATATATATATATATATATATATATATATATATATATATATATATATATATATATAAACTCGTAAAAAATAGGTTTTTGATTGATTTTAAGAATTTCCCAAGCGAACTCGGTTATACTGAAAAAATATCTAAAACATACCTGGTATTTGAGTATGATTTCGGCGTGTTTTCAGTAGAATTCTAAAAGTATACTCAAATTATACTCATCTATAACAATAATTTAGGTATGTTTTTGAAAAATTTATACCAAAGTTATACTGAGATAAAAAAATTATTTCTTAGATATCCGTATATTTAATATATTTAAGTATATTGGTTCAATAATTTATTTATATGATTTTTTAATAAAAAATTCAAAAAAAAAAAAAAAAGCAATTTTCGACTGAGGTTTCGAACTCGTGACTTATTACTTGAAGTTCTCATGGCACCGTCGCAGGCCTTGATGATATAAATAAGTTTAGTTTTAGTTATGGTTTGTGTTTCTATGCAATATATTTGTGTTAGCTATCTATAATGTTATTGCAACTGAATCAAATAAATTATAAACTAAAGATAATTGTAGGTCTATTAAACATTAACAGAAATATTTCCTTTAACACTGAAATTTAATTATTTTGGGAAAAAAAGAAAAAAAAAAAAAAAAAACAGAAAAAGTAAATAAATAAATCAATAATTAAATTATCATGAAAACAATTTTTAAACAATTAACTATTCAAAACCATTATGTCACGATATTTAAATATCGCGGCAGTCTCACATCCGATCGGTGAGCAACAGATGGCGGCAAACGCTACTCACACGTCTCTGTATGCATCATTATTATTATTATTTTGTTTACATGTGTGATTTTTGTTTTAATTATTATATTATTTCCAATGGATTGTTTCTTTAGGTATAAATTGGCTAGTGATCAGGAAAATTCACTGATTACAGCAGGCATACAATTATATTTTTATGATGCTGGGGAAAATAATCATATATTTAATTAATGTGCTTGTAATTATTGGGATTGCTCGGCGCATGCGCGTCGACGCAACAGTTGTCAGCAACCAGTTTATTACTTTTTAATTAACTCTATATCCGTTATGCATAAAGTATTAACTAATTTTGCATTTTATATTAATTTTAATTAATAATACGATAATCAGGTGGGCATTTAACGATGGGAACATGCAAAGTTGCACAGTTGACATCAGGTAATTTGTCGTTGGTAGTATTCAAAAGTAACATGAGACAGAGATACTTTTCCCATTGGTTGAAGTGAGATACCGATATCTAAGATGGCCGGCCGAGGTGCCGGCATGAGATCACGTGCTGCCATGGTCAGACGTGGATAAACATTTGTGAAAGCAGGGTGTGCTGTTTGTTGCTAGATATTTACTAATTTGTGACGCCATTGGTTTTGGGCGATTAATTACCGTGAATATTTCAATTAATAATAATTTGTTGAATACAATTATTCTGTTGTATTTGGTGTAGCAGCCAGGGGATTGTTTGATCTGTATAGATTTATCAACGACTGTAAGTACCTTTGGTAATTTATTGGCGTGTAACTTTGCGTTCCCGCGTTGGTGGCCATTTGCACTAGCATACACTTATCCAAAAAATTAAAGGAACAAGAAAATTTTATAAAATTTTTAGTGATTTTTGGAAGTCTGTATTTTAGTGAAAAATGATCGTAATGAAAAAATAAAAAAAGCAAATTGAAGCTTGGAATTTTTAGTTTGAAGATCTTTCAGCTAAATAATTTTCTGAGCCACAGTTTTTGCGGAATCATAAGAAATATGCCGAGACAAAATTTTTCTAAATTTTCCGGTTTTGTTTTTTAGGTCTACGGGGCCGGGAAAATTTTTTTCGAAAAAACCAATTTATAGCTCGTTTAGGAAATTTATTCAGCTACAATTTGCTTTTTTTTGTTTCTCTGTACGACAATATGCTGCTGAGATATCAGCCTTCAAATGAAAAAGGGTCCTTTTGTCTTTGATTATCGATATCTCAGCAACTAATGGTCGCACAGTAATTTAAAGAGCAGTTTGAGAAACTTGAATAAATGCCCTACAAGCTCTATTTTCGATTTTTTTGAAAAAAAATTTTTTTTCATCCTTAGTATCAATTTGAAAACCCCACAAAAAATGGCCATTTTCTGGTTTTTTAGTCAACTCATCGCTACTTTGTAAATATCGATAAAAAAAATAATGTTGCCAGGTGATTTTACAGCTTAATGTACCCTCAAAAACCCTGGAAATTTTCAGATTGATCCATCGAACCGTTTGTCCGGACCGATTGCTCAAAGTTTTATAAAACAATTAAAGGAACAAGATTTGTTCCTTAATTTGTGTAATCATTACCAAAATGAAAAAATTAATTTTTTTCGGATTTTCTTTCATTTTCACGTTAGTTATTCGGTAAATGTAAGGTAAAGAGAAAAAAAAATTTTTTTTTCAAAAAACGAGATAAAACAAGAGTTCTTTTAACATTTTTTTTTTTTTACATTTTATTCGGGGGTTTTTTTTTTTTTCGTTTTTTGAAAAAAAAATTTTTTTTTCTCTTTACCTTACATTTACCGAATAACTAACGTGAAAATGAAAGAAAATCCGAAAAAAATTAATTTTTTCATTTTGGTAATGATTACACGAATTAAGGAACAAATCTTGTTCCTTTAATTGTTTTATAAAACTTTGAGCAATCGGTCCGGACAAACGGTTCGATGGATCAATCTGAAAATTTCCAGGGTTTTTGGGGGTACATTAAGCTGTAAAATCACCTGGCAACATTATTTTTTTTATCGATATTTACAAAGTAGCGATGAGTTGACTAAAAAACCAGAAAATGGCCATTTTTTCTGGGGTTTTCAAATTGATATTAAGGATGAAAAAAAATTTTATTTCAAAAAAATCGAAAATAGAGCTTGTAGGGCATTTATTCAAGTTTCTCAAACTGCCCTTTAAATTACTGTGCGACCATTAGTTGCTGAGATATCGATAATCAAAGACAAAAGGACCCTTTTTCGTTTGAAGGCTGATATCTCAGCAGCATATTGTCGTACAGAGAAACAAAAAAAGCAAATTGTAGCTGAATAAATTTCCTAAACGAGCTATAAATTGGTTTTTTCGAAAAAAATTTTCCCGGCCCCGTAGATCTAAAAAACAAAACCGGAAAATTTAGAAAAATTTTGTCTCGGCATATTTCTTATGATTCCGCAAAAACTGTGGCTCAGAAAATTATTTAGCTGACAGATCTTTAAACTAGAAATTCCAAGCATCAATTTGCTTTTTTTATTTTTTCATTACGATCATTTTTCACTAAAATACAGACTTCCAAAAATCACTAAAAATTTTATAAAATTTTCTTGTTCCTTTAATTTTTTGGATAAGTGTATATATATATATATACATACTACTCTGTTCATATACAAAAATTGTACCAGCAGATGACGAGATATGTGATTATAAATCCCAGTGGATATTTAATTCGCAGTAATATTTATTAATGTATAATCCCGTGAAAAAATTTTCTGATATGGCCTGATATGGCTTGATTTCGGCGGTTCATATCAGGCCTGATATGGAAATTGGCCATATCAGAAAATATATGTACAGATAAGATTTGATATGTTCCGATATGGACATATCAGACTATATATAGTGAGATTAACATTGTTATCTCGGGAACTAAATTTATAGATAATTTTATAAAATTGTGTATAACTTTGTAAAGTTGTATATGCAATAATTGTCATGAAAAAAAAAAAAAAAAAAAGAAAAAAAAATCCATCCAGGTCATGGGTTCGAACCCGAGTACTTCTGATTCTAAGTCTGATCTATTAACCACTCTGCCAAATCATGAACTTGAAATGTAAGGTTGGTTATATCTATTTGGATAAAATTGAAACTAAGAAAATTAAAGACATCAGATAAATGATTGATTTGGTTACTTGTATTATATTCAATTGTTATTGTTTATAGAGTAACGAGACCATTAACGGTATACCCACCAGTAACGGGGCAAGAACTACTTCTTTTGGTAAAAGAAAAAAAAAAGTTCAAGATTTTTTAATTTATAAGTTTTAAAAAAGTATACATAAAAATTTAATAATAATTAAACTTTTTTCAATTTAAAATCTCAATTTTTTATATTTAAATTCATTACGAAAATTTGAAATTCTCTCAGAGATTTAAAAATTGATCTCGGTAGCTTATTGGAAAAATTTTTTAACAAAGTTTGTGCACTTTATACAATTTATAAATGCGGTAAATTAAAATATTTAACAGACTTCATAAGATTTTATGAACCATTATAAAATCGGTTGTTCCGAACAATGTGACGTTATTTGGTCATTTCTAAATTATTTTACCAAACGTATGTATACGGAAAACTCGAAAAAACTAGTATACGTGCCCATATCAGGGCATATCAAGCCATATCAAACCTGATCAAGATTTTTTTGACAAGCATATTAAAATATATATACCCTTATCAAGTTATATCAGGTCATATCAAGACATATAAAAAAAATTATATACAATCATATCAAGTCAGATCAAGACATATCAAATCTGATATCGAAATATCAAGTTGATATGGACATATCAAGTTGATATGGCTTGATATGGCCAATTTTTATATCAGACTATATCAGAATATATTAAAAATTATATATGGGCATATCAGATCATATCAGGTCAGATATGAATATATCAAATTTTTTGATATGGCCATATCAGGTCATATAAGGCTTGATCAGAAAATTTTTTCACGGGATAATACGGGATATTAAATTTGGAAATATTTGGGTATTATTGATATTGGGAGTTAGTGATAAATATTAGTTGCTGGGTCTAAATATATGCGACTGGGCCGTGGGCTTGTGGTAGTTATATATACACATACATGTCAGTGAAAGATTTTCCTGGTCTCTAGTACCAGTTTGAGTATTTAGAATACCTTAGCATTTTCTGAGCTTTATCATTTAAGTAAATAAGATATCACGAATAAGTGATTCCAGGAATTATAATTTGAGTTTAAATTATTATTGAGTTTGCGAAATTGTTAAACTAATTATTGAGTTATTATTTATATTAATTTGGTGAACGGCGAGTTAGTCACCAGTGGAAAGCGTTAGTTATTTTAAGATTGAGTGAATACATTATTTGATAATCATTGAGGTATTATTCTAAATTATTGTTTTGAGCATTGATATCAATTATTATATGTTATCATTATTTGATTTCACGTGCGAGTGAATTTATCAATTATTATTTATATATTGAGATTTGGTATAAATCACCAGCGGGTGAAATTATTATTTATATTCATTTATTACTATTTATACTTTAAGTTTTTGAGAATCAGAGGGGAGTGATCGATTTATTATTTAGTATTTATTATTTACATGCGATAATTAGTTTTCTTTTAGCGGCGAATACTCATTGTTATCACGTATTATTTTTTGTTATTTACAACCAGATAATTTATAAGTTGGTACACGCACATAACGATCAGTATTTTTTGGTTATTTTGTAAGTGATCCATTTTTTTATATTTATATATATATATATATTCGATGTTGTTATTGTTTTGTGCGATAACATTGGAGGGACAAATTATCAGGTAAATTATAATTAAATGCAAATGGTCAGCAACCCGGTAGTATTTATTTTATTATTTTAATTATTTACTATCTTTTTCTTGCTTCCTATTCCTATTTCTGAAAATTGCTATCCTGTACTTATTTTCATTTTTCATTTCATTTTCACCGTTGGTTATTTTGGTTTATTTGAAATTTGTTCGTGGGACACACGAACTGGCGCCCAACTAGGTTTTCCTAACCCAGCCTGAGCAGAGCTGCGGGTCCAGGGAGATTCGGGACATCTCCAGGTGGGACATTTCGTGTTTATCTTTTTATTTTCAGAGTTTTCATCCAACGGGGAACCATAACGGCTATCGAGCACTATCCACACTCCGCCGTGGGTCATGTGAAATAGAGGAGAACGTTATAATTATAATACTAAACACTCAATTGAAATAGTATTTTTATAATCTTCTATGTATTCAATAAATCTTTATTTACTTCAAACTTCAAAGAAACATTTTTCCTTTCTCCCAGGTAGAGACTTAAATAAGAAGATATTGTCCTTAACCTCTCTGATTTCGGTATAATTTGAGTATAAATCGTGCTTGAAATAGATATGTTTTCAGTATCATTTAAGTATGAAAACTTCAAAAACATACCCAAAACGTGAGACGATTTGAGTATAATCTGGGTATGGATTGGGTATAATTCTTAAAACATACCGAAATATTTATCAATTTCTACTATACCAGAAATTCACCGGAAAAAAACTTAAATTTTCGGTACAAACAAATTCGCTAGGGAAGATAATTGCAAGCCACGTCGAATGGCACCTTGAAGATCAAAATCGGTTCATCTGTTCGAAAGTTACAGATATTTACATACATACATACATACGTACGTACGTACGTACGTACATACATACATACACACACTCGGACATCATCGTGAAATTAGTCAGGATAGCTTCTTAGAACCTCAAAACGTCAAGATCTCTTAGAAATTCGATTTTCGAAAATCGGACTGAAACCAATAACTTTCCGAATTTTCGAGAATTTGCAATTTTCTTAGCGAGAAGTTAAAAATAAGTGCCCCTTCCCGATCAGGATGAATATCGAAAAGATATCTTTCTGATATCAAAAAGATAACATAATTTATTTAGATAGCTTTATGTTATTAATAAGATGACTTTCTGAAATTTATGCTGAGCGGGTTAGATTTCGACAGAGGATATTACATCGCAGTCCCATCAAAATCGAAGAGGGACGCTGGGGATACGTTCCTTGTAAGATAATCTTTATGTGGTGAGGACAATATTTTCAGCACAAGTTGTAGAGTCACATATACGAGCTGCAGGCCCGTGTTAGGCACCGGAGTCTTGGCTGAAATTATTGCACTAGCCAGATAAAGACTAAGCGTTCTACTGTCATTTAACCCTGAATCTATTAAATATAAGCTATATTTGATTCAACAATCGCCTGATTTACTCAATTAATGACAATCTGCGAAGCGAAGTCTGTTGCTGTTTAGTACCACGGTGCATCCACGAAATTACAACGAACCATCGATATCAAAATTCAGAAATCATATTCAATTGATTCAAAATTCACTCGGGTGTTTTAATTATAAATTAAGATATTTATTAATAAAATAAATACATCAACTGCCACAGCTCTCTACATATGATAAATTGAAGAAACCATATATAGTGTACTAGCCGTTCAACATAGATTTTGACAAAAAACTTTAAGTCACTCAACGAGTTCCTATGATATTTAATAGATGGAGCTTAGTCAAAAATTTTAAGACACGTGGTGAACTTTCATTATAACATGTACATTTCGGACTGCCGGTGGAAAACGAGGGAATCTACTCTGACTCTACTCAACTTCTTTGCATTGGTCGATAAACAGCTGTGTAGGGTTCGCAGCGCAGACTTCATAAGTCACGCAAATCAGGCCTGCGTTGAATAGATAATTTTTTATCACCATTACATTCTTAGAGTTTTTACAAAATTAAGGTATCTAGCAAATAGCATAATCACTGTTATCTTCACAATATCCTTAAGAAATCTTTGGAATTGCTATGAATAGTTACTGATAAAAATAGTTAGGAATAAACCAAATCCAAAGGAGAAAATTTGAAAAGAAAATAATTATTACTTTGTTTTTAGATATTGCGGTGACAAATTACCGCCAATAGTAACATCTCAAGGTCCAACATTAACATTGGTATTCAATTCTGATAGCACAATTACTTCTGAAGGATTTGTCGTTAATTACTTGTTTATTGATGCTTCTAAAGTCTGTGGAGGTCATTATTATAGTCCTAGAGGGGTTATAAAAAGTCCTGATTATCCAAATTACTATCCTCCAAATCGTGATTGCATATGGATTATTGAAACCCAAAACAAATATCAGATAGAATTAAAGATTATACAATTTCAAGTAGAAGACCATAATTATTGCTCATATGATTACTTAGAAATTAGGAATGGTGGTTATGATACTTCACCTTTGATTGGAAAATTTTGTGGTGATCAGATACCACGTCAAATAATGAGTTTTACCAATCAAATCTATCTTAAATTCGTTTCTGACAGCTCGAGAGGTGATAAAGGTTTTGAAATTGAATGGGACAGTATGACTTACGGTAAATAATTATTCAAATTTAATATTATTTACAAATCAAATTATAATTTACACTTTATAAAAAAAATATTAAATTTTCATCATCAATTACTAAATGATAATAACAATCATAAAATATAGGGTGTGGTGGCACATTAACAGCAGCTACTGGTGATATTATTTCACCAAATTATCCTCACGTGTATTCACGATCATCAGATTGTACATGGAAAATTGCAGTATCAGCTGGCAGTCGGGTTCAAATAATTATTGTTGATCTTGATTTAGAAGAACACGTTCGATGTAATTTTGATTATCTTGAAATCTTCGAGGGTATGAATGGAATACGCAGAAATGTGAATCGTTTTTGTGGAACAACTTATTCCCCTTCTATTGAATTAAACAGTAATTTAGTTACTGTACGCTTTCGAAGTGATTTTACAAATTCAGGACGTGGATTTTTTATCAAGTACAATACACGTAAGAAAAATCAACAACATTATAAAATAAAAAAATTAAAAGTTAATATTTAACAATAAAATCAGAAGGCAATTAGAAGTTTTGATATTTTTACTTAGTTTGTGTCAACCAACTTCGTGGTTTTAATGGAGTCATAGAATCACCCAATTTCCCCGAAAAATATTCGTCATCTGTTAATTGTAGTTGGATAATTAATGCACCAATTGGCAATAAAATTAATATAACATTTTCGCATTTTGATCTTGAAACAAGCTCTGAAGAAGGTTGTAAATATGATTATTTGTCTATAAGAGAGGGTACTGAAGATCAGTTTAATACAGAATTAGGAAAATATTGTGGTAATAAGGTGCCATCAAAATTATCATCTACTGAAAATCAAGTATCAATTATTTTTATAACCGATGAATATTACACATATGGTGGATTTAGATTAGAGTGGGTAATCCATGGTTGTGGAGGTTATTTAACTAAGCCAGAAGGAGAATTTACATCACCTGGTTTTCCATCACATTATCCAGTTAATATAGAGTGTGAATGGTTAATTGAAGTTGAATATGGTAGCAGTGTTGAAATATTTTTCGCTGAAGTCAATACTGAAAAATCAGCAAGTTGTTACTATGATAAAATTGAAATTTATGGTGGTGAAGATGCGAATGCACCAAAACTAGCGGAATTTTGTCATTCGAAAGAACCGATTAATTATACGAGCCCAACAAATAAAATGTTTATTAAATTTAAATCTGATCCATCGTATACTGGCCGAGGGTTTTCAGCTAGTTATAAATCTGTTTTATTAACTTGCGGTGGAGTATTTCACGTTGATCAAGGAATTATCCATTCAGCTAACTATCCGATGAACTATCCTCATAATCAGAATTGCGAATGGTCCATTTCTGTTGATCAAAATCATGCAATTAATTTAACATTCACTGATTTCGATATTGAAGATACAACTAATTGTACTGATGATTACGTGAAGGTAATTACAAATAAAAATTATTAATAATCATCTAAATAAAATGTATATTTTATCGTTAGGTATTTGATGGTTCAACAAAAGAACATGAAGAATTAGGAATATTTTGTAGAAATGAATTACCGCCATCAATAATTTCTTCAGGCAATAAAATGTTAGTAGTAATGAGAACTGACAGTTTAATATCAGCAAAAGGTTTTCAAGCACAATTCGATCGCATATGTGGAGCTAAAATCGTGACAGATGAAACGGGAGTTTTGTCCACAGTGTCTAATTTACATTTACGTCAAACAGAGGGTACCAATTGTACTTGGATAATTGAGGCTTCTGATCCAGCTGACCATATTACGCTCACTATTTTTCATATGGATTTAACTAATTCATGGATGAACACGGGGGATGAATCGTGTGAAGAACATTATTTGAGAGTTTACGAAGGTGAAGGTATAAGTGGGCCACTACGAGGATCATGGTGTAGTAGTAAAGCACCAGCACCAATTGTCAGTAATGGAAATGTTTTGACAGTACATTTAGTTTCATCATTTGCCAGTGATGATATGTTTCAAGCAACTTATTCTGTTTTAAATTCTGGTAATTTGAATGAATGATATAACGAATAACATATGAAAATCTATAGTTACGTATATTTATTTTTTTATTTTTAAAATAAGTAGAATTTTTCTAACTCATAAAAACAGCACACAAAAAAAAAGTTGTCTGTACACCGGACGCCACCTATCTACAGGCATGTTTTTCGACCCGCTGAATACGAATTTCAAGTCAGTTCAGGCCGTCGAGCCTTCAATTTTGAGTAAATTGCAATAAAACCCCCAAAAATTCGATGTTTTGGCAAGAAAAAAAATTTTGAGATATAAGGCAAGTAAAATTTTCATATATTTTGATCTGTTAAATACTAATTTCGATCATATTTTAATCGTAAGCTTTGTTAATTGTAAAAAAATTGTAAAATATCTTTAAGAATTGCAAAAATCGTGAAAAATTGGGATTATCTTGGTACAAAAAATTTTGTGGACGCGGATTACCAAAGATTTTCATGTAATTTAATCTGCTTGATCTGATTTTGCAATAAATTTGGCCCATAGTCCCCTCAAACATGCATGGAACTGCAAAAAACCGATAAAATAGCAGAAAATTGCTGCTGAAAAAATAGAAAAAAATATTTTAAACACAATTAAATAAATTTCTTGTATTTTTTATCAACAAAATCCAAGATTAAAATCAGAAAATGCAAAAAAATTGTAAAATCTATGAAAATGACTATAAACAGAATTAGAAGAATGATTTTCCCAACCTTGAACTGTTTTCCGGTGGTATCGAACTTTTTTATTTTCAAATGATCTGCGGAGTGGATTTATTTTTCGTTTGTTATTTCCTTTTTTTATATAGCTTTTGAGTGTCCAGCAATCGTCTGCCATCATGACGATATTCCAATTTCCTTAATACCTAGACTCCATTTCACTTATGTTTTGATGAAAACGTTCTCTCTGTTCTTTACTATACTCCCCAAGATTCTCAGGAAAGTGGTCGATGTGAAAATCTAAGTGTAATTTTAGATTCATTGAGCATCCTAAATTTTTGTAATTTGTCACTAATTCTTCAACTATTGTCCTGTACTTTTCACTTTTATTATTTCCTAAAATGTGATGACACACATTTTTGAAACTTACCCAAGCTGCTCTCTCCGTATCATTTATTTTACCTATAAAATTCGCACCCTGAAATAGAGTTCTAATTTGGGGTCCATTAAATATTCCCTCTTTTAATTTGGCATTACTTATCGCCGGAAACTTTTTTCTCAAGTACTGAAAAGAATCACCATCCTTCTCCAGAGATTTGACATATTGTTTTATGAGACCCAGTCCGATGTGAAGTGGCGATAGCAGATAGTTGGAAGGCTGAACTAATGCTGTTCATATTACATTATGAGTACCGACATTTAATTGCACTCCCGTAGGCCATTCTTTTTTCACATAGTGGTTCTTTCTATCTCTACTATCCCACAAGCATAGATAGCAAGGATATTTTGTGAATCCTGATTGTTGGCCTAAAAGAAGTGTTGCGATTTTGAGATCCCCGCAAATTTGCCATTGGTGTTCTAAATACTTTATCTAATCCAGTACAATTCCCAAATTTTCATAGTTTTCTTTAAGCTTCGTCGAATGGGCTATTGGAATTGGTGCTAATATGTTTCCAATGTGAAGCAAGACAGCTTTGAGACTTCTAGTTGATGAATCTATAAAGAGTCTCCACTCTTCATCTTTATAGATATTAGGTTTTAATTTATCAACCAAGCCTTTAACAATGAAACAGTACACTACCGAGTTCTCATCGTCCTTTGTAAAAAAATTCCGGAACTCCTCTTCTCTATTCCAATAAAACTAAGCCGTTAACTTTTTACCTAACAAATTTTCATTTTTTAGTCTTGATGCCAGTCATTCAGCTCCATCCTTAGGCAATTCAAATCTCGTATGAGATCATTCACTTTTTCTCGACTAAATGTTTCAGGGTTTTTCGTTTTCCCATCTGGCATGAAATCCTCATCTTCGGGATTTTTATCTTCAGAAATTTCTTTTTCCTCTTCTTCTTCCATTGCACTTCTTCTTTTTCTACTTCCATCTCTTCAAGAGCTTCGGTTTCATCAACAATAATTGTTTTCTGTGGCTGAACGGCTGATGAAACATTGACGTACTGTATTTTACTTCTATTCGACGAAGTAAAACCGGCAATTTCAGTCATACAGAAGTAACAGTTAGGCGAACTAGTTGGCGAAGTCCATAACATGGGAGTTGTAAATTTCAAGTTTTCTCTGATTTTGGTTTTTTCCCATCGTGTCAACATAATATTACATCGACCACAAACAAAGTGTGGGACCCAGGTAAAAACCAAATTTGAAATTTGAATGCTAAAGCATTCTTCATAATTTTGTTTTAATCTATCTGAAAATGTCCTGCGGTTTTTTACAGGCTCAAACTCCCCACAAACGTAACAAAATAGATCAGGACACTTATTGCATAGATGGGAATTGCTTCTTGTAATAGTATACTCTCCAGTAGCCAAGTTTTCCATGCTATTAGATAGGAGTTATTTTAGTCTGTTAATTATGGGTAATTAATTAGATTTATCGTATAGGTGGTTATTGATTATTGATCCTTTTGTCATTATCTTTTGATTGGTTATAGTCATTTCCTCCTATCGTCAGTGGTTTGAAAGTTACACCTATTTTCAATTACAATATTCAATAAATGGAAATTATTATTAGGTTCATAGATAGATCTGCGTTAGAGGATTATGGTGATAATTTTTGTTTTTCATTATTTTAATTATTTATCGAGTTATTTAAAGTTGAATTTAGCGATATAGTCATATGCGCTAGAGAAAGAAGTGATCGTATGAGTCATGCGCCCCGCCTTAGAATGAAGCTTCTAGATCCAGCTCAATGTTATTAGATGAGTCTTATGGTAAATGGTTAATTACCGAATATTAATTAGGATTAAATTATAGATGATTATTGATTATTAATTCTTTCGTTATTAGCTTTCAATCGATTGTAGTCATTCCCGTCTACTGTTATGTTTGGCTGCAATGTTATACTTATTTGTAATTATTGCGGGATAATTATTAAATAATCTGGAACTATTATTGATTCAATTAGATAAGTTATTTTTCTGGATTATTGTGAGATGTTTAGTTAGTCGATATTTTAATTAGTTATCGAGTTATTTAACCTACAATTTATCGATATAATTGTATGTGTTAGAGAGAGAAGTGACAAAAGACGTCAGGCGATACGTCACAAGAAGTAGCGGTAGCAACAGATGAGTCATGAGCCACGCCTGGAGAGAAGGTTCTAGATCTAAGTCAATGTATTAGTTGAGCTTGATTTCGGATGATTAATTACGCATTATTAATTAGGTTTAAGGTGTAGATGTTTATTGATTATTAATCCTCTCGTTATTGTCTTTCGATTGATTATAGTCGTTTCGTTCTACTGTTATTGGTTGAATGCTAACTTATTTTTAATTATCAGGGGGTAATTATTTGATAATCTGGAAGTATTATCGATTCAGATAAATAAAGTATGTGACCGGATTATAATGATACTTTTAGTTTCTTATTATTTTGATTATTTATCGAGTTATTGGAAGTAAAAATTAGCGATATATTCGTATGAGTTAGAGAGAGAAATGACAAGATACGTCACACGGTACGTCACAATAAGAACCTTGGGAGTGCGAGAATGCAGGCCGTATTAATTCTACTAATGGAAGAAAGAGAGGCAATCCCATGACTTAAGGTGGGCTGTTTTTAAATGGTTAATTACGAATTATTCGTTACGATTAAGATTTGAGAGTTTAATAATTAATAACCTATTTTTCCTTATCTATCGATGGGTTATGATTATTTGTCCCTATCGTTAGTGGTTTCGAAGTTATGCCTGTTTTTGGCTTTAAATAAATAATAATTTGCAATTATTATTAATCTCGTCGGTAAAGGGACGCTAGTGGATTGTCGTGAGAACTATGGTTAATCATTATTTTATTCATTAATTAAGTTATTAAAAGTAGAAGTTACGCGCTTACGTATGTGTTAGTGAGACAAGGGTGAAGCGAAAGTTAGGTTCCTTGATCGGCCTCTGATGGTTAGTTAGTTAGCACATAGGTTTTTATTTAAACGTGAATTCTATTTTCTTTTGTTTACCGATTAATTATAATTTACTCCTGTTGTTATAGCTAGGTGGCTATGAATTTGATTATTCTTTGTTAGAGGTCAAGGAATTATTATTATGGTTGCTTATTCTATCATGGTATGTTATGGTTGTCCGATGCTGCGTAGTTAGTTGGTGAGCTCTTATCTTGTTTTCGTGTTGGTATGTTGGGATATTGCATTTTAGTTTGTTAATATTTAATTGAAATTTGAATAAAATTCAATATTTATTTGGATTAGAAGATAATAGAAAGACTGCAGAGAGTTTAGGTGAATTAAATGTAAAGTCAACGACGCATAGATATAAAGGTTATCAGGGTGGTGACACTTGGCCTTCTAAGAAAAAACGGAGGAGCCTCGCGTGGCATTATTGAAATATAGTACTGTTTAGGCTGCAAGCATTAAGAAGCTTATCACGGTGTAGTTGATTGCTCAATTCGTTAGTTAGTTTATTATTTCTTTATAAGTACTAAAAAGGGAAATTTATAGTATTCTTTGTTTACATCAACAAGTTCTGACTACTCATCTGACCTTTGATATGTTTAGTTTTTAGTTTTTTAAGAATTTCATTTTTATATTTTTTTTTATTATACATCATTTCCGTATTTTCGCATGTTACGCCGTAACATATGTCCATATATAATTTTTAATACACTAGTCCCAAAAATTAAAGGATAGAAAAAAAATTCGAAATTTTTGGGTGATTTTCAACATGCTGTAACTCGGTGAAAAATGATCATAGAGTAAAAATTAAAAAAGCTAATTGTACCCTTAAGTTTCTAGTTTTCATATCTGGACCTTAAATATTTTGATCATGCTCGGTTCCGGAGTAATCTTAAGAAAACTGTCGAAAAAAAAATTTTCGAAATTTTGGCTCGTCTCTCAACAAGTCTATGGGCTTCAATAAATTTTTTTAGATAATTTGACCTTATGACTATTTTAGGAAATTTCATGCCCTTCAATTTGACGGGCTCAAAAAGTCTCTACGACAAGTTGGCGCCCAGTTATCTTTGATCAAAGCAAAAAAGTCCATTTTGGCTTTGATAATCAATAACTCCGAACGTGTTGGTCGTACAGGAAATGGAAGTAGGGTTTTGAAAAATGGAAAACATTCTCTATCAAAAAAATTAGTTGCTTTTGATAAAAAAATTTTTTTTGAAGCGATAATGTTTATTAAAAAATACGTCTAAATTCGCGTATTTAAAGATATTCGGAAATCTTGTTATAACTTTAGATATAATGGATGAACAAAGGATATCGTCGTTTTTTTTTTAACCTCAAAGTGTCCTGAAAAAACCCTGAAAATTTCAAAGTGCTGCGATTTTTCTTTCTTAGTGTCCCGAAGCTTTAAATTTATCAATTTTGCCAAAAATCTTCATAATTGGTAGTTTCTCGGTTTTTGGTCATTTTTTCGATTTCCAAATGTTTTGTTCACCAGAAATCTCGATTTCTTTGATCAAAAAGATTGATTATCGAAAAAAATCGAAAAAAAAAAATTTTTTGTTTTTTTAAAATTTTTTTTTTTTTTTTCAAAATTTTTTTTTTTCAAAAATTTTTATTTCCAAAATTTTTTTTGTTCGTAGTAATCGCGATAATTTATCATTGTCAAAAAAATTCCTCAATTTTTTTTACTGTTGGTATGTGTGTAAGAAGCGTATATTCGACCGTGCAATCCCCACGTGGTACGCTTTGGGAAACGCTAATGCGGGCGGTAAAAAAAAATTGAGGAATATTTTTTGACAATGATCAATCATTGCGAATACAACGAACAAAAAAAATTTTGGAAAAAAAAATTTTGAAAAAAAAAAATTTTGAAAAAAAAAAAATTTTTTTTTTTGATTTTTTTCGATAATCAATCTTTTTGATCAAAGAAATCAAAATTTCCGGTAAAAAAAACATATGGAAATCGAAAAAATTACCAAAAACCGAGAAACTACCAATTATGAAGATTTTTGGCAAAATCGATAAATTTAAAGCTTCGGGACACTAAGAAAGAAAAATCGCAGCACACTGAAATTTTCAGAGTTTTTTCAGGACACTTTGAGGTTAAAAAAAAAACGACGATATCCTTTGTTCATCCATTATATCTAAAGTTATAACAAGATTTCCGAATATCCTTAAATACGCGAATTTAGACGTATTTTTTAATAAACATTATCGCTTCAAAAAAATTTTTTTATCAAAAGCAACTAATTTTTTTTGATAGAGAATGTTTTCCAGTTTTCAAAACCCTACTTCCATTTCCTGTACGACCAACACGTTCGGAGTTATTGATTATCAAAGCCAAAATGGACTTTTTTGCTTTGATCAATGATAACTGGGCGCCAACTTGTCGTAGAGACTTTTTGAGCCCGTCAAATTGAAGGGCATGAAATTTCCTAAAATAGTCATAAGGTCAAATTATCTAAAAAAATTTATTGAAGCCCATAGACTTGTTGAAAGACGAGCCAAAATTTCGAAAATTTTTTTTTCGACAGTTTTCTTAAGATTACTCCGGAACCGAGCATGATCAAAATATTTGAGGTCCAGATATGAAAATTAGAAACTTGAGGGTACATTTAGCTTTTTTAATTTTTACTCTATGATCATTTTTCACCGAGTAACAGCATGTTGAAAATCACCCAAAAATTTCGAATTTTTTTTCTATCCTTTTTTTGGGACTAGTGTATATTCTGATATAGGCTGATTTAAAAATTGGCCATATCAAGTTGATATGTCTATATCAGATTTGATATGTATTGATCTGACTTGATATGCTTGCATATAATTTTTTTTATATGTCTTGATATGACCTGATATAACTTGATAAGGGTATATATGAGGCGTTCCACGCCAAATCGGACACCATTTAGCTTTTGCATCTCGGATTTTTTTGAAACTTTTTTATCTTTTAGTATAGGTTGAAAGAGGCCCTCATGATTTTTTTCAAATTTTTTCCTCCAACCGTTTTCGAGATATCAAATTTTGAAAAATATAGACATTTTTGTTTCAAATGCCTACAACTTCGCGAAAAGTGGTTTAAATAAAATTTTCATAGAGACAAAATAAGTTTGTTTTTAGACATCTTTTCAGTAAAAAATATCAAAAAAATTTTTTGAACCACGCTACTATTGAAATTTTTAATTTTAAGTATAAATTGTCGATTTACAAAAAACACGTACTGATCGATTTTCCTCATAATTTTTCACAGCAAACTGTCACCTATTCTACAACTTTTTCAGCTATGCTCATAATGGGATAACGATGGGATCCATTTTATTTCGATTTTTTAAATTTCATATTCCAGTTTTTTTCAAAGAAAAATGTGTAATAAAAATATCATGCTCAGGATTTATTATAAATAATTATCTGACACACAATTATCATCAAAATTTTAAAATTTTATTGCCACAGATAAACTATTATTAAATCACATCTATTTCTTTACACGATTAAATATTTTATAGATCCGAGATTCAATGAATGATGAAAAATCTTCGAATCTTAAAGTGTCTCTTCCGTCTGGAATGACACAATGATATTTTTGCGTCTCTGTGACTGTTTTCGCTCGTAAATATCGTTGATCTGAAAATAATTTGGCCTGATTATACTTTTCATTAGGGAAAAATTCAATACTCATATTTGGTAAAGAATTCGGTTTTTTCGCCCATTCATAAAGTTCGACAGGAGTCAAAATTTGTTGGTCATATGGAAGCTGAAGACTTGATCGTGCTGCAATCCTCTTGAAAGTCCCCCCTGCTCCATCACAAGGCCCTTTGCCATGTGCGGTTGCGAAATAATGCCATTCAGCTTTTATTCCAAAGTCTTCTTCATGATAATGAAGGTTTACAAAATTTTTATAATTTTTAAATTGTTGAGGTGCCCCGTCAGAAAATTAAATGATTTTTGAGGCAGTATTGGAAAGACCTTTGATAAAATTAGTGGTAATTCTAGTAAACTCATGAACAGCAGCTGCATCATGAGATAAGCAATCTGATACAATTACTAAACATTTATGAACCAGCTCATTATTTTTTTTATAATTTATTACAACTGGATAAATAGTTGCCTGGCTGTTATTCCAATGGAATCCAGATGCAGCATTCTGAATAACAAAGGCATAATTTTCCGCAAAATCACAGATAACAATAAATTCATTTTCATTTAATGATTCTTTCAATGACCTCAAATAGCTTGCTTGCTCTTTAGCAACGTAATTATGAGGAAGAAGACTTGTAATAATTGCACAAAAACTATCGACAAAATCTGATGAGTTTTTAACAAATGTCTCCAAGCTCGTACGGGGCTGTGAAATCCAAAACTTATATATAATTTCATCAATTCCATTCTCATCCAGTACATCTAATAGTAAGTCTTTCAAAGTCTGTATTCCTGGACACTCATCACAGTTATGAAAGTAGCAATCAGAGGTAGGATTTTGACATATGATTATTTTAAAGCAGTCACTATACGTCTGTAATGGTGATGCTAATTGGCCAGTAAGTGCCGCAAAGTTACACCCTGCAATGAAAGAGACCATTAATTATTTTAACAAAGATTTTTCTAGTGTATAACTTACCTAACATCATAAGCTTGACGTTTTGGTGCATAGAACACACACAAATAGTATGAGTTCCGCTAGAACCAGCAAGCACGCAATGTTGAGGACGCAATGATGCAAATCTTGAAAAGCCAACCCGGCACTCTGGATGACGTTCCTTGAAAAGTTCATATAACTCTTTCAAGTTCGAGAGAATAAGACGTTTTTGGATATGTTCACGTTTTTCATTCTCATTCCGAATAGAGAGATAGTCTTTCATCCCTGGCATATTTACACTAATTTCATCGCTAGTGTAGAATTGTAAAATCTTTGATTTAATGTCATTTGGTAGATGTTGACCTAAAACATTAACAAATCGAATTTTTCATTACTGAAAACATTACTTGGCATTATTTATTTGAATATGATTGTAAAAAGATTCTAACCTAATTTAGCATTCGGAGTTGAAAGAATCCCTTGCTTTTCTCTAAGAGATTTTGCTACAGACGCCATATACTTTGTACAACCCAATACTTCACATACTCGAGCTAATCCCCACGTTTCAGGCAATAGAGTAAGGATTTGTATTTTTTCAGATCGTTGTATATTACTATCATTAAATTTAGTTTTTAATTTATCGAGCCGTTCTAAGAAATTTTGTGAGTTAATTTCGTCATCGGACAGTTTTGTTACACCTAAGGAGGTTTTTAACTCGTCATATACTTTTTTGACTTTGTTTTCTAAATAAGTTTGATTATCAATATGTTTCTTAATAATAGGTGATTGTTATAATAAAGCAAATGCATCAATGACCACAGGCAATACTGTTCCTAAACTTAATTCAGATAAATTACTGGTTTGTGCTGATAGTTCTTCATTAAAATCCTCTAACCCTGAAAATAAAAGGATTAAATTATTATTTTAAGATAATACATTTGTTGTATCTTAAGAATAACATCAGGGCATGAAATTTCACTATTTACCAGATGGAATGTTTGAAATTTATGAAAGAGTATTTTCTGTACGATCTTCAACATTTTCATTAACCTCAGCAACCAAACTAGATACAGTATTTTGTAAGTACAGTGCTTTTCTACACGATGTGCAGAGATAGTCATAAGTACTTAAATTATATGCACTTTGTTGAGTAACAGAGGCTCGTCGGAGACTTTTTTTGACTCTATGATCTTCCAATTGTAGAGGATTACAGCACATATTATATCTTCCAAAATTTTCCATAGCGTAAATATTCACAATAATGTTTGCGTGTTCACAGCAAAAATTAAACACTTATACTTCTTTAAAAAAAGTTGATACAGGTTACTTAAAAAAACACACTAAAAACATGTGATTAACATCAATACCCCTACTGTTGTTCTAAAATATAAATGTAAACAAGAAAAAATACTCAACCAAAAAGTTATCTACTGTAGTCTTCCTTACCGACTGTAGTAATATGGAATTATAATTTAAAAGTGAAGGAGGCTTTACAAACACATAAATAAACGAATTTACGATGTAAAATTTAAAGAATTTTCATCATTCATTTAATCTCGGATCTATAAAATATTTAAACGTGTAAGGAAATAGATGTGAATTGACAATAATTTTCCTGTGGAAATGAAATTTGAAAATTTTGATGATAATTGTGTGTCAGATAATTATTAATAGTAAATCTTGAGCATGAAAATTTTTTTACACATTTTTCTTTGAAAAAAACTGGAACATAAAATTTTAAAAATCGGAATAAAATAGATCCCATCGTTATCCCATTATGAGCATAGCTGAAAAAGTTGTAGAATAGGTGACAGTTTGCTGTGAAAAATTATGAGGAAAATCGATCAGTACGTGTTTTTTGTAAATCGACAATTTATACTTAAAATTAAAAATTTCAATAGTAGCGTGGTTCAAAAAATTTTTTTGATATTTTTTACTGAAAAGATGTCTAAAAACAAACTTATTTTGTCTCTATGAAAATTTTATTTAAACCACTTTTCGCGAAGTTGTAGGCATTTGAAACAAAAATGTCTATATTTTTCAAAATTTGATATCTCGAAAACGGTTGGAGGAAAAAATTTGAAAAAAATCATGAGGGCCTCTTTCAACCTATACTAAAAGATAAAAAAGTTTCAAAAAAATCCGAGATGCAAAAGCTAAATGGTGTCCGATTTGGCGTGGAACGCCCCATATATTTTAATATGCTTGTCAAAAAAATTCTTGATCAGGATCGATATGGCTTGATATGCCCTGATATGGGCACATATACTAGTTTTTTCGAGTTTTCCGTATACGAACGTTTGGTAAAACAATTTAGAAATGACCAAATAACGTAACATTGTTCGGAAAAACCGATTTTATAATGATTCATAAAATCTTATGAAGTCTGCTATATATTTTAATTTACCGCATTTATAAATAGTATAAAGTATACAAACTTTGTGAAAAAAATTTTCCCATAAGCTAACGAGATCAATTTTTAAATATCTGAGAGAATTTCAAACTTTCGTAAGGAATTTAAATATGAAAAATTGATATTTTAAATTGAAAAAAGTTTAATTACACGGAGAAAAATGTTGGCTCGAAACCTACCAATTTTTATTATGCTGTCGACTAAACTCGAAACAAGAAGGGAAGCATCCAAGAATTATTATGGTCATACGAGAAATTATTATGCTGTATCACAATACTTACTACGCGCGAGAAACTTGTCGTTGAGATTTAATTACAATTACTTTCATACATTATAATGATTTATGATGCGGCATAATAATTTTTCGTATGAGCATACACTGAGAGAAAAGTGCTTAGTAACCTGAACTATGCAGCGACAGATATAAAAATATAGTCTCCCTAACCAATTTTTATTGTTACTGGGACTATGTTCTAGTGTGAATCAGCACGAAAAAATAGTTACATTAACTAAACTTAAGAAACCTTTTTTGCCTTATTATGGTCACTACAAAACTTTAATCATTTTAAACAAGGCTTAGTAGTGAATACAATATAATCTTTATCATTGGCTCGATTAACATAAAATAGATACAGTAACTATGTTAGCTTAGTGACTGTGTGATAGTTGGTAGAAATAATTTTATTAGTTGTCACAACTAAGAATTTAGTTGTCGTCTCATACAATATCATTTATTTAGTTTCTTTTACTACTTACAAAAGTGTCAACCGTACTATTTAATCTTAGTTCTCTAAACAATCAATTTCTAGTTAATTTAATAATTATAGAATATTTCTGCTGACTAATTATCAAATGTAAAAAAAAAATTTAAAAGAGAATACAGTTATAAATACCATTAATATTTCGTTTATCTGGCTATAAATTGCATTCCTAATGCCAAAAGTGCGTATTGCAAATCATAAGCCAAAGAAGCGTTTTAAACACTTTTTTTTTTGCTTATTAATTCCGAATAGTTAAAAATGTGAAGATCGATTAAAAAAGTGAAGAAAAACATTTTTTTATATCAAAAGAGCGTGTAAAAATTTTTTGTTGCCAATCAATTAGGGATTATTTATTGAAATGAAAATCAATCAAGATAATATATATCTTTTCTCCCAATAAATTTTTTTTTTAGCTTAAACAACTTTTTTTTTTTTTAAAACAAAGTTTATTTTCTTCAAACTAAAAAATTCTATTGTTACTATAAAAACTAAGATATATATTTTGCTACAAAAAATATCTCCTATATTAACAAAATAAAACTCTTTAAGCAAGTAAAAATTGTTTGATTTAAGCGTAAGAATATGTTGACTTGAAAAAAAATATTTTAACTCAAGATAATAAAAATTTAAGATAATTTTTTACTGCAAGAAAATTTTGATTTTCCGCATTGTTAAAAAAAAATGATCTAAAATCAAGAATATTTTTTCACTTAAGCTAACTGTTTTTCCTATGTAGAAAAACTCAAATTTGAAAGCCGTATTTATAAGTTTTCATAACGTACAAATAAATAACCTTATGAGTTAAGAGAAACCCTTTATAGCAAAATAATCAGACAAGATGTTTAAATCGAAGCAATTTTTTAATTTTCATATTATAAAATAATTCCAGCTATTAATATTAATCCTTTATATATTTTTAAATTATCTGCTATTTTTGAGAATTATAAATACTCAGAAAAAACAGATAATTTGAATCCAGAATTTTTTTTTTAATCGATTCGGGAAATCAAAATTTTCTTGCCCTAAATAAATAATTATCTCGAAATTTTTATTTTTAATTTAAATATTTTTTCTCAAGTTAACATATTCTTATGCTTGAAGCGAAGAATTTTTGAAGCAAGATATATGAGTTTTTGTAGCAATCTGCACTTTTTTGTTTGAAGAATATAAAATTTATCGGAATGAGTACTATTATTTAACGCAAGAATTTTTTCTGTTCCAACCAACACAAAAAAGTTGCTTAAACTAAGAGATAATAGTCACCAGAACAAAGCAACAGCAGCGAGAGTAGTTTGGTGCTCGCCACTAGATCGCGCCCACCTTTTGTATAGTGTCCCTGGTAAGAAACTTATTTCAGAAGTATTATATTCCAAGCTTGAGAACAATTCTGGTATGAAAACTTCTCTGTTATTCAACAGAGTGACAGGTATCATTTTTGATTGTAATTTAGTATATACTAAATTACATTAAGACATTAATGTTTAACATTAATGTTTCCTAAAATAATTTTTGTTATAATAAAAAAACATCAAGTACATTCAATGTAATAGAAAAAAAAATTTCTGAATTTATCACGAAAATATTCGCTAGTATACAAAAAAGAATCCAGTAACAATGAACCAAAATCTGCAGTACAGATCCCTATATAATTTTTTTTCTTGCAGTACTAAATCATGGAAATAGTAACTATGAATATTTAGTTACAATAAGTCAAATCAGTACATTATCAGGAAGTTCAATTTTCTAGTGTAAACATCTAGACATAAATACTTATTCCTACAATTATAAATGATCTGAAGAACTAAGTGTACATTATTAACATCACAATAATCTTATTGCTCATTAGACTAAGAATAAATTATTTACTACAATATAAATTATAGTTATGTTAATAACTTTATCTTGGTATATGTAACTAAAAATAGTAAGAATGACTATGTAGTCGTAGATCACTTTACTATGGTGTATTAGTTACTGAAACTGATTTAGTTTAGCTGAGTCGTCTGTGAACTACGATTTCTTAGTTCAGAAAACCGATTTTTTCTCTCAGTGTAATAATTTCTTGGATGCTTCCCTTTCTTTTCCAAATTTAGTCGACAGTATAATAGAAATTGGTAGGTTTTGAGCCAACATTTTTCTCCGTGTAAGTTTAAAAATCTTTAACTTCTTTTTTTTTTTTACCAAGAAGTAGTTCTTGCCACGTTACCGGTGGGTATACCGTTAATGGTCCCGTTACTCTATAAACAATAACAATTGAATATAATACAAGCAACCATTGTGATTTGGCAGAGTGGTTAATAGATCAGACTCTGAATCAGAAGTACTCGGGTTCCCACCCATGACCTGACTGGATTTTTTGTTCTCCGTTTGTTTTTTTTTTTTTTTTTTTTTTTTTCATGACAATTATTGCATATACAACTTTACAAAGTTACACACGATTTTATAAAATTATCTATAAATTTAGTTCCCGAAATAACAATCTTAATCTCACTATTTGTAGTCTGATATGTCCATATCCGAACATATCAAATCTTATCTGTACTTATATTGTCTGACATGGCCAATTTTCATATCAGGCCTGATATGAACTGCTCATATCAGGCCATATCAAGCCATATCAGAAAATTTTTTCACGGGGTGTTATGTCCCCGTGAAAATTTGAAATAATTTAATGAGTTCTATTTTTGATTTTTAGAAATCTATATAGATTTCTAGGAATAACTTGTTTCGGGGGATTCACGGGAAAACACGGATGTGAAATTTTACAATAATAGATTTTTCGTAGTTTTAAATTCTATTTAAACCCATATTGAATCATTAAATATTTGATAAAAATTAACAACATTAAAATTATTTAAATTCATATTTCAATTGGTTGTACTAAACTTCCAAGTTGGGAGTTTTCCTTAAATTCATTAATTAACGTTACAATTACTCTTATATAGCATAGTGTTGTTTCATAGTAAATTTTTAAATTCACAAATTAAAAATTATTTTTTTTTCAATTATTATTTGAATAATATTGGTTCATGATTCATAAATTGATATTATTATTTAATTTTATAAAATAATATTTCTGTAATATATTTTAAATTCTGAAATTAATTATTTAGAATAATATTGGAATTAATGTGAATGTAGTATTGTTCAATAATTCACAAAACTATTCAAATTCGTAACATAATATTTTTGTTATATATTTTAAATTAATATTTTTCATCAAATGAAGATATAAAATATACAACTTAAATATATTTCATTTTAAAATTAAATGAAAATAATCGAAAAATTATTTTCATTGAATAAAGATATGGAATATTAAAATTTTTGTAGCAAATATATTGTCATTTGAATCACTTATCACTCGTTGATAGTTAAATAAATTGTTATTTTAACTGTCCGTCGGAAATTCAAAACGAAAGAGAACGCACGTTCATAAACAAATCATTACCTTTTATTGCAGGTAACTTGAAAAATAAAAACTGAATTTAAATTCCACAAACTTGATTTTAGATTCAGTAAATTTCTATAGCTTTCCACGATTAACTTTTAATTTATTTACATCAATCAATAATAAAATTGTAGATATTTTCCAAAATACATAGGTAAAAATTTATAAAAATCAAATTACTATTGAATTTAATGTTTTCAATAAATTTGCTATTAATTTTACGGGTATTACAGTTCTCTGAATAGTCTTTTCTCCATTTTATGTATTAGGATAGCAGCAGGAGTGAGTTGGTTTACTCTTACTGCAGGCGTTTCTTTATTTTACTCTGGGCTTTACTCTATTGTTTTACTCCACCCGGTACTCAGGTTACAGCACGGTACAGTGCTCCCTCTCTATAATTCCCAACTCGGGGCTAAGATTCTAAGAATTCCTTCTTAGCGAGTAACCCCACTTTTTCTTAAGAGTACTAAACAGAGAAATGCGCGCGCAGTCATTCTGAACATACACAAATATATCTTGTATACAATGTAGTGAGAGTAGGGGAACACATTCCCCTCAAAATGAGGGGAACTAGAATCATAACGAGGGGAATTATAGAGAGGGAGCACTGTATTCAGGCCCACTTATATGTAATGTTTCGCCTTACCGTATGTTCTCTTTCTTACGAAATGTTGTACTTAATTATTTATCATTATTTTAATTATTTTCAAATTAATATAAATATATATAAATTCATATATATATTAAATTTCCTAAATATATTTGCCAATTAAAATATATATTATTTACATTTAAATACATATATATTTCTTAATTTGTCAAATATATATATATATATATATATATATATATATATATATATATATATATATATATATATATATATATATTAGTTATTGCTTAAATGTATGAATCGTATATTATTTATATATTTTAATTTGATTTGCAATATTTGTTTAAGTTATTTCTAAATTATTTAGTTAAGATTTATCCGACTTAACTTATCTGTTATTTTACTTGTGTATATTTATTTTTATCCATATGTATATGTGTACCCACATATATATATGTCGTAGACAGATCGTGAAATCAGACAGTTCGTGAACTGTTTAGTCATTTCATGAACTGCAGCCAGATGGTGTAATGGTTGATCAGTTACACGAAGTGTCTAAAATTTTTAGCCAGTTCATGAAATGCAATTAGGCCTTAGACAGATCGTGTAATGTTCCAGAATTACATGAACAAATTTTTACTAAATAAAGGAAACGGTGGAAAAAGAGGTATTCACGTCGTATATCATTTTAGAATGAAACAGTACAATACCCTCCAAAAACCGTTAAAAATCTAATTTGTGTATATTCTTGGATCTTAATCTTGTATTTTAGAAATAAATAATACAAGAAATTTATTTAATTGTCTTTAAAAGATTTTTTTCCATTTTTTCAGCAGCAATTTTCTGCTACTTTTTCGGTTTTTTGCAGATTAAATTCCATGAAAATCTTCGTTAATCCGGGTCCACAAAATTTTTTGTACCAAGATAATCCCCATTTTTCACAATTTTTGCAATTTTTAAGAATATTTTACAATTTTTTCACAATTAACAATCTTATGATTAAAGTACGATCGAAATCAGTATTTAACAGATCAAAATATATGAAAATTATGCTTGCTTTATACCTCCAAATTTTTTTTCTTGCCAATACATCGAATTTTCGCTATTTTTTGCAATTTACTCAAAATTGAAGGCTGGACGATCTAAACTGACTTGAAATTTGTATTCAGCAGGTCGAAAAACATGCCCATAATTAGGTGGCGCCCGGTGGACAGACAATTTTTTTTTTTTGTGTGCTGATGTAATCTAAAGATTTTATTGAGTTGACTCATAAGAGTTTGTAACAGGGTATATTTCAACCATGCCAAGTTTAGACCCTTTATTAATTGCTGTTAATAAGGGTGCCACTGAAAGATAAGTCTCGACTGTCCAGAATCGGAGATGTTAAATAAAATTTCAGGCTCGTTGAATTTATAAGAGTGAGGATAATTGAGGGTTTAAATTTATTGTACACACAAATTTTAATTTATAATTTTATCGAAAATTTTTTCTATCAAATAACAGTTTTGCCCACCGGGCTTTTATTTTACTTATAATTAACTTATAACATTACTGTCCACCAGACTTTTTATTCTTACAACTTAATTAGTCCCCTGAACTTTTACAATAAATTGGCCACCAGCCTGATCCCCTGGATCTTTATTTAAAATTGAGTTCCCTAGACTTATCTAATTAATTGACCACCTACCTGATCCCCTGGATCAATTACTTTTACAACAAATTTAAATGAAATGGCAACTTGCCAGATCCCCTGGAACATTATTAAAATTTAATTCCCCTGGAAATATTTTATCTCGCACACACACACTCACACACTCACTCACACACTCACTCACACACACACACACACACACACACACTAAACTTTATAAATGTACTTACTCTACAAATCTACTTTTTTATATATAATAATTCACTTTCCGACATGACAAATTTTATTTCTACAATTCTTCAACCACCAATTTTTTGATAAAAGAGATTTTGTTGGTGTTAAAATCACGCTGCACACTCGTGCTATCTCCCTCTCTATTTCACGCGTCTCATTATGTCTCTCTCTACTTCGCCTCCTCGTTGTCTTCGTATATTAATTTACAACTTGTAACAATTTACAATTTTAACTGACATCAATTTATTATTAACTTTAATGAATTAATTAATTATTAATTTTATCACTAGATTCACAGCACTTGACTTCTTATTCCATTTTTAATTTATCAGGTGTATAATTATGGTATCTTAATTAATAAAATTTTTCCTTAGATAAATATCTTAATGAATTAATTTTAATTACTGATTTCTGGCTTTCTGGCCGAGAAATTAAACTGTCTTAGTTAATAAGTCCTTATCATTAATATTTTCTGGCTTTCCTGCCAAGAAATCAACAGTTGCATCGCCTGATTAATTTCGACAGACTTTATTGTAAATCCTGGCTTTCTTACCGAGGATTTTATTGGTAAATCTTAACTTGGAAATAGCGACTGCCCGCGAGTAACAATTGAGCGCTCAATAATTCTTATTTATTTTTATTATTAATAACAGGGTTGCGAGTTTTTTAATTAAAAAAATTACAATTATTATCATTAAAAAAATTAATAATTGAAATGATTTGGATTATTATTTTTTTTGGAAATGGAAAATGAGTCATTTGAATTTTTATTTAAAAAAAAGTGGTTGATTAAAAGTATTTTAATTAACCATTTTTGAAAAAATGTATAGTTAAAAGTATTTAAATATTTTATTTTTTGAAATATAAGTAATTAAAAGTATTTTAATTTTCAATTTGTGAAAAAATGGATAATTAAAATTATTTTAATTTATTAGTTTTGAAAGGACGAATCGTTCAATTATTCATTACAATACCATATTTCTTATATAAAAAATAAAAAAATACACCTTATTTTTTTTTAAATTAATAATGAACATAAAAAACATTTTTTTTATTTCTAAAAAAATAAAACAGAGGGACTAACGTTGCCAAGTCTAGTCGCACCTGAGCATTATATCGAATCTTAAGGCGCCACTGGAAGATGGACTCGGCCTTCCAGAACCGGATGTTGTAGAATTTTTTTTAAATAAATTAAGTTATTTATTTACTCAGGGTCGTTTGTAATATTTTGTGATAGATGAGAGGGATAATGAAGTAGGCTAAAATAATGTATTGATAAAATTTTAATTTCATTTTTATTTATCAAGCACCTTGCTTTAATTTTAAACTAATGTGTTCCCTGAACGTTACTTATGACGAACTAATGCGTTCCCTGAACGTTACACTGAGAGAAAAAATCAGTAACTGCAACTACAAAAAAATAGTGATATACGGATACAAATATTTTTTCTTAGTTACGATAACAAATCAATTTTAGTTAATATAACAATTAAATTTAGTTACTGTAACTATTTTGTAGTTAATTCAACGATTTAATTGTTAATGTAACTGATTAAAAGTAGTTATTTTTAATTCAGAGAAGTCATTCAAAGAACTAAACCCTAATCGTTAAATCAACTGAGATTTTTTACGAAACATAACGAAATTTTTAAAGTTGCTAAAACTATAAAATAATAGCGAATATTAACATTATTTCATAATTATTTACACAAATAATATTTAGCTACAGTAAATAAGTAGGATAGTACGGCTAACCACATATATGTAGTTGTGAGGACAACTAATTTCCATTTATCAGTATGATGAAATTATATTTGATCTAACAAAAAAAACTTAGTTGTTGTTTCCATGGAAATTTAGTGGATTTTAAGGAAAAAAAATTATTTTTTGTTTACAATGTTAGTTTTAATGATTTGTTAGGCTATTTTATTTTTTTTTTTTTCGAGGCTTTTAAGTTTATTTCATTTTATATGATTTTTTTTTTTTTTTTTTTTTTTTGATGGGAGGTTGCTTATGTATATTTTTGTCAAATTTATTTGACACACGCACTTAAACTTATAAGTTTCACAACTTTCCTATGCTTCTTAAATAATTATTTTGCAATCGCCCTAAGAAGGATTCGAACCTAGTACCCTACGCACGCAAGACCGACAACGTACCGCTACGCCACACGGCCGATGAGTAGTCATAGACCTTAGTTAACTTATAAGCCAAGCCTACAAGTACTCACTTCGTTACAGCAACAAAATTAATTTAGTTACGGCAACCATTGTTTTCGCTCACAAATTAACCTTCAGGACTTGAAAAAATTCACACATCACACAAAAAAAAAAAAAATTTGATTATAAAACAGAAGTTCATGTCACGAAACTCCGTATCGACTGACGTACACAAATTTTGGGTAAATTTTTTTGTCTTATAAATTTTGGGCTCAGAAACTGAGAACAATTTAGATTTTTCAGACTTAAAAAAAATTTTAAGTTTCGGGACTGAAAAGATTTCGGTGCTCAAAAAAAAATAAAAATAATAACAATAACAATACTTGTCGAACGCAAACTTAACGATTTATATGTAGATCATATCGAAATAATGTATTATTTTAACCCCGAAATTTTTTCTAAGTCCCGATTTTAGTTTGATTAAGTACCAAATAATATTTGATTTAACTAGTTAGTATTTGTTGTAACCACTAAACTTTTATTGTAGCGATAACTAAATATAAATAACAAACTAATTTTAGTTACTTCAACTATTTTTTTTAAGGTATCTGAACAATAAATAATTATCATAACTATTTAAATTAGTTACACCAACTAAATAAAAATAGTTAGATACAACCATGTAAAATGTTTTACTACTACTATCTAAAATTGTTACATCAATAGCAAAAATATAGTGATATACGGATACAACTTTAAAAAAATCGTTGAATCAACTATTTCGAAATAGTTAAAAATATATAGTTGCTGCTACGATTTTTTTTAGTTAGATTGAGTACCAAATAATAATTGATTCAACTAGTGAGTATTTGTTCTGACTACTAAACTTTTATTGTAGCGATAACTAAAAATAAATAACAAACTAATTTTTGTTATTTAACTATTTTTTTAAAGTCATCTGAACAATAGATAATTATCATTGGTAATCAGTAAATTATATCAGTAATCATGGGTGTAATGGTAAGACATTAAGGTAAATTTGAACATAGAGAAATCGAGTAAACCGGTGGAAATAAATTTTTTTTTTGCATTTGCTGGGTCTCGAACCTGGTCCTTCATGGCTGCTAGGCAAGTCTCGTATCCACTAGGCTGTGAGGCTATTCATAAAAACCGGAGTTTTTTAAGTAGTATTTGTTATTTAGCTGTTTTATAATTATATGATATGTGAAATTTTTAAATAATATAAAATCATTATATTTATTGCTTAAAGTTATTTGAACTCAAATAAAAATACAAATATTAGCAAACTCGAATAAATTTGATAGAAAATTGACTCGTAAGCCGCAACTATCAAACCAAGACTTGGTAGTCGAGGATTGGCAAAGTCTTGGGCCAAGATTAACAAACCGAGGCTCGGGAGTCGAGGATTGGCAAACTCTTGGACCAAAACTAGCAAACTGAGGCTCGGTAGTCGAGGATTGGCAAACTCTTGAACCAAAACTAGCAAACCGAGGCTCGGTAGTCGAGGATTGGCAAAGTCTTGGGCCAAGATTAACAAACCGAGGCTCGGGAGCCGAGGATTGTCAAACTCTTGGGCCAAGATTAACAAACCGAGGCTCGGGAGTCAAGGATTGGCAAACTCTTGGACCAAAACTAGCAAACCGAGGCTCGGTAGTTGAGGATTGGCAAACTCTTGGGCCAAAACTAGCAAACGGAGGCTTGGTAATCCAATGTTGTGCCAAGACAGGCCCCGTCATAAAAAATGTTTTTCCTACAAGGGTAGGCCGAGACAAAATTTGTCTAAATTTTTTGGTTGTATTTTTTAGGTCTACGGGGCTGGAAAAATTTTTTTCGAAAAATCCAATTCATGGCTCGTTTAGGAAATTTATTAACATACAATTTGCTTTTTTTGGTTTCTCTGTACGACAATATGCTGCTGAGATATCAGCCTTCAAATGAAAAAGGATCCTTTTGTCCTTCATTATCGATATCTCAGCAACTAATGGTCGCACGGTAATTCAAAGGGCAGTTTGAGAAACTTTAATAAATGCTCTACAATATCTATTTTTGATTTTTTTGGAAAAAAATTTTTTTCATCCTTAAAATCAATTTGAAAAACCCCCAAAAAAAATAGCCATTTTCTGGTTTTTTAGTCAACTCATCGCTGCTTTGTAAATATCGATAAAAAAAATAATGTTGCCAGGTGATTTTACAGCTTAATGTATCCCCCAAAAACCCTGGAAATTTTCAGATTGATCCATCGAACCATTTGTCTGGACCGATTGCTTAAAGTTTTATAAAACAATCAAAGGAACAAATTTTGTTCCTTAACTTGTGTAATAATTACCAAAAGGGAAAAATTAATTTTTTTCAGATTTTCTTCTATTTTCAGGTTAGTTAGCTGGTAAATGTAGGGTAAAGAGAAAAAAAATTTTTTTTTTTTCAAAAAACGCGATAAAACAAGAATTAAAAATTTTTTTTTCTTACGTTTTATTCGGGGGCGTTTTTTTTTTTTTCGTTTTCGAAAAAAAATTTTTTTTCCTCTTTACCTTACATTTACCGAATAACTAACGTGAAAATAGAAGATAATCCGAAAAAAAATTAATTTTTTCATTTTGGTAATGATTACACAAATTAAGAAACAAAACTTGTTCCTTTAATTGTTTTATAAAACTTTGACCAATCGGTCCAGACAAACGGTTCGATGGATCAATCTGAAAATTTCCAGGGTGTTTGGGGTACATTAAGCTGTAAAATCACCTGGCAACATTATTTTTTTTATCGATATTTACAAAGTAGCGATGAGTTGACTAAAAAACCAGAAAATGGCCATTTTTTTTGGGTTTTTCAAATTGATATTAAGGATAAAAAAAAAAATTTTTCAAAAAAATCAAAAATAGAGATTGTAGAGCGTTTATTCAAGTTTTGCAAGCTGCCCTTTAAATTACCATGCGACCATTAGTTGCTGAGATATCGATAATGAAGGATAAAAGGATCCTTTTTCATTTGAAGGCTGATATCTCAGCAGCATATTGTCGTACAGAGAAACCAAAATAAGCAAATTGTATCTGAATAAATTTCCTAAACGAGCCACGAATTGGATTTTTCGAAAAAAATTTTCCCATCCCCGTAGACCTAAAAAACACAACCAAAAAATTTAGACAAATTTTGTCTCGGCCTATTTCTTATGATTCCGCAAAAACTGTGGCTCAAAAAAATATTTAGCTGAAAGATCTTCAAACTAGAGATTTCAAGCTTTAATTTGCTTTTTTTTAATTTATTGATACGATCATTTTTCACGAAAATACAGACTTCCAAAAATCGCTAAAAATTTTATAAAATTTTCTTGTTTCTTTGATTTTTTGGATAAGTGTATATGAGTAGTTCCATTACTTTTCGAATATTTTCTCGGGAGATGTCAATCGATTTCGCTGAAAGTTAAGATTCTTGAAATATTTTATAAAGTATCCCCACAAACCGAATTTTCGCCCTCTAAGTCTTATAAGCAGGAGAACGAATCGTTTGAAGGTCCAAAAATCACATTTTTAGCTTACATTTAAAAATTCAGTTCTCCAATACATCGAGTGTTAATCGAGTGATTCATGTGAGGTCTTGTTGAGTACACTTTCTAGTTTGTAGAAAAAAATATTGTAGACCCCTAGACAGTTGAACCTCGTTTTAGTACAGAATTAAAAACAATGAAAATTTCGGTAAATTTACAATTTTCAAATCGTCACCAAAAATTTCAGTCTTAAGCGATTTGTTTCTTTGAGATTTCATTTTTTTCATCAATGTAGGCACTTCGAGTTAGTAACTTAATAAGATCAATTTACGTGCAGTAATTGGAAATATGTCATCTTAAAGTTGATGACTTTCCAAAAACCGCTTAGTACACATTTCTGACTACTCCAAATTACCTAAAAATTCAGGAAGGTATACTGTTTTATGTCTAGAACAATTCCTCAAACGGATTTTCTTGGTCCAAGCTTTGACAAATTCCTATGAGCATTTAAATATTGGTAAAATCGATGGAAATCTTTATTTATGAAGTTGCTTATTCTTTTTTTTTTATTGCTTATTTTGACCATATTGATTTATTCCAAGATTCAAATAACGTAAATATAACATTAAAAATTTTAATTTATTTTCATTCACCTTTATTTTTTATTGCCTATATATTTATTTTTAATTCTTTTTTTGAAATTGAAAATATTTTTCATGTTAATAATAAAAAATATTCTAATGGATAGAATCTATTCTGTGTCCACACAAAGGAGTAACAATACAATTGGAGAAAACACTATCAATGAAAATAATTCCAATTATATTATTATGAAACTTTAAACAGCGATGAAACTACTGAGAAAGCCCGCATGAAAATAATGTATAGTTCTAAAGTATACTATAAAGTATATCCATGTGTATACTTTATGTAAATGCGGCAGTATATCTCATAAATGAGCTATAACATATTATACTTAGTTATTGTAAATTTAAGATATAATTAATTGTACAGTATTATTTATATGCAAAACTATACCCTAATGTATACTTTTTGATATATTCGTAATTCATGAATTAAACTATAGTTGATCGAAGATATTTATGATAGAAGTAGAAAGTATAAGAATCGATATACATTGCAAATCTAACAACGAGTATATCTCAAATATATAAAAGAAAGGTATACAAAAGTACACAAATTAGTATAGCTTAGGAAAACGAAAAATATATCAGTCAAAAAAAAATTATTTTCAGAAAATTAATCTCTCAAAATGATTCCTTTTCACTCCATACCAACTTAGGTCTCGAGAATTTTCTCCTGAGAATTCCGATATACTTAGAGTATATTCATTGTATATAATTTTTATTATATAATTCGGCTATAGTTTAGCTTATACAAAATTTATATAGAGTATATTAAATTATAAATCTTATAGGGGTGTGCGAATATCATTCGAATCGAATCGAATCGAATAGTAACATTCGATTCAAAATTCGAATAATTCGAATTATTCGAATAGTTCGAATTATTCGAATGATTCGAATAGTTTAAATAATTGTCTCGTGCTCTTCAATTAATTGATTTCGATGAAGAAGTTGTTTTGTTTGAGTGTATTTGACTCAATTTGAATATTTTTTTCATAGAATTCATGACTAAAATAATAAAAATTTTATTGTTAAAACTGTCATCCGGTCGTATCCGGGATGAGAAGGTAAATTTTGTATTTTGATTAAAAAATTTCTTTCTACACACATTAAATAAAAAATGCCAAGAGGTAAAATTTTTAAAAATTTTCCATGTTAGCTAGCCTGCAATAACTATTTTATCTGCGAATTTTTCTTCATGTATCATTTGAATTCTACAGATATAGTTCAAACTTTGCAGTATATTAAAGAAACATCATTGAACTACGTTATAGCAGTCCAAATTGAAGTTTATTCAGGGGAAAGGGGGGAGGGGGCGGCAAAACGGAGTATGCTAGGCAAAACGGAGTACTCCCAAAATTTTATTAAAGAAATTTTTATTTTTTATATGTTTTTTAAACATTCCAAAAATTGTTTTGAATATTTTTTGTTAAACTTTTCCAAAAATCTAGTGTCAGTCAAAAAAAGTTAAAGGCTTTTGTTTCATGATAAAAGCCAATAAAAATTTTTTTTTCTTTCCTTTGCATCCGATAATTGCGTAAAACGTAATTTTTCTTTATGAATATTACTTAATATGCAGAAATTTTTTTTTTCATTTTTTTTAAGGGTGTCCCATTTTGCCAGCAAAAGTGAAAAATTTTTTGTTTTAACAGTACTGGATATTTTTTTTATTTACTTTGAATCTATCGAAAGGGAAAGATTATTTTCGGCAGCAGGAGATATGATAACCCAGAAAATAACTTTCTTAACACCAGAATCAGGATCTTATTTAATTTTTCTACATTAAAATATATCAAAAAATAAAAAAAAATGTTAATAAATACGAAGAATACAAATTCTTGTTTAATTCATTATTTAGTTTATTATTTGGTTTGAATTCAGATTATTCGAATTTTCATTATTTTAGTCATGAATTCTATGAAGAAATATTCAAATTGAGTCAAATACACTCGAACAAGACAACTTTTCCATCGAAATCGATTAATTTAAGAGCGCGAGACAATTATTTGAACTATTCGAATTATTCGAACTATTCGAACTATTCGAATGATTCGAATAGTTCGAATTATTCGAATAATTCGAATAATTCGATTCGAAATTCGAATCGAATAATTCGATTCGATTCGAGACGAATAATTCGTAAATTCGAATATTCGCACACCCCTAAAATCTTACTTATACTCATAAAGTATAATCAAGTATATCAAAACGGTAAAAAATAGTAGCATGAAAATATATTGAGAATTATATATTGCAGTATAATTTTATATAAAAAATTATAACTTGGGATATACTTTTCGCCTATACACTTTTTTCATGCGGGAGTATTTGGAGATCCAAAAAAAATTATGCTTCTTTTCCGCAATATTTATAATACTCATTTTATTGATTTATTCATCATTTCATATTATTATGTTTTTGGCAGTAGAACTTTTACTTTTTTTGAACTATCATCAAAAGAAGTGATTTTTACCTAGAAAAAGTTGTCTTCAAATGGTATAAAACAATGATACTTTCTTGTACTTGTTAAAGTTTTTACCGTTGATAATCGACATTTTAATTTTCTTTCACGCTTATTTACTTTGCTATGTGGCACTCCCAAAACTCTGAAAGTCAGCATTGATCGCATTAATATTGTTATTTAATTCAATAATTTTATTCTAAATATTTAATATCAATTTTTAAGAACAATTGAAAATAAAATATTTACCCGATATTCTTGTAGTTTTGAACTGCGTGGTCATACATTTGTAAGGCATTTGTAATTTGCTCTTCTGGTGAAGCTCGTAGACAATACCGTATAACTGATCTTTTGATCTCTGATTAAAAACTCCGATTGAATCTGATTGAAAACGTCCAATCAGATTTAATCAGAAATTTCTGATTGACTTTCAATCAGTTCCAATCAGATTTAATCAGAATTTCTTATTGACTTTCAATCAGTTTCAATCAGATTTAATCAGAATTTATTATTGGCTTTCAATCAGTTTCAATCAGATTTAATCAGAATTTATTATTGAATTTCAATCAGTTTCAATCAGATTTAATCGGATATTTTCGGAAGGTTTCGATTGCAAATTAATAAAAAATTACCGATTCTCGAGACAAAATAATTGTATATATTATTAAACGGTAGAAAATCAAAAAATCGAATGTTTCAAAATCTACGTTGAATCTATATTAACAATTAGATTGCATGTCATGAAGTAATATAAAATATACTATATTACCACCAAAAATTGTACTTGTCACTCTGTCAAAGAACAGAGGAGTGCTCTTGTTAGAATTGCTTCCAAGTCTGGAATATAATACGTCTGAACGAAGTTTCTTACCAGGGACACTACACAAGTGGTAGGCGCTATCTAGTGGCGAGAACCGAATTACTCCTACTGCTATTGCTTAGGACTGATGAATTTTCTCTCCTCCATATATATCTTTTCTCTTAAGAAATTTTTCTCTTGGTTCAAGCAACTTTTTTTTCTATTAGTTGCATACGAAAATCCTTGCGTTAAACACCCCCATGAAAAAATTTATTTAAAAAATATAAGTTTAAATACAAAAAATATATTTTAGAATTTATAAAAAATAAATCAGAAAACTATTTTTTTAAGAACTTGATATTGAAATGAAAATAACTAGAAAAAAAGCAAAACTTTGGAAAACTTCATGCATTATAATTTTTGAGAAATGAAATTACCCACAAAAAAGTTTCTATAAGATTTTCTGGTAAAACTGATAGTTTCGCTGGAAAATTAAAAAGATCTCAAAATTTACTATAAATTTGACTTTAAGCTGAAATAACTTTCGAACAGTTAGATTCATCAAAAAATGATGAGACTTTTGTTGTAGAGCATTCAATTTCCTACAAAAATATCTATCGTGCATCATAATTCGTTGATTAGATTATAAGTTAGAAAATTCTAAAATATAAAAAGTTTTTTTCCCGTGTTATTTAAATACTCTGTAAATATGAATAAAAACGGCTGGACGCAAACCGTAGTATTATTATTAAGAGCTTGAATTGGTACAGAAATTTTGGTTTTTAGGTATACTTTCAATTTTTGGATACTAAAAAAAAAATTTTTTTTTTTAACCAACCTAATGTATATATAATTTTTTATTAATGCTTTTTTTTATTTTTGTGATAGTTTTAATTCAATCATTACAGTTCTTCAAAAAAAGTTTATACATAATCCTGAAAAATGCTTGTTTTCACTTTTTATAAAATTTATTAAATTGGAAAGACCGATAGAATTCTATACTTTGATACTTCAAAAATTGCTGAATTCATGACAAATGAAATTCATATCTGCCCAAATTTTAATAATTATTAATATTATCTGAATTGTTATTTTCCGATTGAAACGGATTAAAACTGATTGAAAATTTTCTGTCGGATTTAATTGGATTCAATCGGAAAATAATCGATAAATGAATTATTATTTTCTAATTGAATCCGTTTTGTTTGAAACGAAAATTTTTTTTTCTAGCCAACACAAGATAATTTTGCCGTTTATATTGAGAAAAATTCCCTGAAAATTTTAGCTCTTAAATTTAATTTAAAGTACTTTTTCTCGACTATCAAATTTTTCCATTTAAAAAGTATGTAAATTGAATAACTTTTTTTTTTAAATTGCTATAACTTAACAGTAGAACATTCTAAAGTAAAAAAGATTTATACTATATTAAACTTACCATTTTTAAACTGTCCAATGTTAAACTACTTTTATCTCATAAATAATATGCCCGACCCATACAAAGTTTGGAAATCGGCCCTGTATCGGGCCATTAGTGGGCCAAGAATCGATTAATGGCTCAGCAATGGCAATTTTTATTGGCCGATAAACGGCTTACAGTCAGAATGATAACCTTGGGCCATTAATGGCGCTCGACTATCGGCCGATCAATGGCAGCCAGCAATCAGCCAAGCAAACAAATAAATTAAATTAAAAAAACTTTTATTTTTTTAACTTCCTAATAGAATTCGTAATCATTAACGTTTAAGCTATTAAGTGGGGTAAATGATGTGAAATAACTCGGTGAAAATCCTGCTGGGCTCTGGGCGCGAACTGCCGTCCTTCTGATTATTGGGTCTGAACGCTGGCTACCGGACGAACCTGCTGATGTTGAGTAGATACTTGTAAATGATCTACTTATTCATTTTGTTACAACCACTCAGTTTTATGAAATATAACGAGCAATATTTTTATTATAATTACATGATTTTTTAAAATAAAACTTATTAAATTTAATTAATTAGTTCTTAAGTGCCCACTGGAATTATTTTGCTTTACCACTTTTATTAAAAATGACATTTACTTTAAAATATATGTCTTATTTTTAAATAAATTAACTTTTATAAGTTAAGTTATGAAATTAGCGGTTATTAATAGCAAATAATAACGAATTTAAAGATATTTTAATTGTTAGTTGTAAATAATTTAAACGGAAAATTAAAATATTTATTAATTAAAACTTAGTTTAATTCAAAAATAACGAATTATTAATTAAAGAAAACTGTAATAATAAGTTATTTGAATAATTAGTAATTGATGAGTAGATTTTTTCATTTAACAAGAATCATTCATGGCCCACTGATTCACCAAATAGTGGCCCAACGTTGCAAACCGATAATCGGCCAGTCATAAGTAACCATTTATTGGCCAGTCATAAGGAACCATTTATTGGCCAGCCATCGGCAGCGTCGTATGACTGTCGTTTCCGGTACAGGAAGTCATATTCCGATATGAAACCAGTAATACCATAACATATACATCAAAAAATTTAAATAAATATCACTTCAAATTGATTACGCTATCTTGATGAAAAATTAATCGGCTGCTAGTAATTAACCAAGTTTGGGCCATTACTTAATGCCAATGCTTGGCCGAGCGACTGCAGTTGGACATCGGCCAACCTACGGCATTTTTTCCATTAACGGCAACTTTGTATGGGGAGTCAAAAATCAAATTCTAGTTTGGACCTCAAAAAATTCAATTCCTTTGATCTTTTATCTACCGGTCGGAAAATAATACAATATTGGCACTCTAAATCTATGAAGTCTAAATGCAAACTCTTCATCGGTTTTGACTTCTAACGGAGCTCTCAAAATCCTCAAAAAAAAAATTACCGTTTTCCGGACTTAGAAAGTTTTCGAGTTAAAAAAAAATATGAGTACTTAGAAAAATTTATGTGTAAAAATAAAATAAATTGATTAATTGATTATTATTATTATTATTATTATTATTATTATTCTTACACGGAAAATAATATGTAGTATCATTTACTACAAGGTTGCAGTAAATGTGTTTGTAGTTAAAAATACCACATAAATGATAAAAGTTACTAAATATGCGACAAATTTTACTAAGCTAATAAGTTGAATTTACTCCTATCTTGCGGTTAATTCTACTGCACACTGCAGTAGCAAATACTCCAGGCGGGAGTTGAGAGTACTACAGAAGGAGCACTTCCCGCAATTTCGCCATTTTGAGGTTAATCTGTTGTGTGTATATTCAATTATTAAAGCGTCTCATAAATAATCATCTGACTTTTTTAAAACCCAAAAATTAACAATTTTTAATTTTTTTTTATTCTGCTTGTTCTTACGGCGCATTTATGATAAAAAATGTCGTTAGAAAAAAAATAAAGATTTCGATAGCTTTTTTGTCTTTAAAAGTTGGAAAAAAAATTGGCTTTCATGTTTTTGGATAAAATTTCTATTTTATCTTTTTTGATAATATTGATGTATTTTTTTTTTAAAGTACATAAAACAATGAGCAATTAAAAAAAATTGATCAATTTGATAAAAAAATATTTAACATGACCCAGCATGGATGGACTCTATTTGTAAATAATTACCATGTTTAGTATATACAAATAACTCAATAAGTGATTTTTAAAAATAATTTATACAAATTTTAGGTTATATACCGTTTATTTTTACGTAACCGCATATCGAGTAAATTGAACTACAATTAGAGTTACAAATACCGCATGCTGTGGCATATCTTACTTTTTTCGATAGTTGACGCTTAACTACAATATTGTAGTAAATCTAACCACGATTTGGAGTTGTCTCGAGTCATACTACAGCCTGTGGTAAATGTAACTCCAGTTGTAGTTGCCACTACTACAATATATTTTCCGTGTATTATTATTATTATTATTATTATTATTATTATTATTATTATTATTATTATTATTCGCTTTTATATATTCCTGGACAAACTTTTAGTAGGTCTCAAAAAAAATTTTTTTTTCAATTTCCGAAATAATATAGAATACAAAATCACACATTTTGTCCTCAATAAATTTTTGTATTTTAATTGAAGAAATGTATAGGGGAGCCTGGGGCACGAAGGCCCCCCTGGGGCACAAAGGCCCCCCTCAAAAATTAGGTAAAAATTTTTTTTTTATTTTCCGTCAAGTTATGACCTCTATAATGATTTAATCATATTGTAGGCCGATATGTGATATGTGGGGTAAAATGGACCACCCAAAAAAATTATTTTTTTCAATTTTTCCGTCAAGTTATGACCTTTATACTAATTTTGTTACATATTAGATCAATACGTGATGTGCAGAGCAAAATGGAACACTCGAAAAAAAATTGTAACGAAATTATTATTTTTTTTTTTTTTATTTTTCGTCAAGTTAATTTTTTCGTTACTATTTCTTTGTTTTGAGTGGTCCATTTTACCCCACATCAGATTCAATCAGAAAATGATAATTTTTTAAAAATTATTTTCCGATTGAATCTGATTGAAACTGATAGCGAAAAATCCAATCAGTTTCTATCAAATTTAATCAGAAAAAAATAATTTTTGAAAACTTATTTTCCGATTGAATCTGATAGAAACTGATAGAGAAAAATCCAATCAGTTTCATTCAGATTCAATCGAAAAATAATCGAAAATTAAAATTTTTTTCTGATTGAATCTGATTGGAACTAATAGAGAAAAATCCAATCAGTTTCAATCAGAAAATACTAAATATTTTTTTCTGATAGAATCTGATTGAAACTGATAGAAAGTCAATCAGAACCCTCGAACGCTCCCGAACATTTCTGATTGGAAATTTGTTTCTGATTGAAACTGATAGAATTCTGATTGAGTTTCAATCAGATTCAATCGGAGTTTTTGATCAGGGATGATCCCACCAATCGCATCACAAAGAGATTTACTATGACTCGTCGCAAAGGAATTGTATGATGTCACTTTAATGTTAAAGTCATATACTTGCTAGATGGTTCATAAAATTGAGGGGAAAATTCAATTGACGACATGAATAGATAAAGGCATAATATATGTATTTAATATTCTACATCTGGACCATTTTGTTCAACTTGTACTTTTAATTAATACCTTATAATTTTAGTTAAGGTAGTTCACTCGCGACATTCGTAATCAAAAGTATAGCATACTCGTAACTACAAAAAGTTAGAGATACTCAATACTAGAAGATTTTATTTTTGTGAAAGACTGTACCCAATACAATTTAGTTTTGAATATACAGATATATACTATTACAATAACATTGATGAGTATAATAAATGTGGCAACGCTGCAAACAATAATATTGAATAGTCTATAGCAATCTTTGTATAGTGTGAGTTTAATATTCATATAGTTTGTTATTGTTGACAATCACAAATTTTTGATAGAATAAAATTTTGTGCATATTTTCATAATTTTTTTTCAACTTGTAAAAAAATCGCATTTAAATAGAATGCAATTGTCCGATGTGCTGCTTTCGATATCATAATTTTTTTTAATTTTAAAGCTATTAGCAAAGCTGTTAGTAATATAAGCTAATATTAAAAAATATTTTTTATGTTTATTTAATATCATTGAATAAATGTTTAATATTCATAAAAATAATTTCGAAAAATTTAAGTATGACGATTGCAACGTTGCCGAGTTGTGATTACTGTACCCCACCACACGTCAAGTCTTTGAAAAGTATTTATATTTTAAAAATCAATATTTTTTAGACAAATCAGTCAAGAAATTGAGATTTTTTTTTAAAAAATTTCGAATTTTTTCATTTGAGAGTGGGTAAGTTTAAAAAAAAACAGGTACCTTCGCGGTTTTGAGAATGCCGTAAAAATGCCGTAAATATTCGGCATTTATGCTCATGCCGTAAATTTACTGATATAATTTGGTGTTATCATGGTTACATTGGCCAGTTCTTTCACAATAGTTATGCAGTATATTTACTGTACTTAAACTACAAAGTTACTAGAATACTACAGTAAAATTACTATAAAAATGCCGAACTTTTACCGAAAAAATGCTATGTACAAACCATAATAATACGATAATTTTATCATAATAACATCGTATTTATTTGATAATGATACCGTAGTTATCCTGCAATTTTGCCAGGTGTATGCTGATATAATGAAAAATCGTAAAAAATTTAGTTTTATTTTTTGTTGGCATCTGCATTTAAAATAATTGAAACTGTGCAAAGTATAAAATTTTTTATTTTATTCTATTAGTTCACACGTTTCTAATTCAAACAAAAGAATGTAACTGAAAATAATTATCTGGGAAAATTGATGTCTTCAATTTTCTTAAGATTATCGGTATCAACATTAACATAATTAACATGTTCCTTTAAGTAAGTGATTTGGCACAGTGGTTAACAGATCAGACTTTAGATATTTAGGAGTCAGGATCGATCCCACGAAAAGGCGTTTTTTTTAACTTCCCGCTAAGAAAATCGACGATTTTCGAAAAATTCGGGAAGTTATTGGTTTCACCCCGATTTTCAAAAATCGGGTTTTCATCATATGATGACATTTGAAGGTGTGAGGATGCTACATAGACATTTTCAGAGCGACGTCTGTATGGGTGTATGTATATGTGTGTGTGTGTATGTGTGTGTGTGTGTGTGTGGATTAGAGATGGGCGATGTTGAATAAAATAATCGATGTTAACCCCTGGCAGATCCGATTCCACTGAATTCCCTGAAATCCCACCGTGTAAATGTGAAAAAATTCCACACAACATACACTTAAATTACACTGCACTCCTCCGGGTTACACGATTTTTACCTGCTATTCCCACCGGAGTTTCAATAGAAGAAGGAGTACACTAAAACTACACTCATTTTACACCACGGCCGATTCAGTGGAAATTTAAATTTTACGCTTAAATTACATCGTATTCCACGATTTTTACCCGCTATTCCCACCAGAGGTTCAATAGACAAAAGATTACACTAAAACTACACTTATTTTACACCACGGCCGATTCAGTGGAAATTTAAATTTCACGCTTAAATTACATCGTACTACACAATTTTTACCCGCTATTCCCACTGGAGCTTCAATAAAAGAAAGATTACACTAAAACTACACTTATTTTACACCACGGCTGAATTAGTGGAAATTTAAACTGTACGCTTAAATTACATCCTGTACAACGTATTAAATGAATTGTAAATTATTGTTCATATAGTAGAGACTCTATACTTCTTATTAAAATAACTTTTTTTTGTAAGTCCAAGTTACATTAAAGCCCAAGTTTAATTTCTAAGAATAATTATTCATGGAAACATTGATAATGAATATTTTTGTCATTATGTAATATAGGATGTACTATATTACCATCAAAAAAGGTACTTATCACTCTGTCAAATAACGGAGGAGTACCCGGACCAGAATAGTCTCAAGTTTGGAATTTAACACTTCTGAAATAAGTTTCTTGCCAGGGACACTACAACCTGTGGGCGCGATCTCGTGGCGAGAATCGAACTACTTCCGCTGCTGCTTATAGCACCGGTGACTTCCCTCTCCTACATATATACTAGGGTGTTTAAAAAAAAAAAACAAATTTTTTTTCTTTAATAGTATCCAAAAATTGAAAGTACAGTCGGACCTGCTTATAAGACTATATTGCTGTCTTTTTTATAAATCAGGTAACGCGATAGTTTGAGAGAGAAACTAATAGTCTTATAAGCAGGTCCTACTGTATAACTAAAAATGAAAATTTTGGTATCAGTCCAAGCTCTTAATAATAATATTAAGGTTTGCCTCAATCCATTTTTCTATTTTCCATTTAAATTTCACGGAAAAAATTTTTTTTTTTTTTTTTAATTTTCTAGCTCACAAACTAATCGACGGATTTTTATGCACTATAAATGTTTTTGTAGGAAATTGAGCGCTCTACAAAAAAAGTCTCTTATCATTTTTTGATGAATCCTACTGTTCAAAAGTTATTTAAGCTTCAAGTCGTTTATAGTAAATTTTGAGATTTTTTTACTTTTTCAGCGAAAATATCAGTCTTACCAAAAAATATCATAAGAACTTTTTTGTAGATAGTTTTATTTCTTACAAATTATTACAAATAAAATTGTTCGATAGTCCGCATTGTTAACAAGTTATTTTCATTTCAATGTCAAGCTCTTAAAAAAATAGATTCCTGATTGATTTTAAGAGCTTGACATTGAAATGAAAATAACTTGTTAACAATACGGACTTTCGAACAATTTTATTCGTAATAATTTGTAAGAAATAAAATTATCTACAAAAAAGTTCTTATGATATTTTAGCTTCGACTGGTACCAAAATTTTCATTTTTAGTTATACTTTCAATTTTTGGATACCATTAAAGAAAAAAAATTTGTTTTTTTTTTTTTAAACACCCTAATATATACATATATATCTTTACTCCCAACTTATTTTTCTCTTAGTGTAAGCATTTTTTTTTTCTTAGTTGGAGCATACAAAAATTTTTGCGTTTAAGAAATAGTACTTATTCCGAGAAAATTTATTGTCTTTAAACCAAAAAATGTTATATTGTTTCAAAAAACTAACACATCTTTTTTACAAAAAATATTTCTCATACTTAGAAAAAAAGAACTCTTGAAACAAGTAAAAATTTTTTTTGTTCAAGCATAAAAATATGTTAACGAGGAAAAAAATATTTTGATTCGGAATAATTATTTACTAGGTGCAAGAAAATTTCAATTTTCTGAATTGTTAAAACAAATTTTTTGTATCAAGATTAATTTTCTTGGTTCTAGTGAACTGTATTACTTTGTGAAAAATAAATTGTAGGAAGTGAAATGATTTACAGAAAAGACTCTATCACATTTCAAGATAACTCTGATAGTTTTGCCGAAAAAGTAAAAAATCTCGAGATAATTTAATGTGAGTGAATGAGTCAAAAAATTTAGAGCGATCATAAAGCACCCTCAGCGCTTTCGCGCTTGAGATGTGCAATAATACTAAAATTTACTATGAATCCAACTTTGACTTCGAATATTTTTCAAAAAATTATAAGAGACCTTTTTTGTGTAACGTTCAATGTTTAACACAAGTATTCATTGATTTTTCCAATACACAGATTCCCTGGTGAGTGATAAAATTTTAAACTGTAAAAAAAATTTTTCCTATTTTATTTAAATGGGAAACCGAAAAATACGATGGGCTACCTCTAAAACTTGAATTTAAGAGCCAAGCTTCTGACAGAATTTTTATTTTGTCATATTCCGTCAATATCTGGTGGTGCCCGAAAAAAAAAAATGGTGTTTTTCAGCACACCCTAATTCTTATATTATAAAATAATTCCAACTGTTAGTATTGATTACAAATACATTTTACAATTATCTGATTATTTTGCACCAAGTAAATAATTATCTTGATATTTTTATCTTAAGTCAACATTTTTTTTTTTCAAATCGACATATTTTTATGCTTAAATTAAAAAATTTTTAATTGCTTAAAGTGTTTTTATTTCTTAGTATGAGAGATATTTTTTTGAAGAAAGTTTTCCTTTAAAAGTGAAAATGAATTGTATTTTTTAATCAAACAATTGAAAACATAACATAGTTAAATGACGAGTTATTTAAAAATTCAAGTTGTAGTAAAACACAGGTATTTATTATGGAATCTGTAGATTGCTTGTTAATTATATATAACCATATATAATTATGTAAGATTATATATAACCATGTGATTTTTTTATTGACATTATATATAATTATACGCAATTATATAAAATCATATATAAACATTAGGGTGTGCCATTTTGAGACGACTTTTTTCAACAAAAAAATAAGCTGAAAATTTGCAGGAAGGTGAGAAAAGAAGCCTGTTCAAAGAGGAGCTCTTAATATTAATATTTAGTGCCTATTTCTAATTTGTCATTTCCCATTTAAATAACATGATAAAAAATTTTTTTATTTTTTTAGCTCAGCATTCGCACCTCATATAAATAAGTCCATAGGATATTCTTTAAAAGAATTTAACGCTCTACAAAAAAGTTCTCTCATCATTTTTTATAAATTCATCTATTCGAAAGTTATTGGAGCAGAAGTCAAATCTATAATAAATTTCCAGATCATTATTTTTTTTCAGCTAAACTATCAGACTTATTAAAAAATGTCATAGGACTTTTTTGATAGACAATTTTATTTCTTACAAATTATTATTAATGGTTTATTTAATTTCCGCATTGTTTACTAGTTATTTTCATTTAATACCAAGCTCGTAAAAATAATAGTCTTCCAATCTATTCTAAGAACTTAACATTAAAATAAATATAACTCAAAAATAATGCGGAATTTCAACGAACTTCATTACGAATAATTTGTAGGGAATAAAATTGTCTACAAGAAAGGAACTATGGCATTTTTTAATAAGTCTGATAGTTCAGCTGGAAAAGTAAAAGATCTGAAAATTTAGTATTGATTTAACTTCCAGCTCCAATAACTTTTGAATAGATGGCTGTATCAAAAAATGATAAGCGACTTTTTTTTTTAAATTTTTTTATTATGTTATTTAAATGGAAAATGGAAAATTAGAAATAGGCACCTCGAAATATTAATATTAATAGCTCCACTTTAAACAGGCATCTTTTCTCACCTTCCTGCAAGTTTTCAGCCTGTTTTTTCGTTGACAAAAAAACAGGCTGAATTTTTTTGTGGCATTATATATGATTATATATAATTCTGTATGGTTATATATAATTCTGTATAATTATGTCTAACTCGATATGATTCATATATAATTATATATAATTATTTAAAATTATATATAGTTTTTTTTTTACTCGGGCGCTCATATACTACATCGTATTACACGATTTTTACACGCTATTCCCACCGGAGCTTCGATGAAAGAAAGGGTACACCAAAACTACACTGATTTTACACGGCGGCTGTTTCAGTGGGAATTTCAATTTTATGCTTAAATTACATCATATTATACCGTTTTCTTTTTCAGTGCAAGTTCTCCTTTAACGTGAAAATAATTATTATACAAACTAATTACACCAAAATTTTAAAATATAAAAAATACGCTAGAAAACGCAGACAAAACGTCGTAAAAACTCTGAGAAAACACAGTTGAATCCTCGTGTCATCATGGCAGACAAAACACCGCTTTTCACCGGAAAACACCGTCGAAACTCCGTTGATACGCCGAGTTTTTAGCGAATTTGTACGGTGGCGCTTGAACTACCAGGATACACAGTGGAAATTCAATGGTAATAGAGTGTAAAACGAGTGTCAGTAGATTAGTGTGAAACAAGTGTAAACTGAAAGTGAAATTTTCACAAACCCACCGTGTGATACACGTGAAATTCCGGTGTATTTTCAGTGTAATTCGAATTACACTAAGTTAACACTGAAACCCACGGTGGAAACGGATCCGCCAGGGACATAATCGATTTAACTATTAAAATTAAAAATTAAAATTAAATTTTTAAAATAAAATTTTATTGTGGGTAATTATTAAATAAATAAATATATAAATAAAAGTAAATGCTTAGACATAGTAAAATAAAAATATTTTCAACTTTAATTATTTGTTAAAGCCTCAATCTTCTTCAGAAGTTGCGTTTAAAAAAATTGATTTATTTAAATGAGCTATTGCATTTGACGTAAATTTACTACTCGAATTAGAATGCAAATTCACTTCAAAAGTTGACTGGAGAAAAGTTGTTTTTAATTTTCGGGCAAGATTTATGTCAATTTATCGTTAATTTGATTTGTAAAATTGTTAAGTATGTTTTTACCCACAAATTGCAAACAATTTAATGAATAAATTTACTTACCTTCTGAAATGGTAAGAAAGAACATAACCGACTTTTGTTTTCGTGAAAAATTACTTTTAAATTGAAGAATAATTAACCGAAAATTTTTATTTTCAACTTTTGCTGTGAAATTGTCCGCACATTTGGGCAGCAGATTTCAGGTAATTTCAACATCAAATTACACTCAATTCCAAGCGAAAGTTGCTATTAGGGATGGTCGATGCTAACATTCAAAAAGTTAGACTAGATAAATTAAGAGTACGTCCATTTTTTGTTTGAAATATTCAAAAAAATTATTTCGATTTTTTTTCGATTATTAAAAAAAAAAATCGAATAATCGAATCATCGATATTTGAAAACATCGAGAAAAAATAATCGATTATGGAAAAAAAACATCGATGTTCGATTAATCGATTTTTTTGCCCATCTCTAGTGTGGATGTAAACCTCTCATATCTTTTGAATGAATGAACCGATTTACATTTTTCTGGCGGCATTTGAAAGATTTCTTCTCAACTTAGATTTTCAGAAAATTTTAGATCATGTAGTCGAATAGTCTCTGAGATATTTAAGAAATACGAAAAAAAAAATTTTTTTTTCCGTTTTTTTTGGATATTCTAAAAACTGTCGGCTCGATCAATTCCAAAATCTAATCAGCTCTAGAACTCGATAAAAACTTTCGATTGACGCCAAGAACGTCTCAATCGGATAATCTGTTCGGAAGATATCGTCGACGAAAGAAATAGTGAAAAACGGTTTTTTGCGAAAATCATTGTAATGACGAAACCAATCATTCACAAAATTTAATCAGCTCTAGACCTCAATAAAACGCGCCGATCGTCACCTTAAACGTCTCAACCGGATAGTTCATTCGAGAGATATCGCCGGCGGAAGAATGAGAGAAAAACGTTTTTTTTCGTTTTTCGTGAACATGTCGGAAACTATTGAGTCGATCAATTCCAAAACCGACTCAGCTCTAGAACACGATAAAAGCATTCGATTGCTGCCAAGAACGTCCCAATCAGATCGTTCGTTCGAGAGATATCGTTAACGGAATAATCAATGTAAAATCTGTATCAGCTTTTTTCATTGAATAATATCATAATTACAGAACAACATAACTCAAAACTGATATGTTTTTTTTTATGTGAGTCATTGAAAGTGACTTCTTAAAAATCATCATGTTCGCTCGTTTCAGGATAAACTTACACCATATAGATACAACGTATCACGTAAACTTGTTTTTGAGCGGACTATTGAACATAATTGTCAATAAATATGTAAAAAACGCTTATTTATTAACTATTTTGGAGTCTAAATTTTTCAATTTTAATATAATACGTAATCCTTTTGAGCTTGGTAAGCTCATAAAAAATAAAATAAAGGTATTTTCGAGGAGCTCGAAAATGTATTTATACTAACGTTTTCGAGATCTTAACGCTCAAAAACAGCGGGAAGTTACGGGGCTGGCCCACAGGGCCAACCGATGCCCCGATTTTTTTTTTTAACTTCCCGCTAAGAAAATTGCAAATTTTCAAAAATTCGGGAAGTTATTGGTTTCAGTCCGATTTGTGAAAATTAAAATTTCAACAGATGTCGACGTTTTCAGGTTCTAGGAAGCTATTCTGACTAATTTCACGATGATGTCCGAGTGTATGTATGTATGTACGTACGTATGTAAATATGCTGTAACTTTTGAACGGATGAACCGATTTTGAACTTCAAGGTGTCATTTGACACGGCATGTTATTTACTATAAACACTGCAAATTTGAGCTCAATCGGTTGGGTACGTTCGGAGATATTTGAAAAATAAAATTTTTCCAAAAATGTTTTTTTTTAATAACTTTTCATTCGCTCGATGGATTGATTCCAGAATCTAATCAGTTCTGAAACTTTATAAGCTGCGTTGAATGCCGCCTCAACAATCAAAATCGCTTCATTCGTTCAAGAGAAACCGTTAACGAAAGAATTAAAAAGAAAAATTTTTTTTAGTATTTTGGAAATTTTCTCAAAAACGACTCGATAAATCAATTTCAAAATTTGATCCGTCGTAGAACTCAATAAAACGCGTCGATTGCCACCTTAAACGTCTCAATCGGTTTATTCGTTCGAGAGATATCGTAGAAAAAATGATAAAAAACGGTATTTTTCGAAAACAAAGACATGCAAATGTATTTCCGAGCTCGAAGATGTATCCATAACAATTTTTCGAGCTCAAGGAGCTCGTAATGGGCGGGAAGTTTTGGGGCTGCCCCACAGGGTCAACCGACAGACCGATTTTTTACATGACAGTTACTGTATATATAACTTTATAAAAGTATATATAATTATATAAAATTATATACAACTAAATAAAATTTCATATAATATTACACACAAATTTTTTTTCTCGGTAGAACCGTTTGATACTACAAAAATGCCAAAAATATGCTGTATAGTTACGGTTTTAATGCTGTAAAAATACCGTATTTTTTCTGTTTTATTACCGTGAATATTCTGAAATTATTACGTAAATTTTTGGTAATAGTTCGACAAAAAACTGGCCAAAATAACTTTAATAATACCGTATTTATACAGTATTTATACCATATAATTCCGGGATTATTTCGATATTTCCGAAACTGCGAGGGATATAAGAACCGTTTTGAAGATATTTAGAAAACTCTATGTTTTTTTTATACTTGATAGATCTCCAGCATGTCAATTATACACTTTTTGATTGTTAATATCTCGTCGTACAATCGGTGAAAAAATTTTGTTTTTTGTTTATTAAATATTAGATATTTTTGTTGATCTCATGTTTTCATTTCATCGCATTCCTAAGAAAAGTCGTTTTGCGAGTGAACTACTTTAATGCTAATGTTAGGTTATAACTTATAACAAAAAACATTACCATTCTCTACTCATCTAACGCTTTTGAATAATATTAAATAGATATTTTGTACCTTAGACAGTGCTACTTGTTACGGTATTTCATCAGGAAGTAATAAATATTCAAAAAATTCCAATGGTAATAATATTAATCCAAAACATTTTTTTTAAATTAGTCGTGAAAAAAATAATGAATATTTTGCGTCTAACAGCATGCCTTAATGAAGAGAAATGCGTTTTTAACAACAGGCTACCCAGTGAATCCATGACCTTATTCTGACGTCATGCGTAGGTCATAGAAATGTCACGGCATCTTATGTAAATTTGATGTCAATCTGACGTTCTACATGACTTTAAAATGATGTAAAAACTTGACATTATATTGATGTAAGCATGACTCTTGTATGACGTCACAGTTATGGTTTATGTGTTACGTACGCTTGACGTCATAGTGATATAAGCATGACTCTTGTATAAGGTCACAGTTATGACTTATGTGTTACGTACGCTTGACATAAAATCTACATCACATTGTTACGTAGTAATAAAGTCATAATTGTTTATCGTAATGACGTAATTTAAAAATCATACGTTTATATCAGTAGCAAAGTCAGGGTTTTACGTAATATGGATGTCACTTTTAAATCATATCTTTACATCAGTGACAAGTCAGTATTTTACGCAATGCTGATGTAATTTCTGAGTCATAGTGTTTATAGCATCTATTTATTGAAATAAAACAATCATAGAATGAATTTTCAAAAATGTGTAAATGTGTAAAAATAACAACTAAATTTCGAATATTCTTGGGGCCAAAGTAATCGATAAACTCGATAATATATTTCAGACGTTTTAGATTAAAGTATTAGAGTGAGCATAAAGAAATTAACTTTATTTTTTTAAATAATATACCGAAAATGCTACTAAGGATGACAAAGAAAATAGAACGACAGTTTGAACTCTTTTTAATATTAATGCTGTCAAGTTTAGTACTGCAATTTTTCAATCGATTAAATATCATACAATTATTTAATGTTTTGCAAAATTTTATACACATTTTTTAAATTTCACATCACAACAAAAAACTAAAAAAATTCGAAGAAACTTAATTAAATTTTATATAATTTTTTATAATTATCATACATGTTCATGGAATTTTTTTTAATTTTGTAAAAATCCATCACGCACTGAGAGAAATCTCAGTAGTTGCCATAACTAAAAAGAGACAACTATTTTAATTTAGTTGGTGTAACGAATCCAAAAAGTTATTGTAACTATTTATTATTCAGATGACTTTAAAAAAATAGTTGAAGTAACTAAAATTATCTTGTTATTTATTTTTAGTTATCGCTACAATAAAAGTTTAGTAGTCAGAACAAATACTCACTAGTTGAATCAAATATTATTTGGTACTCAATCTAACTAAAAAAAATCGTAGCAGCAACTATATATTTTTAACTATTTCGAAATAGTTGATTCAACGATTTTTTTAAAGTTGTATCCGTATATCACTATATTTTTGCTATTGATGTAACAATTTTAGATAGTAGTAGTAAAACATTTTACATGGTTGTATCTAACTATTTTTATTTAGTTAGTGTAACTAATTTAAATAGTTATGATAATTATTTATTGTTCAGATACCTTAAAAAAAATAGTTGAAGTAACTAAAATTAGTTTGTTATTTATATTTAGTTATCGCTACAATAAAAGTTTAGTGGTTACAACAAATACTAACTAGTTAAATCAAATATTATTTGGTACTTAATCAAACTAAAATCGGGACTTAGAAAAAATTTCGGGGTTAAAATAATACATTATTACGATATGATCTACATATAAATCGTTAAACTTGCGTTCGACAAGTATTGTTATTGTTATTATTTTTATTTTCTTTTGAGCACCGAAATCTTTTCAGTCCCGAAACTTAAAATTTTTCTAAGTCAGAAAAGTCTAAATTGTTCTAAGTTTCTGAGCCCAAAATTTATAAGACAAAAAAATTTAACCAAAATTTGTGTATGTCAGTTGATACGGAGTTTTGTGACATGAACTTCTGTTTTATAATCAAAATTTTTTTTTTTAGTGTGATATGTGAATTTTTTCAAGTCCTGAAGGTTAATTTGTGAGCGAAAACAATGGTTGCCGTAACTAAATTAATTTTGTTGCTGTAACGAAGTGAGTACTTGTAGCTTGGCTTATAAGTTAACTAAGGTCTATGACTACTCATCGGCCGTGTGGCGTAGCGGTACATTGTCGGTCTTGCGTGAATCATATATAATTCTATATAATTATATATGATTTATATAGAATTATATATGATTCATATGAAATTATATATAATTATACAGAATTATATATAATTATATATAACGATGAGAAAAAATCTCGACTGATTATATATAATTATATATAATTATATACAACTATATATAATTTTACAAGATTATATACAATTATATAGAACGCTACGAAAAATCTCAGATGATTATATATAATTATATATAGTTACATACAATTATATATAATTGCATACAATTATATATAATTGCATATAATTATATATAATTGCATATAATTATATATGATCATCTGTCATTTTTTTAAGCGTTATATATAATTATATATAAAAACATATAATTCTATATGAATCATATATAATTCTATACAAAAATAGAAAATAGAGAAAAATAACTTGGGAGTGAAGATATATATGTAAATATGGTTGTTTAAAAAAAAAAAAATATTTTTTTTTTTAATTTTCTAGCTCACAAACCAATCAACGGATTTTTATGCACCATAAATGATTTCGTAGGAAATTGAACGCTCTACAAAAAAATTCTCTTATTATTTTTTGATAAATACCACTGTTAAAAAGTTATTTAAGCTTCAAGTCAAATTTATAGCAAATTTTGAGATTTTTTTACTTTTCCGGTGGATATAACGGTCTTATCAAAAAATATCGTAGGATTCGTTTTGTAGATAATTTTATTCCTTAAAAATTATTACGAACAAAGTTTTTCGAAATTCACCGGAAAAGTAAAAAAATCTCTAAATTTGCTATAAATTTGACTTGAAGCTTAAATAACTTTTGAACAGTGGGATTTATCAAAAAATTATGTGTGACTTTTTTTGTAGAGCATTCAATTTCCTACGAAATCATTTATTGTGCATAAAAATCCGTTGATTGCTTAGTGAGCTAAAAAATTAAAAAAAAAAATTTTTTTTTTTCCGTGTTATTTAAACGGAAAATAGAAAAATTGATTGAGACAAACCTTAATACCATTAGGAGCCTGGAGTGGTACCAAAATTTTCATTTTTATTTATACTTTTAATTTTTGGATACCACAAAAAAAAATTTGTTTTTTTTTTTAACCTCTTATGAGCTCAAAAGTTACTTTATATTACTAAAAAAATTCTCACTAAATTTCAGCCAAAGATCTTTCAAATTGAGTTATCACAAATGGGGGCTCCCTTTTCCATTTAAAGTACACGCGAAAACTTTTCATTTCAATTTTTCGTTATTAAGACTGAAAAAATTTTTTTTTAAATTCAACCTGGTATCATTTTGTAGAAAATCAATTCTCTACAAAAAAGTGATTATGCATTATGTACGTCAAACAAACTGGAAAAAGGCACGGGGCTTCAAAGATCGACAGAAATTTAGTCTCCTCAAATTATTTTTTGTTATTTTTAATTTTTATTCGATCAAAAAAAATTTTTTCAAATAATGACAAGCACAGCTTGTAGGAAATTTAATTTCCAACAAAAAGTATTTGATATCATACATACGTTAAATGAATGAAAAAAAAGTTACAGAGATTTAAATGTCAACGAAAAAACAAGTTTAAAAATTATCAATTTTCTGAACTTAAATATCAACGACAAGTGAACTTGATTTTTCATTGATATTTAAAACCCTTTTTGTAGGAAATTAAATTCGCTACAAGACCGTGCTTGTCATTATTTGAAAAAAAAATTTCGATAGAATTAAAATAAAAAACAACAAAAAATAATTTAATACTGAGGAAACTAAATTTTTGTCGATGTTTGACGCCCCGTAACTTTTTCCAGTTTGTTTGATGTACAAATTGCATCAGCACTTTTTGTAGAGAATTTTATTTCCTACGAAATTATACCAGGCAGAATTAAAAAAAAAATTTTTTATAGTCTTAATAACTAAAAACTAAACTGAAAAATTTTCGTGTGTATTTTAAATGGGAAAGGGGACCTCCTTTGTGATAGTTCAAGTCTAAAGATATCTGGCTAAAATTAGGTGAAGTTTTTTTTTATAATATAAAGTAACTTTTGGGCTCATAAGAGTTTAAAAAAAAAGTATTTGTTTTTTTTTGGGACACCCCAATATATATGCATGTAGGAGAGGGAAGTCACCGGTGCTATAAGCAGCAGTGGAAGTAGTTCGGAGCTCGCCACGAGATCGCGCCCACCACTTGTAGTGTGTCTCTAGTAAGAAACTTATTTCAGAACTGTTAAATTCGAAACTTGAGACTATTCTGGTCCGGGTACGCCTCCGTTATTTGGCAGAGTGACAAGTACCTTTTTTGATGGTAATATTGTACATTCTATATCACATAATGACAAAAATATTTATTATCAATGTTTCCATAAATAATTTTTCTTAGAAATTAAACTTGGACTTAAAGAAAAAATGATTTAAATAATAAGCGTAGAGCCTCTACTATACAAAAATTCACAATTTATTTAACAAATTGCATAGGAATTCAATTATATATAGTTCTACATAATTATGTATAGTTATATATAATTATATATAATTATATATAATTATATATAATTATATATAGTTATATACAATTATATATAATTATATAGGGCCATTTTTCATATATAATTATGCATAATTATATATAATTATATATAATTTTTTTTACCCGGGGTTTTATTTATCTCTAAAATTCGAGCAGATCGCTGTAATTCTTTTTTAACATCAACAGTACCTTCTTGAATCAGATCGATTTGCTCAGTCGTCTCTTGCAATGTACTGCAATTATTCTTTTCTTGAGATAAGGTTTTTAAGCGTAAATTATTTTCACATCGTTTGCATATTTTATCACCAGGAATAAACTTCAATAAAAGAAAGGTCGAAACACTAGAACAAAACTTCAAACTTAAAATTCTTAAATCACCTCGAACAATTTTTTCGTGGATTCGGAATGGATCACAACATTTACGAAATTTCACACTATAATAATCCAAATAATAACATTTATGGTGATCACAAATTTTTGAAATACTGTGAGCATGATTTAGTCTAAGCTTCAATAGTAAACGATCTTCATTTGAAAATTGGTCAACATTATGTAGGGTTTTTAAATTGGAGTAATCAGTCAAGGGACACTTAGTAATCGTAAGTTTTCCTACATCATAAACTTTCATTTTTCTTAAAATTTGAGTAATAAATTTTTGATAAAACAAAGGGAGTGAAATGTTTCATTAATTTCCAGTTGTTGTTTGAATAAATTTAAATTAAATCGAAATTGAGGTTATGAATATAGTAAACAGGTGACACAGTACATAAGTATGAAAAATACAGAACCGCCACTTGGAAAATTAGAAAATATTATTTTCGTTTACAATACTGACTGCTAGACGGCGAAAGTGATAGATTATAGAATTTAAAAAATTTCCGAAAGTTCAGAAATATACTACTCCATCTGTGATCATTCTTGAGTCAAGAAACATCACATTTTCACAGGTGATTGTAAAAACGAAACATCAAATTGAAAAATTAAAAAAATATATATATGCAGTAAAAAATAAAGGTTATTGAAAATAAATTAAAATTTTTTATGTTACATTCACGTACTTTAAATCGTGTAATAAATCAATATGGGCAAAATAAGCAATAAAAAAAAAGAATAAGCAACTTCATAAATAAAGATTCCCGACGATTTTACCAATATTTAAATACTCATAGGAATTCGTCAAAGCTTGGGCCAAGGAAACCCGTTAGAGGAATTATTCTAGACATAAAACAGTATACTTTCCTAAATTTTTAGGTAATTTGGAGTAGTCAGAAATGTGTACTAAGCGGTTAAAATAAGCAATTTTTGAAAAGTCATCAACTTTAAGATGACATATTTCCAACTTCTGCAAGTAAATTGATCTTATTTAATTACTAATTCAAAGTGCCTACATTAATGAAAAAAATGAAATCTCAAAGAAACAAATCGCTTAAGACTGAAATTTTTGGTGACGATTTGAAAATTGTAAATTTACCGAAATTTTCATTGTTTTTAATTCTGTATTAAAACGAGGTTCAACTATTTAAGGGTCTACGATATTTTTTTCTACGAACTAGAAAATGTACTCAACAAGACCTTACATGAATCATTCGATTCACACTCGAAGTATTGGAGAACTGAATTCTTAAACGTAAGCTAAAAATGTGATTTTTGTGCCTTCAAACGATTCGTTCTCCTGACTTAGAAGACTTAGAGGGCTAAAATTCGATTTGTGGGAATACTTCACAAGATATTTCAAGAATCTTAACTTTCAGCGAAATCGATTGACATCTCCCTAGAAAATATTCGAAAAGTAATGGAACTACTCATATATATATTATAACGCAATGATTGTATACGCTATGCGATAAATCTGCCCTTAGCCTCCAGTCTCAATACGAATAGGGTGCCAGGTAATTTTTATCACTGGAATCACCAAACCAGTAAATCATGAAAATTAGATAAATTTTTGATCTGTGGAATTATCTCGAAACCACGCAATCTAAATAAAACTAAAACTAAAAATTAACAAAATGCTCAGAACTTATAAGCAAAAACAAAAACAGAGACTGGAAAACAAAAAACAGAGTTACGGTATGCCATGGTGTCGCTCAGTGTGTAGGTTTATCGCGAGAGGGAGTGGCCCGGGTTACATCATTCCAAATTCATGTAGATTATCAGTGGATTTGCAATTTTTATTTAACAAAAGTAATCTCTAATCTCTATTTAACAATAAACAAAATACTGTAGCATCGTACAAATAATTTTCCTTTATAATAAAATACTGAATCTAATAATAATAGTAAAATTGACCTTAGCAGAAGGAAATTGCCATCTAAATGATGCGTATCAAGACCTCACAATTAAATAAATTAATTAAATAAGTGGAGCTAGCCGATACTCGATTAGTATTCGGTGAACTAGACCAATAATGATGGATCCGATACTCTAGAACATTTCCTTTAGCCAAAATCGTAAAACTAACATACATGGGTCTCATATTGACGTTAATCAGACGACAATTCGTCCAATAACTAAACATGTTTCTTATAATCACTTTTATAAAATGATATTAACAACAGATTGTGAACTTGACTCTAGACTGTAACAATATTCTCATAATTATCTCAGATTTTACAAGTTTTCTTTAATTAAAACAGTTGCATAATATCTCAAGACTCTGACTCGAACTCAATTAATTATTAATAATTATAATAATTATTTCATACCTGATTACTGATGAATAAAATTCCAAGTAACGTCTTACACTGTTTTAATAATACTTCTCTAACAATAATCTGAATCGGTAGCTTCTCGCAATGCCATGATACTGTAGCGCCATTTCTGAGCACGTCTGCTCGCTTCGAGCGACGAGAGTCGAATCCCTGAATCCCTACTCCCCAAACTAAAACATTGTTGCCATCGTTACCAACTCTATACTTCACTCCATAACTCCAACTCAATATCAAATACTCAACAAGCAATAACTAAGGCGCACTCTATTGTGCATGGATATCCTAATGTGGTTGCTCTCCTGGACTTGGCTTCGGTTGAGATCGCAGACCGAATTCCAAAATTTAAGTGACCGGCGGTTACCCTCAGCAGCACACTAGTCAAAACTGTCCACTAGGAGGCCTACCAACTAAACCCAAAACTCCGAAAATGACCAGAAATAGCGGCTTCCACAGCGATAATGGTCACAAAATTATCGCTGAGTCCTGCCAATCATAATAACAAAAAACTGATCTCATGTACCTAATCTATAGTCCGTATTTTGGAGCGCTAGCATTTCAGCTAGACCTACGCAATCTACATGGAAGTCTCATAGGGATAGAACTAGGTTCTATCATCAGATGATACCGGGTGACTGATTCAAGTCCCACTCCACGGTAACAATGACTTCTCCACATACTCAAAATTCCAAAACTGTAAATCCAAAACTCTAACCAAACTCTAATCTCAAGCCATATCCCATAATAATTTTTCATAAATCTGATTCTAATTCTTTACTCTAATTTTTCTTATCAACAGCTGTAACGGTAGCCAGACGTTACTCTATATCTCATTCTTAAACTATAACTTAAATCAAAGATCTGTATCAAAATCTTTAATTACTGTAAGCTAAACTATGAGTCTTGAGTTACCGTGCTTCAAAATACAATCCAATCAGTTGGTGCTTGTGACGTTAACCTTAATCCAAGCCTCGTCCAAAAAAAATAACGTCACAATATATATATATATATATATATATATATATATATATATATATATATATATATATATATATATATTAGGGTGCTTCGTTTGAGATGACTATTTTTTTTTCTGAGTCCCGTGTCAAAATATCGTTGTACACATTGAAAAAAAAATTCTCACTAAAGATGAGCTCTTAATTTTGATTTTAAGTACTCGCTAAATGAATTTGAAATTTTCCCATTTAATTAACACGTAAATTTTAATTTTTTCATTTCAATTATCTATAGCTTCGCGGCATTTCAAGATATTTGATCAGCCATAGGCGGAAATAACAGAGGAATATTTTCTCTTTGAAAGTGCTTGTAGCCAATTTATGTTTTGTAACCGGCCTCAACAGTAAAAAACCTTAAAGCCAATTTTTTCTCGAATTTCATGGTTTTTTTTTATTTTACTTGCAAATAACTAACTTTACGACAAAATTGTACCTGACTTTTTTGTAGGGAATTTTATTTCCTACAAAAAAAGTTATGTACGAGAATACCGTAAAACTAGTAGTTTTCGAGATAAGTCCATTTAAACATTTTAAAATTTGAAAAATCGCTGTTTTATCCAAGATTTCATTACTTTTTTATAAAATTATGGCCAAAGATATATATATACATCCTGGTTAATATATCATCGAAAATATATAATCTCGGGAATAAAGTTTTTCATGAAATTTTATAAAATTTCATAAAATTTCACTTATGAAATTTCATGAAATTTTATGCTGAAAATGGCCTGATAAAATTTTATGAAAATTTATAAAATTTTCTGGAATTTTATAAAATTCTTCAGTCACCATTCATTTTTCGAAAAAAATATTAGGTTTTGCAAAAAATCTGCAATTAAATCTTTCAGATTAATCTAATGGGTGGAGGCATTACGGTGACACACTAATTATAATTTTTATTGACGAAAAAATCCTGGTGACTTCTGGGCTCGAACCTACGTCCTTACGATTTAAAGTCTCTCCTAATATTCTATGAAATTTGATAAAATGTTGTAAAAAGAGACAAAATTTCATAAAAATTCATGAAGTTTTACACAATTGTTATCAAGATTCTAAGGATTTATTGGTATGAACTTTCATAAATTTTTTCAAAATTTTATGAAATCTTATAAAATAATATGAAACTTTGTGAAATTTCATAAAAGTATACAAAATATCATAAAAATTTTACATATTCACTACAAAGATCCGAAGGAGTATTGTAAAAATTTTTTTTTGATTTCTAAAAATTCTTGAAATTTCATGAAATTATGTAGTTTTATTGAACTATGAAATTGTAAAAATATTTTCAAAAATCAATTCGAAACCAACAGATAATTTTCATAAAATTTGACATAATTTTATGAAATTTCATAAAATTTTGTAACTTTTCGTGTGAGGCCAAAACTTTAATTATGTAAAATTACATGAAGTTTTATAGAATATTATAATATTGCATAAAACTTCATATAATTTCATAAAATTTTATAAAAATATATGAAATTTCATACCATTAAGTCCTTGGAATCTTCATAACAATTATGTAAAATTTTGTAAATTTTATAAATCATTATGAAGGTTTACAAAAATTTATGAAATTATGCGAAACTTTATGAAATTTTATATAAACCAAGTTTTGGCCTTTCACGAAATTTCACAAAATTTTATGAAATTTTACAAAATTATATCAAATGTTGCAAAATTTCATAGAATTATCTCCCAGTTTCTGATAATATTTCATAAGTTTTTTTCAAATTTTATAAGCTTTTATAAAATTTTGTAAAACTTTTTAAAATTTCACAATAATATATAAAATTTCATACTAATAACTTCTTGGGATCTCAATAACAATTATAAGAACTTTATAAATTTTTATAAAATTATATAGAATTTTATAAAATTATATATAATTGCATAAAATTTTATGAAACTTCATCAAATTTCACAGAATTTCACTAAATTTCATTAGTATAATTTCTCAAAATTTGTTAAAATTTTGTAAAATTTCATCAAATTCTATAAAACTTCATGAAATTTCATGAAAAAATTTTTTCCCGGAATGTTATACACTGATAAAAATTTTATCTTGGCTCAAGAAATATTTTCTTGAGCCAAGAATTTATTTCTGAAGAAAAGCAATTGTCTTGCTTCAAGAAATTCTTGTCTTGATTTAGATTTTCTTGGCTCTAAAGATTTTGTATCTTTGATGGATAACTCTCGTGTCTTGACCCGAAACTAAATTATCTTCAATCGATACTATTGAATTCTTTAAGCAAGACCACTTGTCTCTTCAGCTAAAAATGTCGTATTGTTATTTTAAGAACTTTAAATTTTTAGTTCAAGTAATAATTTCTTGATGGAAGATGTTTTCGAAGTAATGAAAAAAAAAAATTTTTTTTAAATAAATTTCTATTTTAATATATCTGAAGTAAATGAATGTAGTCCTAAAAAATCACTTTGAAATTTTTTATTTTTAAAATAAAAAAAAAAGTTTTTTTTCAAGCTGAGTAAATTGAGATCTTGATTTAAAAATCGCGCCATTCTCGAAACAAGTCGGTAATGTCTTAAACCTACATTTTGCCTATCTCAATCCAAGAGCAAGAAATTCTTCAGCCGAATATGTCAGATTTTGTTTCAAAACAATAAAGGCTTCATCGAAGAATAAAATTCTCAAATGAAGAATTTTTTTTCTCTATTCGAGAAATTCAATTTTTTGGTTCAAAAACTTATTTCTTAAATTAAAACAATTAAAAATTTTAAAACAAGAACCACATTTTGAAGAAAAAATTTTTCTTGAATCAAGATATTTTTTCTATCAGTGTACGAAATCCTCTCCTGTTACACTTCCTTTGTCTTATCTTAACTTAACTCAAATGCTCTTGTTTGACTATCGGAAGCTTATTTAATTACTACCTCTCTCAGTAAAAAATAATTGTTTCATACTTTTTATACTTACATATGGATGTGTCATATATATTTTCATATTTTCTTCTTATACATTATATATGCTTTCAGCGATGATTTCGTTAAACGCTACTAAATTCTTTGATAAAACAGCGATTTTTCAAATTTTAAAATGTTTAAATGGACTTATCTAGAAAACTACTAGTTTTACGGTATTCTCGTACATAACTTTTTTTGTAGGAAATAAAATTCCCTACAAAAAGTCAGGTACAATTTTGTCGTAGAGTTAGTTATTTGCAAGTAAAATAAAAAAAAACCATGAAATTCGAGAAAAAATTGGCTTTAAGGTTTTTTACTGTTGAGGCCGGTTACAAAACATAAATTGGCTACAAGCACTTTCAAAGAGAAAATATTCCTCTGTTATTTCCGCCTATGGCTGATCAAATATCTTGAAATGCCGCGAAGCTATAGATAATTGAAATGAAAAAATTAAAATTTACGTGTTAATTAAATGGGAAAATTTCAAATTCATTTAGCGAGTACTTAAAATCAAAATTAAGAGCTCATCTTTAGTGAGAATTTTTTTTTCAATGTGTACAACGATATTTTGATACGGGACTCAGAAAAAAAAAATAGTTATCTCAAACGAAGCACTCTAATATATATTAGGGTGGCAATTTTTTTTCGACTTTTTTTCTATTTCGAAGCTCACACGAAAGAATGTTAGTTTGAAGTATTTGAAGACTCCTGTTAAAGTTTCAATTCGATACAAAATTTTTTAGAGGTCGCTCAAGAATTTTATAAATTTCTAAAATCATCGAAATTCAATTTTTTTTTTTAAATCTTTACTTTCACATTAGCTCAAACATTTCTAAGTAGGTCGTAGAGAAACATACTAAAATTTGAAGTCAAAATATTAATATCTACAGGTCGTTCAATATTTTTGAAAATATATTTATTGAATTTTCGTATTGTTTTCAGCGACCTTTAAATATTAATATTAAAACTTGATCTTGATACAACATTTATTTTATAGTATAATAAAGAAGTTTTGTCATTGAGTATTATCGAAATCAAAATATATAATGGAAAGAATGATTATTCTCAACGAGACATAGTGACCATAAATTTATCAAAATCAAAGTTCCTGACTTTCCAAATATGCTTGGAATTTCCAAACATATCCAAGTCTCCTAGTAATGTGGTGACCATAATTAGAATATTTTCATACTTATTCCGTTTTCATACAATGGTCACAAAAATTAAGGGATATAAAAAAATTCGAAATTTTTAAGTGATGTTTAACATGCTGTAACCCGGTGAAAAGTGGTCGTAGAATAAAAATAAAAAAAGCAAATTAAAGCCTTAAGTTTCTAGTTTTTAGATCTGGACTTCAATTTTTAAAAACATTATTTGTTAGAGAAAATTAAGAAAAATTTTTTTTTTCAAGAAAATTGATTTTCTTCGAATTTTTTTTTTTTCGATATTCTTCTTCCTTATCATCTTCACAATTGATTTTTTTGACATCGAAATCAATTCGAAGATATATCGTTTTTGCTGAAAAAAATGAAGCTTGTCGTTAAAAGAACTTTAAATTATTGAAGAAATTATTGTAAATCAAAGAATCGCTCATTATGCGATTGTTGGTAAAATCGATAAATTTAAAGCTTCGAAACCCTAAGAAAGAAAACTTGCAACGCTTTGCAATTTTCAGAGTTTTTTCAGGATAATTTGAGATTGAAAAAAAAACCAACGGTATCCGTTGTTCATCCGTTATATCCAAAGCTATACCAAGATTTCTGAATATCCTTAAATATGCGAATTTTTACCGGTTTTTTAATTAACATTATCGCTTTAAAAAAATTTTTTTCATGAAAAATTACTAATTACATCTTATAGAGATTGTTCTGTAATTTTCAAAATCTTACTTTCATTCTCTGTACGACCAATATTTCCCGTGTTATTAATTGGCAAATTAAAAATGGACTTTTTTGCTTTGATCAATGATAACTCGGCGCCAAATCGTCGTAGAAACATTTAGAGGACGGCAAATTAAAGGGCATAAAATTTCCTGGAAGAATCATAAGGTCATATTATTAAAAAAATGTATTGAAGCCCACAGACTTTTTTGAAGATGAGTAAAAATTTGGAAATTTTTTTTGCGTCGGTTGTCTTAAGATTACTTCGGAACCGTACATGATAAAACAAATTGAAGTCCAGATCTAAAAACTAGAAACTCATGTCTTTAATTCGCCTTTTTTATTTTTATCCTACGACCACTTTTCACTGAGTTACAGCATGTTAAAAACCACTTAAAAAGTCGAGTTTAGAGAAAAAAAGTACATGACCTTTTTTTGTAGGAAATTTAGTTTTATGTCAAAAAAAGTTTGATAACTTATAGCTGTAAAACTATTATTTTATAAAATATATTAACTTAAAGTTATACGGTGAAAAATTTACAGTCAAATTTACTATGGGCGCAGAGTATCACCAAACTATAAGAAAACTGCTACAAAATTTACAAGTGTCCCATAGTAAACGATATGCGCAGACTACACGATTGTGGCCTATGCGCATATGTTTACTATGAGACACTTGTAAATTTTGTACCAGTTTTTTTATAGCTTGGTGATACTCTGCGCCCATAGTAAATTAGACTGTAAATTTTTTACCGTGTATTAAAATTTCAAATGTTAGCAAAATTTTGAAATTAATTGTTTTATAATTAGATAGTATTCATGTTTGTAGTAGTTTTTTTGTCTTATCTTATCCATTACTTAACAAAAAAAAAAAAAAAAAAAAAATTTTTAAGACATTCAAAATTAAGTATTTACCATCTATTTTTGGAATAAATCCGAAATAAAATGGGTTCTTAAACTAATTTGAATGAATATTTCAGGGTTTTTTTTGATATTTTTGTTATTTATGTATTAATTGTTATCTTTCATAAAAAACTGATCGTATTTTAATTATTAAATCAAAATAATCATCAATTGAAACGAAAATAACAGCTTACTTACATACATATTTGGCAGTCTAATGATTTTACATAATAAAATATGCTTTTTATGACAGTCTTTTAATTATTAAGCAGCGCTTATTATACTGCTGTAGCGATGGATTTAAATCTAATAAGCGATGCTCGAAGAGAAAAAAAAAACCAAAGTCCCTACATATTTTTTTACTGGAACGAACTGTTTTTGGGGGCGCCTGAGAAAATTTTATTTTTAACGACCACCTTAATGCATATATATATATATTAGAGTGTCTCAAAAAAATCGAATGATTTTTTTTTTCAATGAACCTTGAGAAATCATCAGAGTATCTCTAAAAGAAGATCCTCTGAAAATATAAGCTCTTAATTTTAATATTTAGAGGTGGCGTTTTGTAATTTTCTATTTCCCATTTAAATAACATAGGAAAATTTTTTTTTAAACTTTGGAATTTTGTAACGTGATGACGAACTACTTTATAAGTAAAATCAAACAGTGACTTTATGGGAAATTAGGTGCACTGAGAGAAATCTCAGTAGTTGCTATAACTAAAAAGAGACAACTATTTTAATTTAGTTGGTGTAACGAATTCAAAAAGTTATTGTAACTATTTATTATTCATATGACTTAAAAAAAATAGTTGAAGTAACTAAAATTATTTTGTTATTTATTTTTAGTTATCTCTACAATTAAAGTTTAGTAGTCACAACAAATACTAACTAGTTGAATCAAATATTATTTGGTATTCAATCTAACTAATAAAAATCGTAGCAGCAACTATATATTTTTAACTATTTCGAAATAGTTGATTCAACGATTTTTTTTAAGTTGTATCCGTATATCACTATATTTTTGCTGTTAATGTAACAATTTTCAGATAGTAATGGTAAAGCATTTTACATGGTTGTATCCAACTATTTTTATTTAGTTGGTGTAATTAATTTAAATCGTTATGATAATTATTTACTGTTCAGATGACTTTAAAAAAATAGTTAAAGTAACTAAAATTATTTTGTTATTTATTTTTAGTTATCGCTACAATAAAAGTTTAGTAGTCAGAACAAATACTCATTAGTTGAATCAAATATTATTTGGTACTCAATCTAACTAAAAAAAATCGTAGCAGCAACTATATATTTTTAACTATTTCGAAATAGTTGATTCAACGATTTTTTTAAAGTTGTATCCATATATCACTATATTTTTGCTATTGATGTAACAATTTTAGATAGTAGTAGTAAAACATTTTACATGGTTTGATCTAACTATTTTTATTTAGTTGGTGTAACTAATTTAAATAGTTATGATAATTATTTATTGTTCAGATACCTTAAAAAAAATCGTTGAAGTAACTAAAATTAGTTTGTTATTTATATTTAGTTATCGCTACAATAAAAGTTTAGTGGTTACAACAAATACTAACTAGTTAAATCAAATATTATTTGGTACTTAATCAAACTAAAATCGGGACTTAGAAAAAATTTCGAGGTTAAAATAATACATTATTTCGATATGATCTACATATAAATCGTTAAATTTGCGTTCGACAAGTATTGTTATTGTTATTATTTTTATTTTTTTTTTTGAGCACCGAAATCTTTTCAGTCCCGAAACTTAAAATTTTTCTAAGTCTGAAAAGTCTAAATTGTTCTAAGTTTCTGAGCCCAAAATTTATAAGACAAAAAACTTTAACCAAAATTTGTGTACGTCAGTCGATACGGAGTTTCGTGACATGAACTTCTGTTTTATAATCAAAATTTTTTTTTTTTAGTGTGATATGTGAATTTTTTCAAGTCCTGAAGGTTAATTTGTGAGCGAAAACAATGGTTGCCGTAACTAAATTAATTTTGTTGCTGTAACGAAGTGAGTACTCGTAGGCTTGGCTTATAAGTTAACTAAGGTCTATGACTACTCATCGGCCGTGTGGCGTAGCGGTACATTGTCGGTCTTGCGTGCGTAGGGTACTAGGTTCGAATCCTTCTTAGGGCGACTGCGAAATAATTATTTAAGAAGCATAGGAAGGTTGTTAAACTTATAAGTTTAAGTGCGTGTGTCAAATAAATTTGACAAAAATATACATAAGCAACTTCCCATCAAAAAAAAAAAAAAAATCATATAAAATGAAATAAACTTAAAAGCCTCGAAAAAAAAAAATAGCCTAACAAATTATTAAAACTAACATTGTAAACAAAAAATAATTTTTTTTCCTTAAAATCCACTAAATTTCCATGGAAACAACAACTAAGTTTTTTTTGTTAGATCAAATATAATTTCATCATACTGATAAATGAAAATTAGTTGTCCTCACAACTACATATATGTGGTTAGCCGTACTATCCTACTTTAGTTACTGTAGCTAAATATTATTTGTGTAAATAATTATGAAATAATGTTAATATTCACTATTATTTTATAGTTTTAGCAACTTTAAAAATTTCGTTATGTTTAGTAAAAAATCTCAGTTGATTTAACGATTAGGGTTTAGTTCTTTGAATGACTTCTCTGAATTAAACATAACTACTTTTAATCAGTTACATTAACAATTAAATCGTTGAACTAACTACAAAATAGTTACAGTAACTAAATTTAATTGTTATATTAACTAAAATTGATTTGTTATCGTAACTAAGAAGAAATATTTGTATCCGTATATCACTATTTTTTTATAGTTGCAGTTACTGATTTTTTCTCTCAGTGTGCTCTACAAAAAAGGTCTGATTGACATTTTGCGTAAGTCAAGCCGTTTCAAAGATATCGAGCCTCAAACTTCAGACTGTTAAAATTACGCTTTGTTTTTTTCTTAAACAAAAAAAAAATCAGTTCATATGGATTAAATACCCATTGTTATTAACTTGAGAATAAAAAGATGCATATACTTAATAGAATGCATATCCGGAATTCTTCATAATTTGACAAATGCTATTTTTTATTGATTTTTAGCGAAAAATATTTATAAGCCAATAAATCTATTATTATTAATCAAAATGGATTATTAATACATAATATAAGCAGTAGGGTGCTTCGTTTGAAACGACTATTTTTCTTTTTTCGTTCCCATCTCGAAATTTTGTTGGAAATACCCCCAAAAAATTCCCTGAGAGTTTGAGCCCTTAATATTAATATCAAGTACTTTCCCAGAGCAGGTGAAGATTTCCCATTTAAAATACACGTAAACTTGGGTTTTTATTTTTTAAACTTCTATAACTCTGCGGCATTTTATGATATCATCTCGCTCAAAGTCGGGATTTTCTCACAATTAAATGTACTACTAAATTGCCCGTTGTTGCCAAGTCGTAACTCATACGGGTGGGGTAGTCCGGATCGCTAAACCGAATTTTTTCATTGAATTCTTGTTTTTTCTCTCATTATCTCATAAACAACAAGACCTACAGAAAAAATGTAAATTACAATTTTATAGAAAATTTTGTTTCCTACAAAAAAGGTCTTTAGCATCAAATCACTCAGATTGATATTTTCTGAGAGATTAGTCAAATAAAAAATCGATATTTTCTAAGATTCAATTCGACATTTTATGGGAATTCAATGCTACGTAAACTTCAATAATTAATATCTCAGAAAATATCAATCTCAGTGATTTGGTGCTAAGGACCTTTTTTGTATGAAATTTGATTTCCTATAAAATTGTTCTATACATTTTTTCTGTAGGTCTTGTTGTTGAGAAAAAAAACAAGAATTCTATGAAAAAATTCGGTTTAGCGGCCCGTACTAGCCCACTCGTATGAGTTACGACTTCGCGACAACGGGCAATTTTGTAGTACATTTAATTGTGAGAATATCCCGACTTTGGGCGAGATGATATCATAAAATGCCGCGGAGTTATAGAAGTTTAATAAATAAAAACCCAACTATACGTGTATTTTAAATAGGAAATCTTCACCTGCTCTGGGAAAGTACTTAATATTAAGGGCTCAAACTCTCAGGGAATTTTTTTGGGGGTATTTCCAACAAAATTTCAGGATGGGAGCGAAAAAAAAAATAATCGTTTCAAACGAAGCACCCTAATAAATAGTTTATTAAAAACTTGTGCAGTATTTTTTATTTAAGTAAATATTTTTCGCTAAAAATCAATAAAAATTAGCATTTGTCAAATTATGAAGAATTCCGGATATGCATTCTATTGAATATATGCATCTTTTTACTCTCAAGTTAATAATTATGGGTATTTAATCCATATAAATTGATTTTTTTGTGTTTACGAAAAAAACAAAGCGTAATTTTAACAGTCTGAAGTTTGAGGCTCGATATCTTTGAAACGGCTTGACTTACGCAAAATGTCAATCAGACCTTTTTTGTAGAGCACCTAATTTCCCATAAAGGCACTGTTTGATTTTACTTATAAAGTAGCTCGTCATCACGTTACAAAATTCCAATGTTTAAAAAAAAATTTTCCTATGTTATTTAAATGGGAAATAGAAAATTACAAAACGCCACCTCTAAATATTAAAATTAAGAGCTTTTTTTTTCAGAGGATCTTCTTTTAGAGATACTCTGACGATTTCTCAAGGTTCATTGAAAAAAAAAAAATATTCGATTTTTTTGAGACACTCTAATATATATATATATATATATATATATATATATATATATATATATATATATATATATATATATATATATATATATATATATATATATATATATATATATTTATATATATATATATATATACATTTTTCTTTTTGTTTACAGCATGCGGCGGTAGTTATTTATCTGAAGCTGGAACAATATCATCACCATCGTATCCAGATAGTTATCCTTTGAATGCTGAATGTGTTTGGGAACTCAATACATCACCGGGAAATCGAATAAGTCTAACGTTCTCTGACTTTGATATTGAATCAAGTCCAAGCTGTGACCGTGATTATTTAGAAATACGTGAAGATTCCGCAGTGGGTCAATTGATTGGAGCATATTGTGGTAATACAATTGATCCGATAGTATCCAACGCAAGATTATGGCTCAAATTCCGAAGTGATAACAGTGGTACGGGTAAAGGTTTTTTGGGTGAATATACATTTATTCATGGGAATGACATAACTGGCACCTTCGGTGCAATTGCTTCCCCCTTTTATCCACATGCATTTAAACGAAGTGACGACGTCACCTGGAGAGTTACTGTACCTTTTGGATTAGCAGTGCGAATTGAATTTGATGATTTCCATCTCGAAAACGTTAATGATTGTTATTTTTCAAGCTTCACGGTAAATTAATTAACAGTCATTATTTACTGATAACTTTCATAAAAAAAACATCAAAATCTTACTAAATAAACATTATATTATTTATTAAAGATTTATGATGGTTATGATTCTGAAGCTCCGATTCTTAGTGAACCATGTACTAACAGTATACCTGATCCAGTTCAATCGTCAAGTAATATTATATTTATTAAATTCAATGGTGATTATATGAGAGAAGGAAATTGGTTCTATCTTCATTGGTATCAAGTACCTCGAGAAAGTTCCATTGAAGGACATAAAACAAGTTGTAAAAATTATTTTAAAATAATAAATTTACTATTAAGGAATTCCATGTCTTATCGACCACTTTGGAACCTGACCCCTTTTAAGTTGGCGAAAAATTTTTTCTCTTATTCTACTCCATCAAAAACGTTTCTTGTAATTTTGTCAAATTTTTTAACCCAACCAAAAAAAAAGTTCCGGATTTAAGAAAAAAATGCTTTTTTTTTTAGCTATAACTTTCTCAAAATTTGACTGAAGCATGGAGACGCTTTTTTTCAAAAGGTTCATTTGTAAATGTACTTTTCGGAAAACAATACAAAAAAATTATTAAAACCTATCTTTACTGTTTTTAACTTCCCGCTAAGAAAATCGAAAATTTTAAATAATTCGGGAAGTTATTGGTTTCGGTCGGATTTTCGAAAACCGAGTTTTTATCAGATGTCGACGTTTTGAGGTCCTAAGAAGCTATTCTGACTAATTTCAAGGTGTTCGAGTGTATTATGTGTGTACGTACGTACGTATGTATGTGATTATTTTGTAACTTTGTGACGTTACGGAAGGATTAAAATCCTTGCCACGATTTTCAATATCGTAGCTTCCCCGTGCTCGTTATCTCGTCGGTGTCCAGGGTTAGGTGGGAGATCGCGTAACAACAAATAATTTCAAATTTATTTACGGACTTGTGATAACCTTTATTTTATAAACTTACAAATTTACAGCAAGAAGGTTCATAAGCATATTTTAACAATCAATATTTATACAATTAAACGGAATGACGAGTCGCGGTCGGTTCACGAATAGGTTCGCGGCAGCTAACGATTCTAAAATACTCACATACGGACTGGTACCCACTCCCTCTACCGTAGAGAGAAGCTCTACGTAAAACAAATCAGAGGATCGCGAACGTGGAAACCCTCATTCAGCGTCCTCTCCTCGGGTGTGCGAAGCCGGGATACCAGCTCCACGACATACCCACGCCTAGTTGTTTGCCAGAGTACACGTACTGTGATCGCCGAAGTCGGAAATCCAGTCAGTCCGACGATCACCTAATCTTATACCCGCGAAATAAATATTCCAACCCGGAATACCAGATTGAATATTTATTTTTACCTAAACGGGACTTAGAAAATATTTCGCCGGAAATACCAGCTAAATATATTAATTCTAAGTCGGGTGAATCGACGTTATAAGATACAAATGAGATTTTAACAAGAGAAGACTAACATGAATGGAAATACCTTTTTAAATTAGTCGTCCGCTTGCTCCGATTTCCGTACCTCGGTATGCCAAGGCACTTGTCGAATGAATCTCGGGATGAAACTGGTTGGTTTCACAGTTTATTTTTTTTTTTTTAGTTTTAAAATATCTTTATTTATAAATCCAAACAAATGGTTTACATATGTTTTATAATTTGTAACTTTATATAAATTGTTCCTGTTCCTGTGGAACTCTACCAATTGTTTTTGTATTCTCTTTGTATTTTCCTATTGTAGTTATTTAGATATATAGTGTATTCGTGGTAAAAATTTGCAAAAAAACCACTAGATCATTTTGAGACTTAAGCCTAACTTACAAACTAACTTAAACTAATTTGGTTAATATTTACAAAATATACAATATTTACATGTTTTGTTCACTTATGCTAATTGTCCTTTAATAGTACACTATTTGGTAATTTATGTTTAATAGTAAAAGGTACATCAGTTTCTTTATTATATAATAGATTTTTTAATAAGCTAAGATGATTTGTTTGCTGATCATAGAATAATTTTGTTTGCTTATAAATATCGTTGTAGATATCTTCAATTTGTAGTTGTGTATGTATTTTTACATTAGAGGTTCGTGGTGCAGCATTGCTTATCATTCTGAGCGTTTTGTTTTCTATAGTTTTGATTTTATTTATGTTTGTTTGGCATGTACTGCTCCAGACGGGCGCAGCGTATAATAGAATTGGTTTTATCATGCTTTTATATAGGATTAATTTATTTTTTACACTGAGTTTACTATTTCTGCATAGGAGAGGGAGAAGCATACCTTTTATTTTATTAGCATTTTCACATGCATGTTTAATATGTTGTGTAAATGTTAGTTTTTTGTCTAACATTGCACCTAGGTACTTAACATAATTTTTTGGCTTAATCGTTTCATTATTTATCTTAATATTTAAGTTTACATCTTTATATTTTTTTCTTTTAAGATTATCCGCTTTCTTACTAAATATAATCAGTTCTGTTTTGCTAGCATTTATTTTTATTTTCCACTTATTGAAATAATCAACTATTCTATCTAGTTGTTTTTGTACTATATCAGTCGCTAGTCTTTTACTCCATGAGGCTACGAAGAGAGCCGTATCATCAGCAAATAACCCTAATTGTACTCTTATATCTTTAGGAATATTGTTGATATAGTATAAAAATAGTGTTGGTCCAAGTATGGATCCTTGTGGGACTCCAGCAACGATAAGATATTTTTTTGATGCTACACCATTTATTACCACTTTAAAGTATCTATTTGATAGGTAGTTGTATATAAGTTTTATAATGTATCGGGGGAAATCTAATTCTGTCAGAATCAAGATTAAGCCCAGGTGCCAGACGGTATCAAAAGCTTTTTCAATGTCCAGAAGTGTCATTGCAGTTGATTTATTGATATTAAAGTTATTTGTGATATATGCTGTGATTCTAACCAGTTGTTGTACTGTGCTCCTTCTTTCTCTAAAGCCAAATTGTTCATCAATTAATAAATTTTTTGTTTTTTCAAAAGTTTTAATTCTGTTTAAAATTATAGTTTCAAAGATTTTACTTAGGGTAGGAAGTAGACTGATTGGACGATAATTTTGAGGGAAAAGCTTATCTTTGCCTGGTTTCTGGAAGGCCAGCACATGAGCTGTCTTCCAAGAAGCAGGAAAGTAAGATTTTTTGAGGCAGCTATTGTAAATATAAGTTAATTGTACTATTGCTTTTTTAGGTAGGTTTTTAAGAGCTATGTTCTGTATGCCGTCTGGCCCCGGAGCTTTTCTTGGTTTTGTTTTTTGGATGGCTTTTGCGATTTCACGTGGGGATGTTAGTGTTATTTCGTTTGAATCTGGTGGGGTTTGAAACAATATTTCGTAGGCGTTAAATGCCTTTTCTTCGGTCTCTTCGTCGCCCATGTCCTCTGTAATGTGATGGACTGTTTCAAAATGGTCAGCAAGCGTGTTTGCTTTTTCGATATTAGAAAAAACTAGTCCTTGTTTACTATGTAATGTGGGTATACTGGTATTCGATTTTTTCGTAAAGGATTTCGCTGTTTGCCAAAGAGTATTATTTTTAACTGTTAATTTTTCTAACTTCTTGTCCCAGGTTTTATTATTATGCTCTTTAATTGCTTTTTTAATGTCTCTGGAGTAGTTGATCATCAGCGTTTTAAAGGATGCACGGCCTGTTCTTTGGTATGCTCGTCGGAGATTATTTCTTTGTTTAATTAATTTTAGTATGTCATCAGGTAGTGGTTTGTATTTAGTGTCTGTTTGTATTGTTGGTATTGCATAATTTATTGCTTTTTTGATAATGTTTGTGATATTGGAGGCTGCGTGGTCAATGTCAACTGTGGTTTTTAAGTCTGAATTTATCGATAGTTCTGAATTTATTAACTGTCTGTATTTAGTCCAATTAGCTTTTTAGTAGTCGAGTCTCGGTATCCTGTCATTTGTAATTTTTTGCCTTATTTCAAATTCTATTATAATCGGCAGGTGATCAGAGTCAAGTTCGTTGAGTGCATTTACTGTGTTACTGTACTGAATATTTTTGATAATAGCAAAGTCAACTGTACTTGGTAAGCCTCCATTTGTTGGGTACAGGGTGAAGTTGTCAGGTGCTACTATGGATAAGTTATTTTGATTTGCAAATTCATATACTACTTTTCCATTAAAATTGTTGCTTTTGCAGTTCCATGTGGTGTGTTTAGCGTTAAAATCTCCGACGAGTATAACTGATCTGTTATTATTTATTAACTGCGCTAATTCTAGTTTGTCAATTTTATTTAATTTATTGTTAATTGCTGGTCTGATGTATATAGTATATATGTTTATATTATTTATTTTAATGCCTAATGCTTCTATGGAATTGAGTTTTACTTCATTGGTTTCTTGGTAATTTATTGTATTTTTAACAACAATTAACAAGCCACCTCCTACTGTCGTGCCTGGTCTGTCTTGTCTTATAGTTATTTACCCCGGGATTGCGCTAAGTTTGTTTTTTGATAATTTTGTTTCATTAACCAGCATAACATCCACATTGTGTTTGATAATAAAATTTTTTAATTCTGACCATTTTTCAACAAGCCCATTCGCGTTCCAGTGTCCTAACTTAAGATTATTCTTATTATTATTCGCCATTTTGACCGAAACCAATTTGAGTTGTAAAATCTATTATTGCATCTAATTGTGCTTTCTTGTCATTTATGTTTTTCCGCAAGTTAGCATTTAATATTTTGATTTGGTTTAATAAATTATTAAAATCACATATTTCATTAATTGATTTGATTTCTGTTACTAAAGATGTTATAAGATTAATTTCATTATTATTACTATTCTTATTATTACTACTACTATGATTCAAGTTTTGACTACTAGTATTATTGTTATTATTATTATTGTTATTAACTCTATGGGTTCTATACTTATTGTTTGTTTGATTTTGTTGAGCCGCATTACTGTAGTTGGATGATGGTGGTGGTGTAGCCGTTATTCCTTGGGTTGTCGATGGCAGATCTGGATATTGGTCAGAAGTCCGTGCAGGAGGAGCCTGATATTGTTGTTTAGTTGTTGTTGGGCCTCTTCGCCTCAGGAGTTTGTCAAGATAGTTCACATAGGTTTCGCAGCCTCTAAAGTTGGCAGGATGCAGTTTTTTGCAATTTACACACTGCGGTGGGGTGTCTTGTTCCTTGTTGCAGTCTTTGGTCGGATGGTCACCAGCACATTTAACACATCTTGATTTCCTATGGCAGTTAGATGAGCCATGCCCAAATTCTTGACAGTTGTAACACTGTGTGCCTTGTCTTGTATTGACGAAACGTTCTATTCTGACGATATAGGCGTCAATGTGTCTGATTTTATATACTGCATTTACATCAGTATTAGCAGCAACTGATAGATAATAGAACGGGTACATGGTTTGAATGCCTTTTTTTGTCTTCATTTCTGATATTTTTATTGGTTCTACTCCTTGTAGTTTCAATTCTTTTATGATGTGTTCAACGGCTATCCTAGGCAGTCCTTTGATTACGAATTTCTTTTCTTTGATTTCTGGTTGAGTATATGTGTGGTAAGGAATATCTTTTTCCTGCAGGTGCGCTTCTATGTTTTTGTGGTCGATAGTAGTGTATGGATAGATTGTAAACGTAGCTCTTGAATGTTTAACCATTGTGTTTGGTAAAATTGATCTTATTTCTTGTGTTAGTTTTATCATATTGTTGTGGTCTAGTTCACTTGCTTTGATGACTATTGGTGCTGGTTTGCGTCTTGAATTACTTGTTTCACATTCTTCTTCCATATCACTATTTTCAGTGTCACTATTAGTTTTTGAATTTCTTTTTTTCTTTGGATCCATTAGAGGATCTTTTATATTTCTTTTCCTTTTTGACAATATAGTAAACCCATCCGGGTCTGGATCCCTAGCAGGGCCACTATCACTCATTTCTAGTTTGACTACTAGAACTTTACTAAAAACTCACTCAAATATTGTTAGCACAGTAAGTAGGTGTTTATCGCTTGACTCCAATCTTCGTCGGTTGGTTTCACAGTCCCAGCCAACGGCTTATAAATCTTCAGCAGTCCGTTCTACCTAGGGACAGTACTGCGAGGGACGACGCGCTCTAGCGGCGGTCGGTGAACTAACTCTCCCCTCTTACCACGACTCGTCAAGGCCATCGCATGTTCACCGGTGTTTTGCTCTCAGGGCCGTATATTATTTATTTCCTCGTGCCCCCGTACATTTTTTTTTCTTTTTTTTTTTATTTAAATGTATTTAAATTTAGAACTTAAAAATATCGCGCGCTCGTCACAACTCTTGGACGAATCTACCAATTTTGATCTCTAAGGGGGCATTTGACGCATCTTATTAATTCCTACAAACTTTGAAAAAGTGAGCTTGATCGATAAGATGCGTTCGGAGATATTTCAAAAATAAAATTTTTTTAAAATTGTTTTTGCGGACAACTTCGAACGTGCTCGATGGATTGATTCCAAATCTAATCAGCTCTAAAACTTTATAAGCCGCGCCAAATGTCACCTCAATCATCGAAATCGGTTTATTCATTCAAGAGAAATCGTTGTCAAAAAAATTGACAAAAAGTTGGAAAATCCAAACGTGCACAACTCATTTGCTCATTCAATAATAAAAAACATTTTCCTAAACAAAAATGATTCAAAAATAAAAATCTGAAAAACTTTTGATCCTGCAGACCATCCACAAAACTTCTTGCTTTTTCCGCTCTTTTTGAGCTCGAAAATGTTAATGTGAATACACTTTTGAGCTCTTTGAATTCAAAAATATTCATTACTGCATCGGGATTTTCTAGTTTGGAGAACCTAAAAAAAAGTAGCCTTGTTTTACACTAAGAAAATTCAAATAATCAAAAATAATTCGGAAAAAGTAATAACAATTGAATGTTTTTTTACGATGACGGTTTGTGAAACGCATGGTTCGTCAGGAATAAATGTAAGTAATTGAATAGTAGTCTTAAATTGGATCCAAATGGAACAAAAAACGATTTTTTTAATTATGTTCAATTTTATTGATTTTTCGTAGCCCAATCTATGAATTAACTTCTTTTATCTCAAACAGTTTGAAAATACCAGTGTCGAAAAGTATTATTGAGCTCTAAGCACTCAAAAACAGCGGGATGTGTTGGACGTGACGCACAGGATCAAACTGATTTCAAATTTTTTAATTTGTTAATTATAAAAAATGATTTCGGATTGATAAATCATTAAAAATTTGATGTAATACTAAATGACTGCAATATTCATTAGTGATGGAGGTTTCGGTTACGGTATTGCTCCTACCATCTGTAAAAGAAGTTTATACATTATTATAACGATTAAACAGTAAACCGATTTTTATTTCAATTATACGTACACCTTCCCATGAATCACCGTCAAAGAAAGATGAGCTCAATATTCTATGAGCTGCTAAGAAATTATAGTAATAATAAATAAGTATTTATATACTTTCATTTAAAGTTAGTGCCGCAGTAGTTATGAACGCAGCCAAATTTTAAGAATCAATAGTTTCAAAAAAATTGTCGGGGAATTTTAATAAAATTTATTAATTTTACACTAAAAATCAATACGTTGATAATTAAAAAAATTAAAGCATAATCTTCAATGAAAATCTAATATGACTACCCTAATAGCACAGTTTGCTATAGCAAAAGTTTACTTTATAAAAATCTCCTTCAATTTTTCGTCAGATGCCCGTCAGCTTTGGACTTTTCCGTTTTTGACAACAATTTATATACAACTTGCAATACAATTTAATGTAAATTTACCGACCGAAGTCGAATGCAAATTCACTTTAAAAGTTGACTAGAAAAAAGTTGTCGTCAATTTTCAGGCAAATTTTCATATCAATTTATTGCTAATTTGACCTGAAAAATTGTTAAGTATTTTTTTACCGTTAAATTGTAGACAATTTTATGTATAAATTTGCTTACCTTCTGTAATGGTAAAAATGAAGAGTACCGATTTTTTTTTTCACGAAAAATTGACTTCTCAATTGAGGAAAAATTAACCGCTAATTTTTCTTTCCAACTTTTGCTGTCAAATTGTCTGCAAATTCAGGCAGCGAGTTTCAGGTTATTTCAACATCAAATTACTATCAATGTCAAGGTAAAGTGGCTATTAGGGTAGTTTAGGACAGACTGTATATATATAATAATAATAAAATATAAATAATAAATAAAATATAAAGCTAAAAAATATTTTTGAAAAAAAAAGGCAGCAAAATTTTTTATAAATTATCAGTTTCCAGCTCTTATTTTTTTTCAGCAATAACAATTAAACATAAAAAAAGAAAGCTTTTTTAACTTCCCGCTGAGAAAATTGACGATTTTCAAAAAATTCGGGAAGTTAATGGTTTCACCCCGATTTTCAAAAATCGAGTTTTCATCATATGTTGACATTTGAAGGTAAGAGGATGCTACTTAGACATTTTCAGAGCAATGTCTGTATGGGTGTACGTATGTATGTATGTATGTATGTGTGTGTGTGTGTGTGTGTGTGTGTGTGTGTGTGTGTGTGTGTGTGTGTGTGTGTGTGTGTGGCTGTAAACCTTTCATATCTTTTGAATAAATGAACCGATTTACATTTTTTGGCGGCATTTGAAAGATTTCTTCTCAACTTAGATTTTCAAAAAATTTTAGATCATTTAGTCAAATAGTCTCTGAGATATTTGAGAAATACGAAAGAAAAAAAATTTTTTTTTTCCGTTTTTTTTGGATATTTTGAAAACTGTAGAATCGATCAATTCCAAAATCTAATCAGCTTTAGAACTCGATAAAAGCTTTCAATTGACGCTAAGAACGTCTCAATTGGATAATCTGTTCGGAAGATATTCTCGACGAAAGAAATAGTGAAAAACGGTTTTTTGCGAAAATCATCGTAATGACGAAACCAATCATTCACAAAATATGATCAGCTCTAGACCTCAATCAAACGCGCCGATCGCCACCTTAAACGTCTCAATCGGATCGTTCATTCGGGAGATATCGTCGGCGGAAGAATGAAAAAAAAACGTTTTTTTTCTTTTTTCGTGAATATATCGAAAACTATTGAGTCGATCAATTCCAAAATCGAATCAGCTCTACAACACGATAAAAGCATTCGATTGCGGCCAAGAACGTCCCAATCAGATCGTTCGTTCGAGAGATATCGTTGACGAAATAATCAATATAAAATCTGTATCAGCTTTTTTCATTGAATAATATCATAATTACTGAACAACATAACTCAAAACTGATATGTTTTTGTTTATGTGAGTCATTAGAAGTGACTTCTGAAAAATCATCATGTTTGCTTGTTTCAGGATGAACTTAGACCATATAGATACAACGTATTACGTAAACTTATTTTCGAGCGAACTATTGAACATAATTGTCAATAAATATGTAAAAAACGCTTATTTATTAATTATTTTGGAGTCTAAATTTTTCAATTTTATTATAATACGTAATCCTTTTGAGCTTGGAAAGCTCATAAAAAATAAAAGAAAGGTATTTTCAAGCTCGAAGAGCTCGGAAATGTATTTATACTAACGTTTTGGAGATCTTAGAGCTCGAAAACAGCGGGAAGTTACGGGGCTGGCCCACAGGGCCAACCGATGCCCAGATTTTTTAGTTTAATTGCAAATGAAAACAAATTTTTTTTTTTGTATTGGTTTAAAAAAAAAAACATTTAAAAATAAAAAAAATAAAATAATTCTTTCAATAGAAATAAAATCATATGTAATAATAAAACATAGAGATAAGAGAGAAAAATGAGAAAAACGAAAAAAAAAAAATCTGGGCATGGGTTGGCCCTGTGGGCCAGCCCGTAACTTCCCGCTGTTTTCGAGCTCTAAGATCTCCAAAACGTTAGCATAAATACATTTCCGATCTCTTCGAGCTTGAAAATACCTTTGTTTTATTTTTTATGAGCTTACCAAGCTCAAAAGGATTACGTATTTTATTAAAATTGAAAAATTTAGACTCCAAAATAATTAATAAATAAGCGTTTTTTACATATTTATTGACAATTATGTTCAATAGTTCGCTCAAAAATAAGTTTACGTGATACGTTGTATCTATATGGTGTAAGTTTATCCTGAAACGAGCAAACATGATGATTTTTCAGAAGTCACTTCCAATGACTCACATAAACAAAAACATATCAGCTTATGTTGTTCAGTTATGTTGTTCAGTAATTATGATATTATTCAATGAAATAAGCTGATACAGATTTTACATTGATTATTCCGTTAACGATATCTCTCGAACGAACGATCTGATTGGGACATTCTTGGCAGCAATCGAATGCTTTTATCGTGTTCTAGAGCTGATTCGATTTTGGAATTGATCGACTCAATAGTTTCTGAAATATTCACGAAAAACGAAAAAAAACGTTTTTTTCTCATTCTTCCGCCGACGATATCTCTCGAATGAACTATCCGATTGAGACGTTTAAGGTGGCGATCGGTCCGTTTTATTGAGGTCTAGAGCTGATTAAATTTTGTGAATGATTGGTTTCGTCATTACGATGATTTTCGCATAAAACCGTTTTTCACTATTTCTTTCGTCGACGATATCTTCCGAACAGGTTATCCGATTGAGACGTCCTTGGCGTCAATCGAAAGCTTTTATTGAGTTCTAAAGCTGATTAGATTTTGGAATTGATCGATCCGACAGTTTTTAGAATATCACAAAAACCCACAAAAAAAACGGAAAAAAAAATTTTTTTTTTTCGTATTTCTTAAATATCTCAGAGACTATTCGACTAAATGATTTAAAATTTTCTGAAAATCAAAGTTGAGAAAAAATTTTTCAAATGCCGCCAAAAAAATGTAAATCGGTTCATTTATACAAAAGATATGAAAGGTTGACATCCACACACACACACATACACACACATACACATATGCATACACCCATACAGACATCGCTCTGAAAATGTCTAAGTAGCATCCTCACACCTTAAAATGTCAACATATGTTGAAAACCCGATTTTTGAAAATCGGGGTGAAACCAATAACTTCCCGAATTTTTTGAAAATCGTCGATTTTCTTAGCGGGAAGTTAAAAAACAAACAGTTTCACTCTTACCGTTACACGTTGAAAAATAATGTGAAATTGGAGTACGAAAAATATTAAAAAGGCGGTCAATAGATGGTGCCCCGATATGCTAGATAATAATAATGATAATAAAAAACAAATATGGCCGCTATATTTTTTTGTGAATTGTTAGTTTTCGATTTATATCAATTATAATGAAACCAAAAAGTTTGGAATAGTGGTTTTCATAAGGGTTCCCCGGGAAAAAAAATCTCATGTCTGACCATGTATGATCATATATGAAAATTGGCTATGTCTGATCATATATAATTAGATATGATCATATATAATTAGATATGATCATATATGATTTGATATGACCATATATGATATACATGTCGGTTTGGCAAAAATTGTTTCAGCTAAAAAAATAATGTTTTAATTTTACTGTTCATTTACATTCGTTGAAATTTATTTATTAATAGTTATTTTTCACTCTTTATTAATATTTCTATTGACAAAAAAGTATTCGGTTTTTTCTGAGATTCGAACCTGGATCCTTTTGCGTATCAGTTTAAGCTTGTACCACTCTGCCAAACCATGGACTTAATAGTTAGGACTATTCAATAGGTTTATAAATTAATCTTAGAAATCTCAACAATCATTGCGTTTATATTGATATTTTATATGGTATTTGAAAAGTTTGTTTTCTAATGCGAAATCAGAAGTTTCTTTTATCTTCAACAAATTAAAAGAATAAAATTTACGCTTAAGTTTTATCATATATGTTCATATCTGGTCATATCTGATTGTATATGCGTTAAACATCGTGAAAAGAATTTTTATGTCGTTTTATACCTGACTATATTTGATTTTATAAAAGTTAAACAACTTGTAAGAAATTTTATGCATTATCATATATATTCTTTCCGGACCATATTTGATCTTACACGAGTTGAACATCATTTAAAAATTTTTATAGTTTTTCATATATGATCATGCATGACCATAGATAATCTTATATGGACTGTATATCGGTTAAAATTTTCAACTTCCCGCTTAGAAAATCGATGATTTTCAAAAATTTCGGGAAGTTATTGTTTTCACCCCGATTTTCGAAAATCGAGTTTTCATCAAATGTCGCCGTTTTGAGGTCCTAGGAAGCTATTCTGACTATTTTCAGAATGATGTCCGAGTGTCTGTATGTACGTATGTGCGTGTGTGTGTGTGTGTGTGTGTGTGTGTGTGTATGTGTGTGAATGGTCTATAACTCTTTAACTAGAGAATCGATTTGGATGTTTAAGGCGGCGATTGAAAGAGCTTGTTGGCCGTCAACTTTCCTGAAAATTTCAGATCGTTTGATCAAGTAGACTCGAAAATATTGGCGAATTACGAAAAAAAAAAATTTTTTTTTTTAGTTTTTTATTGATTTCTCAGAAACGAATCGAACGATCAACTTCAAAATCTTATCAGCTTTAGAACTCAATAAAACGCGTCGAATGCTACCTTTAACATCTCAATCGGTTAATTTGTTCGGGAGATATCGTTGGAGAAAGAAATGGTAAAACACGGTTTTTTTCAAATATCTTCAAGACGGCTGAGTCGATCGCCTTCAAATTTTAATCAGCTCTAAAATTCAATGACACGCGACTATTGCCACCTCAAACGTCAGAATTAGTTAATTAGTTCATAAGATATCAGTGTTGAAAAGTTAAAAAAATATCATAGAATGTTATTTTTTCCAGATAAATCAAATTGTACTGTATTAAAGTTTGTCTAAAATCTTACAAACTTTTTCTTTTTATGGTCTCTTTTGATCATCGTGTAATGCCGTCAAACTTGTTCTTTAGTTAAAACCATATTATCAACGAAACAATTGAAAAAACACAGGTTTTAATAAATTTCTCGGATATTTTATATATTATTGCTCTGACCTAAGCCTAAACTCATTCAAATCTTGATTTTGATCACTGACATTGACTTCTGCATCAACATATTTATTTTATTTAGCATAATCGGCAATTAAAATTTAAAAACCGCTTGTTCATTAATGATTTTCGATTCTTAAACTTTTAAACTTTAGCATAAAGCATAACTTGTTAGAGTTTAAAAAACTCATAAAAAAACAATCGCATGCAATTAGATTTCCGAGCTCGAAAATATAGTCTCATTAATATTTTCGACTTCCTTGAGCTCGAAAACAGCGGGAAGTTTTGGGGCTGGCCCGCAGGGTCAACCGACAGACCGATTTTTTTATATTTTTTCATGTTTGTTTATATATGTCCATACATGATCATATATAATCTTATACGACCTGTATATCGGTTAAAAACTTTTAATGTATCTTCATATATGTTCATACACTAACGCAAAAAATTAAAGACACAAAAAAATTTTTAAATTATTTAGTGATTTTTGGAAGGCTGTAACTTCGTGAATAATAATCATATCGAGATTTAAAAAAAAAGCATCTTATAGCATGAAATCTTTAGTTTCGGTGCATTATTATTAAAAATTTTTGAAGAGCTCCAGCTGTTGCGCAAACATGAGAAATACTGCGAGACAAAAAGTTTCTAAATTTTTTTTTTTCTGAAGAGCCCATGGAATGATCCTTTGGGCTTTGACGAACGATATTTTAGGTACCAATGATTGCACAGTAAATTTAAGGACGGCGTTAAAAACTCTAAAAAATTCCCTAGAAGACCCTTTCATCATTTTTCTAAAAAAAAAAAAAATAAATTTTTTATTTTTAACATCCATTAGAAGTAGGTAAAAAAAAAGGACATCAACCACTACTCTGTAAATATTGATTAAAAGACTAATGTTGCCAGCGACTTTTTTAGCCTAATGTACCTCCAATAACCTTGTCAATTTTCAAATTATACTATCGAACCATTTTTTGGGAATGATCGATCATATTTTTGCTAAACAATTGAAGAAACAAGTTTTCTTCTTTTGATTGTGCAATAATAATCAAAATGAAAAAATATTTTTTTTCGACTTTTTCAAATTGTAGCGTTGGTTACTCATCAAATGCAAGGAAAATTGAAAAAAAAAATTTCAAAAAAAATTAAATCCTTTTTTATTATGTTCGAAATTTAGTTTTTGAAATTTTTTTTTTGTCATTTCTTTGCGTTTGCAAATTTTTTGTCTCGCGGTATTTCTCATGTTTCTGCAATAGCCTGAGCTCCTAAAAATTTTGATAAAAATGCACCGAAACTAGAGATAGCGAGCTAAAAAATGCTTTTTTTAAAATCTCGATACAATTATTATTTACAAAGTTATAGCCTTTCAAATATCACGAAAAAATTTATAAAATTTTTCTGTTCTTTTAATGCTTTGCGTAAGTATACATGTTCATATATGTCCATACATGATTCATGTATGATCTAATATGGTCATATCTAATTATATATAGCCAGATCTGAACTTTTTTTCCCGGGTATATGTTCATATATAACCAATTATGATCATATATGATCTTATATGGACTGAATATCGAGTAAAAATACTTCATGTTGTATCATATATTATCATGCATGACCATATATGATCTTATATGATTTGGGTATAAGTTAGAAGAAATTTCTTAGCCTTTATATATGAACATATATGAATCATATTTGGACATATATGATTCATATATGATCTTATATAGACTGAATTTCGAGTAAAAATATTTTATGTTATATCATATATGACCATATATAATATATGATTTGTGTATAAGTCAGTAGAAATTTCTATGCCTTTATATGTGGTCATATATGACCATGTATGACTCATATATAAGCATATATGAATCATATATGATTCATGTATGATCGTATATGTTCATATCTAATTATATATAGCCAGATATGAACTTTTTTTCCCGGGTCTTCTGTTTAAGAATTCAAGTATAATAAAAAAAAAAAAAAGATCAATCGGTTGTGTATTTTTTTAGTTAATGTGATTACCAACATCCGCACATACTGACGGACATCACAGGATTTGTTTATATTTTTTTTTTTTTTTCAATCATTATTTTAAAAAAAAGAGACTTGAAATTGTATTTGTTTTATTCGTTAATAAACTATCTATCAAATGGTATGAATTATAATCTTGTTGAGTATATTTGAACGATTGCACAGAAAAAAAGGACTTGAATTAAGGAATTTATGTTCTCCCCAAATTTTTTCTTGAATCAAGCTGACATTTTGTTTTTGATTAAAACACCAAAAAGATTTGGATTTAGAAGTTAATTTCTTTATTGAATAAATAACTGTTTTGATTGGAGAATAAAATTATTCAGCTTGAGAAACCTTTGTATTTGTTTAGAAATATTTTAGACTTATCACAAGTATTTTTTTTTCTTGGTTTGAAGTATTTAGATTTTTGATTCCAGTATTTTTTTCTTGGCTTAAAATAATTTTTCTTTTGACACAAGTATTTTTAACTTGCCCCTAAGAAAATTATTAATGTTCAAAAATTCGGGAAGTTATTGGTTTCACCCCGATTTTCGAAAATCGAGTTATCATCAGGTGTTAAAGTTTTGAGGTCCTAGGAAGCTATTTTGACTATTCTCAAAAGGATTTCCTAGTGTCTGTATGCATGCGTGTGTGTGTAAGTGTGCGTGCTTGTATGTGTGTGTGTGTGTGTAAGTGTGCGTGTGCGTGTGTGTGTGTGTGTGTGTGCATGGACGTAAACTCTTAACATCTTTTTAACGAACTGACTGATTAGAATGTTGGAGATGGCAATCAAAAGAGTTTGTTGGCCCTCAATTTTTCTGAGAATTTCGGAGGATCGATTAAATAGACTCTAAGATATGAAAGAAAAACCAAAAAAAAATTTTATTTTTTAGTTTTTTTCAAATTTTTCAGAAATGGCTCGATCGATCGATTCTAAAATCTAATTAGTATAAGATTTCAATAAAACGCGTCGATTGCCGACTCAACCATCTCAATAGGTTTGTTCGTTTGATAGAAATCGATCGAGAAAGAAATGATGAAAAACAGTTTTCTTCGATTGTTTTCGAAGTGACTCATCCGATCAACTCCAAAATTTCATCAACGATAGAACTCAATAAAACGCGTCGATTGCTCAAAGAGCTCGAAAATTTATTCACATCAATATTTTCGAGCTCAAGGAGCTTGAAAACAGCGGGAACTTTTAGGGCTGGCCTGCAGGTTCAACCGATAAACAGATTTTTTTTTTCAATTGAAAAAAAAAAATCGAAATCGAAAAAATACCACTCCGAAAAAATTTGAGGATTTGCAGAAAATGTCAGTTCGATATATTGGAAAGAATAAAAAATCAACAATGGTCATTATCGATAATTTTCGATTTTTTCCCAAAATCTAAAAAATAAAATCATAAAGATAGGGTGCAATGATTTTTTTGTATTCTTTTTAAAAAAATAAATTTGAAAAAAAAGTTTGAAAAATCAAAAACTTCCAAATCATTCAACTTTCGAGAAAGTAAGCTATTTAATAGCTATTTAACAAAAAAGCCATTTTCTTTTTTTGTTCGGGTGAAAATATTTGAAGAGATTATGAGAAATGTTTTTGATGGGATAGAAAAAGAAAAAAAATTTTTAGCCAAATCAAAAGGGCTCAGGTGCCAAAGTCGATTTGATATAGAACGTCCCTATTATAAGCGATTATTTTTCTATAACGTTATGTTAATAATTTTTTAGTATCAGAATGTAATGAAGAAATTTTTTTGAGTCCAACAAACACCAGTTATTATATAACTTCACCTGGTTTTCCAACAGGATATGAACCTAATCTTGAATGTAGTTGGATTATTTCTTCACCTCCTGGAACACACCTAATATTTTGGTTTTTAGATCTTGATCTCGAAGAATCTAACGGTTGTATAACTGATCATGTTGATATTTATTCAGGATATGTGCGGTCATCAATGCTACCGCCAGACACAAAACTTCATGGGAAATATTGTCTGAGTAACGAATCAAGTCTTCATGTTGAAACAACTAATATAATGACGGTTAAATTTATAAGTGATATATACATTAATAATACTGGTTTTAAAGGAGTCGTATATGTTGGTCAGTTTTTATTGTTAAATGATTATTTTTAGAAACTTCACGTGGCATAACACAAAATATATATATATATATATATAAGACTGTGTCAAAATAAGTTTTTTTTTTTTTGATTCGACCGATCTTTTAAGTTTCTTCAATATAAAAAAAAACTTCTCCTAAAGTTTGAGCTCAATATCTCAAAAATTGAGCTGGCGCAAAGGGGGGTCTCCTTTCCCATTTAAATAACATGGTTAAATTTTTTTTTTTTTTTTTATTTTTAAAATAACAACACGAAGAAATTTTTTTTTCAATTTTGCTTTTGACTATCTTAAAGGAAATTCAATTCTCTACAAAATTGTTCATGTTCATTTTTTTTCTAAACTCAACAGGAACGAAGTTACAGAGGGCCGAAGAGGAGGAAAACAATAATTAATCAATTAATAACAGAAAAAATTTCTTATTTTAACTTATCAATTAATTAACTCAATATTTTCCGTTATTCGCCGAAAATTTTTGAATTCAACATTATTTCGAAATAATAACTAAACAAAATTTAGAGTAAAACAGAAATTAATTACAATTAGTATATTTATTAAATAAATTGTAATTAATTTCTGTTATACTCTAAATTTTGTTTTGTTATTATTTCGAAATAATGTTGAGTTCAAAAATTTTCGGTGAATAACGAAAAATATTGAGTTAATTAATTGATAAGTTAAAATAAGAAATTTTTTTCTGTTATTAATTAATTAATTATTTTTTTCCTCCTCTTCGGCCCTCTGTAACTTCGTTCCTGTTGAGCTTAGAAAAAAAATTGACATGGACAATTTTGTAGAGAATCAAATTTCCTTTAAGATAGTCAAAAGCAAAATTGAAAACAAAAATTTCTTCGTGTCGTTATTTTCAAAATAAAAAAAAAAATTTTACTATGTTATTTAAACGGGAAAGGAGACCCCCCTTTGCGCCAGCTCAATTTTTGAGATATTGAGCTTAAACTTTAGGAGAATTTTTTTTTTTATATTGAAGAAACTTAAAAAAAAAAACTTATTTTGACACAGTCTAATATATATATATATATATATATATATATATATATATATTTATATATATATATACATATATATATTAGAGTGGTCCTAAAAAAACATTATTTTTTTTTTTAAAGTCCCATTCAAGTCTCAAAAGTTTCTGTAAGGTATAAAAAAATTCACGCCAAAGGCTACCTTGGTATGTCAATTCAACGAGGTGCTCAAGCATTTTTTGTTTTTCATTTCAATAGAATGTGGAAAAAATTTTTTTTTTCCTCGTTTTTTTCAGTTAAAACTAAAAAAATTTTTCTTTTTTATTATGGAGCACATGCATTTATAGGAAATGTAATCCTCTACAAAAAAACTTTGAAATAGTTTTATCGTAATCCTAACGGCTAAAAAATTATCGGGCTGTAAATACCCGCAACGAAAAAACATTTGATCATATTTAACTTTAGAACTTACTTCGTATTACGGTGGATTTAATTATGTAATTTTTATGCTTTCTATGTGCCAAAAGTGGAATTTGATAGGCACTCATGCCATAAATTGAAGGAACGGAAAAATTTTAGAAATTTCTTAATGATTTTTGCAAGACTGTTGGCTTGTGAAAAATAATTGCATCAAAAAAAAGACAAAAAGCATTTCGTAGCTTGAAATCCCTTGTTTCAGCGCATTTTGATCAAGTTTTTTTTAAATCTTCAGCTATCACGCAAATATGAGAAATTCTGCAAGACAATAATTTTCTAATTTTTTTTTTTTCATTGATAGAATCCACGGGCTGCGGAGAAATGTTTCCAGCTCAATCAATGCATAGGTCAGTTAGCAAATTTAATCAGTTTTAATTTGCATTTTTTTGGAGATTCGTACAGCAACTTATCGCTGAGATATCAGCCTTCAAACGAAAAATAATTCTTGTTGGCTTGATCATCGATATTACAGGTACTAATGATTATACAGTATATTGGAGAGTAGCGTTAAAGACTTGAATAAATTCCTTACAAGATCCTTTCATCATTTTTAAAAAAAAAATTTTAAAGGCTGAATTTCAAAAAAAATAAAATTAAAGCTGATGATATTTTTTAACTGACCTATGCATCGGTTAAGCTGAAAAAATTTTTCCGCAGCCCGTGGACTCTCTCAAAAAAAAGAAAAAATTTAGAAAATTTTCGTCTCGCAGTATTTCTCATGTTTGCGCAATAGCTGAGATTCTAAAAAAAATTCGATCAAAATGCGTCAAAACTAGAGATTTCAAGCAACAAAATGCTTTTTTGTTTTTTCGATACGATTGTTTTTTACCAAGTTACAGTCTTGCAAAAATCCCTAAAAAATTTCTAAAAATTTTTTGTTCCTTTAATTTATGGCATGAGTGTACATTAGACTGATTCAAAGAAACCAACGATTTTTTTTCTTTATTACATCGAAAATATTGTTTGAAATGACGAAAAAAAGATATTGTGCAGGTTTTACCTTTTAATATTAATATCAACAGTTGCCGCATCGCAATTTTCTATTTCCCGTTTAAATAACATGGGAAAATTTATTTTTTAATCTTTGGAATTTTGTAGCTCACGGTGGGACCAATATTTTTAAATGTCCAAAACATGATCTCATTGAAAATTTGACGCTCTACAAAAAAGGTATCTTATCATTTTTTGATATTTTTATTTCTTCAAAAATTAGATTGACGATAAATTTTTATATTTTTTAAATTTTTTCACACAACCATCAACTTTATGGGAAAAGTCGTAAGTTATTTGCAATTAACTAAAAATAATCTTAAATAATCTAAATTTTCTTGCTTAAAATTAATTAAATTACTCAAATTATTAGAATTTAAGTAAAAATTCATGTTTTTATTATAATTTAATTTATTGCAATTGTTAAATTGAAAGATTTTTATTAGAGTTGGGAAATTTTTTCTATATTTACTTATAATATAACAGTGAGTTTCGACTTGAAAATCGAGCGCCAAAGTCTAGTTGACCTACGTCCATCTGTTTGAATAATTGTATGTTAATTATCACTCTTTAGTCACCCGGGGCCAGGTCAGAGGCCATCTAGATCGAATTCTGTTGAGACAATAGTGGGGTAGTTTCCCACTCTCAGCCTTCTCCTTTAAAAGGGCCAGCAAACAGTTGCTTGAGGACTCAGACCCTAGCTACCACCCAGAGTGGACCAGTAGGGTAGTGGACGACACTTGGCGATGTTCCTACTCCACCACCAGAGCTCATTATAATTTAATTGAGCCGGCGTAACGATCAGATCACATCTAGTCATTGAGTCCAGTGTTCAGTTTTATTTAATTTATTTCACATCTTTGAGTTTGTTCGTTCAATGTTAATAGCCGCAGTGATTATTTCAGTTTTTTATTCGAAGAACGTTTTAATTGACCACATTTCGAGTCAAATTTCTACACGCGACCATTCAGTAAGATTAAAGTTAAATTGGATTTGTGCCGATAAAATTCGTGAGTTTTATTACACCATTGCTGTTCATTTCCTGTGATTTTCTACCACAGAAGATTGGGCCTACAACGTTGCTGCCACGTTTGCTGCCTAAGGATATTGAGGGTGATTCCCGATAGGAGGCACCGGCACGTTAGCATCGTTCTTTATCGCAGTGACAAATTTATACAAAAAAATCAAGATTAAAGTGAATAATAAATTAAAAAAGCATCTCCGCGGGGTGCCGTTACAATCAGTGAACAATTGTTCTAGCGCAAAAGTGAACATTATTACCAAGTCAGTGATTAATACTTGTGAAAATAATGCCACAGCCAACATGGCTGACAGTAAGTCAAGAGCAGCAGCTAAACGAAAAGTAGACGACATCTGCAACATAAACCCGGCAAATAAAGTGGGTAAAAAAAGCGACATAAAAGACCAGAGAACAATTATGACCGAATTATTTGATCGTGAGTATAAAAAAAAATATTAAATAAAAATGAACCTTCATAGTTAGCACTAAACGCAAAGACAGCAAGGTGCTCTACATCGCTAGACAGAAAAAAAAATAAATACATTGTGGACATCGATGGCTTCGTACATCCAAGAAACACTATGAAATCACCAGCACCTGCGCAACCAGCGACACCTCTCAGTAACCAATTTGAACCTATTTTACAAGAAAGCGAGCTTACCGACAGGTATACAGAGACTGCAGATGGTGACTTCAATAACAGCAATAACCTTGCAGACGTCAAATTCAAACTCCCAAAATACAGAATCGTCAAACGCGAACAATCAAGTGCCTACAAATGCAAAGGCCTCAGAACGTTACCGACGACCACTACGAATAATATAATCAGGTACCACAATTAAAGGAAGCATTGAACTTATGGCAAAAATATCAGTCAAAAAAACTGAGTATAAACTCAGACAAGTAAATCCTTCTAACAATATCACTGTTATTTGTTCGGAGCTTGAAACTTATTTAAAAATAACCAGTGAATTAAAAAAGCGCAGTCAAAAATTCTATAGCTACACTCCAAAAGAACTAAAGCCTAAATCATTAATATTAAAAGGTATAAATGGCGGTTACGACGCAGACGATATTACAAAAGAGCTAATAGAGCTTAAAATACCAAATATTGACATTATAAATGTGTCCGTGATTAAATTTAAAACCAGAAGAGGTCAGGAAGTACAACACCACCTAGAACAAGTCTCTAATAATAGTGTTACTACAGACCTCATGAAAGTAAATCCCATGCTACAACAAATAGTTAAATGGAAAAATTTGAGAAAAAAAATAGTGATACAATGCAGAAACTGCCAATAGTCTAGTCAACAAGTGCCTTTTTGACAAAAACCTGTTTAACTTCATCGAAAATTATGATTTTGGTCTCATTCGATTCGAAATGGCTTCTAGAAAAAATGTTCAAGTGGAAAATTGGGGCTCGCAAAAATTGTAAAAGTTATAAACAATTTAGTAAAAAAAAAAAAGGGGGTTTGGTTTTTCGCATATATTTCGAAAAGTATTCGAGGTATCCAAAATTTAAAAAAAGATCCTTAAAGAGGAGGAAATTTCCTAAAAAAAAGTTCTTCCTCCCTGAATTGTACCGACAATATTTATAATTTTAATTTAACGGTGAAAATGGGACTAAAAACGGGTAGCGGCGCGAGCACGCGTGTCGACCGAATCAATAGCATGATGAATAAAAATTATTTTAACCGATTAAATATAAATATTAAGAAATAAAAAATTTGGTACTTTCAAAACACATGAATAAATAATAATCCGCCGGAAAAAAATTTTTACTCCGATTTTTCTATTAACTATGCTTTTGTTAATTAGTTAATTTTTACCTGTTGGAAGTTTACATAAAAACTATGATTATTTGTAAACTAAAAACCCAGAATTTTTTTTACTTCTTGGAGCTATTTTTGAAAAGGTTTAGAAAAGATCGCCGTTGGAAAAATTAAAAAATTTTGATTTTTCACTTTTTTATTAACAATCTAAGGCATTGAAAAATTAAAAACGTAAATAAAATAATTAAAAAAAATTTTTTTTTTTACTATTTTTATCAATTTGTATTTTTATCGCTAAAAGCTACATAACAATAATTTTTTTAAAATTTCTACTTGCATTGTTTAAATAATTGTTATAAACAAATGCATTGTTAATAAGATTTTTGAAAATTTTTTTTTGGAAATAAGATGCTTAATGAAAATAATGATTTTTAAGAAAAAAATCGTTTCTTAAAAAAATTTATTTATTGCAGAAAAACGCCTTTGCTAATTAACAATTTTTTTTTGTTTCTTAATATTAATATTAAGGAACCATTTTTTTCCCTAAAATCATAATTCATCATGTTCTCTTATATTGTGAAAAAAAAAAAAATTTTTATTCATTTTTTATTGGTTTATTTAACAAATTATTTGTTATAAACAAATGAATTTTTACGCAATATTTTTTTTTAAATACTAAAAAAAATACTAAAAATAACCATGCGTATTTTGTATTGAGAAAACTTTTTTTTCTATTTTTTATAGAATTTTTAAAATTATTGTACACTTGGACTTGTCGCTACCTTTCTGTTTTTCTTCATTGTTATTTAAATAACTTATAAACTATTGAAGATACGACTAGAACACTTCAAGCCTTATTTATTCTTTATTAAATAATAAACAAATTGAGCTTTTAATCGAAGCTCTAACTCAATTATACAATGAATTATGAATGGAAGTATTTTCGTAAAAAAAATTCTTTAACTTTTTTTTAATTGTAGTTCATCAAATGCTTAGACTAACAAAAAAATTCAAGAATTTTTTTTACGAAAATACTTCCATTCATAATTCATTGTATAATTGAGTTAGAGCTTCGATTAAAAGCTCAATTTGTTTATTATTTAATAAAGAATAAATAAGGCTTGAAGTGTTCTAGTCGTATCTTCAATAGTTTATAAGTTATTTAAATAACAATGAAGAAAAACAGAAAGGTAGCGACAAGTCCAAGTGTACAATAATTTTAAAAATTCTATAAAAAATAGAAAAAAAAGTTTTCTCAATACAAAATACGCATGGTTATTTTTAGTATTTTTTTTAGTATTTAAAAAAAAATATTGCGTAAAAATTCATTTGTTTATAACAAATAATTTGTTAAATAAACCAATAAAAAATGAATAAAAATTTTTTTTTTCACAATATAAGAGAACATGATGAATTATGATTTTAGGGAAAAAAATGGTTCCTTAATATTAATATTAAGAAACAAAAAAAATTGTTAATTAGCAAAGGCGTTTTTCTGCAATAAATAAATTTTTTTAAGAAACGATTTTTTCTTAAAAATCATTATTTTCATTAAGCATCTTATTTCCAAAAAAATTTTCAAAAATCTTATTAACAATGCATTTGTTTATAACAATTATTTAAACAATGCAAGTAGAAATTTTAAAAAAATTATTGTTATGTAGCTTTTAGCGATAAAAATACAAATTGATAAAAATAGTAAAAAAAAAAATTTTTTTTAATTATTTTATTTACGTTTTTAATTTTTCAATGCCTTAGATTGTTAATAAAAAAGTGAAAAATCAAAATTTTTTAATTTTTCCAACGGCGATCTTTTCTAAACCTTTTCAAAAATAGCTCCAAGAAGTAAAAAAAATTCTGGGTTTTTAGTTTACAAATAATCATAGTTTTTATGTAAACTTCCAACAGGTAAAAATTAACTAATTAACAAAAGCATAGTTAATAGAAAAATCGGAGTAAAAATTTTTTTCCGGCGGATTATTATTTATTCATGTGTTTTGAAAGTACCAAATTTTTTTTATTTCTTAATATTTATATTTAATCGGTTAAAATAATTTTTATTCATCATGCTATTGATTCGGTCGACACGCGTGCTCGCGCCGCTACCCGTTTTTAGTCCCATTTTCACCGTTAAATTAAAATTATAAATATTGTCGGTACAATTCAGGGAGGAAGAACTTTTTTTTAGGAAATTTCCTCCTCTTTAAGGATCTTTTTTTAAATTTTGGATACCTCGAATACTTTTCGAAATATATGCGAAAAACCAAACCCCCTTTTTTTTTTTTACTAAATTGTTTATAACTTTTACAATTTTTGCGAGCCCCAATTTTCCACTTGAACATTTTTTCTAGAAGCCATTTCGAATCGAATGAGACCAAAATCATAATTTTCGATGAAGTTAAACAGGTTTTTGTCAATAAGGCACTTGTTGACTAGACTACAAAAGTTAGGCCATTCCAAAGCTAACTGCAACTTGCCTTCAAAATGTGTAAAATGCGGCGAGACGCACGAAAAAGACAGTTGCACTATAAAACCAAATGACAAGAAAAAGCACTAAAATGCGCTAACTGTGGAATACACGGTCAACCGGCAAACTACTGAGGCTGCACATATTTTAAAAGGGCAATAGAGATAATTAAACAGCGAAAATTTGAAAAAAGGCAAGATCTCATCTCCAGAATAGATAAAATAAACAGATACGTCGACCCAAACCGTTCCGATGCAGCTACACTAAATCCTGACTCAAGAGACCCAGTTTTTAGACCAACAGCACAAAATTTATCTGCATCACAATTTCCAAGTCTTTTAAGTCACCATCAACAAACAGCACCTTAACAAGAAGATACATCAGCCCCACCACTATAGGCTAGAAAACTTCTAGAACAATTCGCAATGATTAATCAAAGATTATCATCTCTAGAAAACAAAATAGATCTAAATGACTCCAGAATTAATTGCTTACTAGAAGTAAATAACCTCGTAAACACCACAGTTAGATATAAGTACAGCTACATCAGACAAGTCCCAAATATTAAAAACAGCAGCAATAAATGCCAACTCCATTATAAAACATCAAAGGCCATTTGATTTCACAAAATTAATATAAGAAAATAAGCTCGACATTACCATGGTCACAGAAACCAATCTTAATTCATCACACAAACTTAACATTGATGGATACAAAATAATCCGCACCGACAGACCAGGATCCGATCGGGGTGGTGGAACTGCAATAATAATAAAAAATGACATTGAGTTCAACACAGTTACATCCCCAAATTCTATCAACAACAAAATTATTGAATACACATTAATAAAAGTCACATTAAGCAACGCAAAACAACTAATAACAGGGAACCTCTATGTCACCAACAAAACTGAATCAAAACAAATATTTCTAGATGAATGAAATGCCTCGTTCTTCAATTTAAATCTAAATAATGACAATATTTATTACATAATAGCTGGTGGTTTCAACGCAAGACACAAAGAACTTGGTGATAGGAATACGAATTCCAGAGGAAGGTGGCTTATTAACTGGGAAAAAGAGAACTCAGCTATGTATAGAGCTCGCATCTGTCCTCCACACGAAGCTACCTTCATCAATAAGAACACGTATCTAGACATTTGCATGGCCGAGGCCAGACTCAAACTCATAAACCTGGTTAATAATAAATTAGGCACTCACTTATATGACAGCGACCATAAAGCTATCATCATAGAGATAGATCTACAAAATATTTCCATAGAAATCAACCAGAAGATCCCGAGTTAAAATTTAAAGCCGACTCTGAGCCTCCTAAGGTAGTTCTTATTTCGGACTTGGGGACTTAAAGTAGATTCTATTCCCATGTTAAATTAAGTCCGACTTTGGACCCCAAAGTGGTACAAATTTCCATTTTTACCAGTTTGATGTGCAAAGTTGCACTTGAAGGGAATAAAAATTAAGTCCGACTTTGGACCCCTAGAACCTATTTTATAATAATAATAATTCTATCATTATAATAATAATCATCATTAATATAATAATATTATTAATTCTAATTGTAGTTACAGTTAATAATTAATAATTATCGTTTTTTTTTTTTTTTAAATAAGATCATCCATCGTTTGATGATTCGATCACTTTTATTTTATATTTTTATCACACACGTAATAACTCGTACTCGCGCATTAACACCGATTAAGAAAAATATTTTCACAAATCTTATTTAATTCATCACCGAATTTATTCATTTTACTACATGCACTTTAATACTGTAAAATATATTCACACAACTTATTTGATTTGTTACTAAATTTATTTAAGTTCACATACGCACTTTAGCACAAATTAAGAAAAATGTTTTCACCAAACACGCTTAATTAATCACTAAGTTATTTATTTGTTTGTTTTTTAATTTATTATCATTTGTGTCTTTTATAATATTAAAAAAATTCACGTAATCATTTTTTTTTAAATCTTTGCCTCGCCCGTCGCGTTGCGATATTTTGACAGATATATATTTTTTTTTATTTTATATTTTTTAATTCACACTACACACACAAAGGTTACACGCACTTCTGACACCAAATTGTAGTAACTGGTAACTTATTAATATCACTTATACTACAATGATAACACACTTAAACTAGAAATAACAACACCACAATTAACAGCAGTAAAAGAAAGGCAATTAGAGATATAGTTTATGGTATACAAGATGTATGATGTTATACTGTCAATATGTAACTGATTTTAATCACGCATCTACAAAATAAGAGATGAAAGAATTGGTTTTCTAGTTATTTAAATATTTATCTAACGTATAAATGTATTACGAGGTTCAAGGGGACAATAGTGGGTTATAATTTTTAATGTCGGACTTAGCGGTGCAAAATAGTACCTCGTACTGAATGGTAGGATCCTGAGGTCCAATGTTGGAGCTAAGTCGGCTTACAGTGCTCTAAGTCAGTTCTATTTCGGGCTATAGGGATGAATGAAGGCTTTAAATTTCGACTCGGAATAACTCCGAAATTTTACAATTTAAAAAGACAAGCTGGAAGAAATTTACCAAACACCTCAGTGAAAATTATGACCTTGACATTCCCAATAACAAGAATCTATCAGCTCAAGAAATAGATAATTATCTAATAAATGGAAAAATAGCACATTCAAAATCAGCAATAGTTCCTAAAAAACCAAAAACTAACAACTTCAACAGTTACTATATTAACAACAAAATAGAAAGGCTCCACAAACACAAATCACGCCTACTAACTCAGCTACACAAGACTCAAAAAAAAAAGATCCAGGAAATAAACCACTTATTAAACAAATAAAAATTTGAACTTGAAACCTAAAGAACTAAAATTCAAAATGAATTAAAGAAAAACATGGAAAATCATTGGAAGAAAATGGTAAAAAAATATGACTACAGAGACCCTAATAAATTTTTTCCAATTATTAACAAAATCGTCAGACCACACCAAAACGTCAAAATATCAAACATCTCCATCAAACCAGAAGAAACTCACCTACTTGATCACTATGAAGTCGACCCAGAGAGCTTAAACAAAATGAAAGATGAATATGTCATTGAGGAGGATGCAGATAAAATTAATTTAATTGGGGCATATTATGAAACAAGTAATTCACCTAGATATTCGAATCATGGTACACTACTCAAACGCAAAGTAGACCAAATAGTCCCAGACTTCTTAGCAAAAGCTGAAGAAAACAAAATTGACGACTGAACAATAACAATGTTCACAGAAGATAACAGAGCATACGCACCAAATGAAATAGAACAAGTCCAGAATTTTTCCTGCACCCCAGCCACAGTTGCCAATATACTCAAAAAGCTACCAAATAAAACTTCATCTGGTATCGACGAAATTCCAAAGATAGTTCTCAAACATCTTCCACCATCAATAATCAGAGACTACTTTACAATCTTCAACAATTCTCTAAATGAACAGTATTTTCATGAAGTATGGAAAACATAAAAAATAATACCCATGCTCAAAAAAGGTAAACCAGACAACTAGATTTCTAGTTACAGACCAATAAGTTTAACGCCAAACATAACTAAAGTCTATAAGATAGTCATCAACAATTCAATAATTAACTTCTGCAACGATAATAAAATCATACCTGACAATCAGTTTGGTTTTAAACGCCATCACTCCACAATTCACGCCATAAACAAACTTCTATGTGACGTCACATCTCATCTAGCAGAGAACATAGTTGGAGCCACACTCATCGACCTTGAGAAGGCGTTCGACACAGTGTGGCTCTGCGGCCTAATATTCATTTTAATTAAAAATAAATTCCCGAAATACTTGATCAGCACTATTTGAAGCATGATCAATAATAGATATTTTTACACATGGAACGGACAATCAAAATCCTCAAAACTATACAAAATAGTAGGAGAATTACAACAAGGGACAGTAAACTCTCCCACGCTGTTCAACATATTCACCAGCCACATACTGAATGCCTGTAATCTAAATCAAAATAACGATACATACTCAATTGCTTATGCTGATGACCTAATTCTCTATGTTGCAGACAAATATCCGTATTAAATGAAAGATTTACTAGAGTCTTTTGCTGGAACATTGGAGCAAATCAAATGGAAAAAATCAGAATGTTTGAACGTTCCTGCCTCAGAACCTCTGTTAATATGCACAGAAAAAAAGAAACCGACTCCAAAGGAAGAATCAGTAACAGGGAACTGTATGAGGCATCAAACATCTCGAGAATAGACGACCACAGGCTCAAGCTCACAAGAGAGTACTACAGCAAATTAAAACTGATTGACAATGACATCATCAAAGATCTGGCGACCCCCAAGAGTAATATCGTCAACAAAGCTCATAAAGGTCTACTACAGCCTCAAGATTTTACCATCCTAGACAAGAAAGGTCTGATTCAGGACAATTTGAACGTGCCAATCCTGTACCACAAAAGCCGTCACAAAAGCGATAAAACCATAGACTTCAACATGTTCAAATCCAAGCCAAACATCTACTCGACCATCATTCCGAGAAAAGACGAAGCGGACTTCCACAGGCTGGATGCAGGAAAATATTGGTGGACTGATATAAATTCAACAGAATAAATAGAACTGATCTAAAGAAAAGCCATTTTACATAACCTCAGGTGAGCTAATAACTAAAATATACATTTTATTTAAACTAAAATAATACAAATAAGATAAATATTTATCCCAAAATATAGCCAAAAAAAATATTATAATTATTATTATAATAAGTGCCTTCCCTTAATTAATGCTCTTTTTTCCTAATACAGCTCATTAAAAAGTGATTTAAAGATAAACAAACCACATTATCTACAATTTAATTGAGATTTAAATATTTTATAAAAAGATTATCAGAAACTAAGCGCTATTGACACCAGCCAGAGTTATCTCTAATTTATTATAGATTTAAGAAGACTTTTATTTAGTTTATTTACTTCATAACTATGTACGACGTTTATTTTTGGCCATAATAAATAAGCTTTTAACAAAAAAAAAAAAAAAAACAAAAGATATTGAGGGTCATTTTTACCTACACTTACAAGGATAGAGCATGCAGTAAGGTACAGCGTAAGTGGGATTCCGTCTTCCCAAAATTAAAATCATACCTGGTCTCCTCCCGCGTAAAATTTATTTAATACTTAATTGCTATAACTTTAGTTCTAATTAATTCTACTGGGGAAATTTTCATATTGTAAAAGGGTATTTGGTTGAATAAATATAATATTTTCTTTTTGATAATGCAAAACCAAATCTTTCACTGAACAAACCACCAGGCATTACGTTCCTTTAATAATTAATGACTGCCAATTTCAGAGAACGAGACGAGCCCGCCCAGCTCATAAGATTAAATTAATTAAGTTAATATTAAGTAACCATGGCCTGGATAAGAGCTAGCCCAGCCTGGTCCATCGGTCATAATAACTAGCATTAAAGTTGAGAATATTTCCTTACAAGTATACCCGACTAACAGTAACTAAATGCTTAACAACGCAAATATGTTACTCAAATCGAAAAATGCCGGTAGTTATCTAATTCTTGCAATAAGCGCAGCGTTGAAGTACATTTAATATAGATAGAGGGGGCGTGCTTAGTAGGATTTTAATTTGATACGAATAGTAGTGTCATATTAAGAATATAATATAGACAAAATGTTTTTTTTTCATCTGGGAAAAACGAATCATATATGTATTATATATGGCTGTGTATGACTCATATATAACCATATAGGTCATATATACTATATATATATATATATATATATATATATATATATATATGATCATATATATTCCAAATGATTTCATATACAGCTATGCATGGTCATACATGACTATTTATGGCCACGTATACCCATATATAGCTACATATCAGAGTGCACCAGTTAATATTTCTCGTCTTGGCAATTATATATAGTCATATATGAGCATATATAATTATATGTTAAATAACATATGTAACCATATATGCCTTGACCAAGGCATAAATATCCATATAGGGCCATATCGACGTTCTAATTAGTAACTTGACTAACTGATTATTTTTCGTAGGTAATTCTGTGCAATTTTCAGATACTAATAGTCAGAAAAAAAATCATTTTAGTAACCTTGACAAAAACACTATAGATTTAGGGCGTTTCACGTCAAATCGGACGGGCTTACGAATTTTCATTTTTAATTTCCGTTATTTTATGATATTTTTTAGTACTCATCAAAAAACTCATCCTCCTAAATTTTGAGATTTTTGCTATCATTGGTTCAAAAGATATAAAATTTCCAAAAAAACCGCACTTTTCATGGTTTTTTGCTCATAACTTTTTGAAAAATATTTTAAATAAAAAACACATAGAATGAAAAAGTTTCGTTATTTCACGTACTTTTAGAAAAAAAAAATACGAATAATTTTTTAGAAAATTTTTTCCGCGTTTTTTTTGAGGTTTGAAACTTTAAGGTCGGTTTCTGAAAATCATTCATATTTTTATTTCCTTAAAAATTTGTGACAACATACTACTATCTATTCCACAACTTTTCAGGTAGTTCTGGTCGTGGAACCTCCGTGGCTACTATTTTTTTTCAATTATTGAAAATTGAAAAAAGTTTTTTTTCGCTGTAAATTATTATTCGTGACGATTCTTGACACTGTAAACTTGTTTTTCTCACATATGAAAAATCGATTTCGATTTTTTTTTGTTTTTAGTAGAGATTTAAAAGCAGTAAGCAAAAGTTAATCCTATTTATGAGCAGTTATAATCAATGTTTTTATTTGCAGAGAAGCAATTATTTCGAAGCCAAAGAAACATTAGGCTTACTATACAATGCAACTAAGACCATTACAGGAGCTCCAAAATATTATATGATTATTCGAAAAAGTGACGGAACTGTATTACAAACGTTTTTAATCATTTCCGTGTTCTATTAAAAATTTTACATTAACGATTGTTTTATGAACTAGAGTACTCCTTAGTATAGCTTCATCGCTTTATCGAATAATTATATGATATTTTTGAGCTCTTGTAATGGTCCTAGCCGATTCGTATAGCAAATCTAATGTTTCTTTTGCTTTAAAATAGTTGCATCTTAATATATAAAAATATTTATTATAACTGCTCATAAATAGTATTAACTTTTGTTTACTGTTCTTAAACTCCTACTCAGAACATAAAAATATCGAAATCAAATTTTAATAGGTAAGAAAAACAAGTGACAGTGTCAAAAATCGGTACGGATAATAATTGATAGCGAAAAAAAAAATTTTTTCAATTTTCAGTAATCGAAAAAAATGGTAGTCACGGAGGTCCCATGACCGAAACCAACTGAAAGGTTGTGGAATAGATAGTAGTTTGTTGTCACAAATTTTCAGGAAAATCAAAATATGCATGATTTTCAGAAAACGATTTTAAAGTTTTAAAACTCGAAAATAACGCAGAAAAATTTTTCTAAAAAAATATTCTTTTTTTTTTATTGAAGTACTTGAAATAACGAAACTTTTTAATTTTTTGAGTTTTTTTACTTAAACCATTTTTCAAAAAGTTATAAACAAAAAACCATGAAAAGAGCGGTTTTTCTGAAAATTCCATATTTTTTGAACCAATGATAAAAAAAATCTCAAAATTTAGGAGGATGAGTTTTTCGATAAGTTCTAAAAAATTAAAAAAAATGACGGAATTTAAAAATCAAAATTATTAAAACCGTCCGATCTTGCGTGGAATGCCCCATACGGTCATATATAGCCATACATGACTATTTATGTCCAGTAGGGTGTGTCAAAAAAATCGACTAATGTTTTTTTTTCCGAATGGCCGTGGAATTCTGTCAGAGGATGTCAAAATAAAGTGTCTGTGAAAATATAAGCTCTTAATATTGATATTTAGAGGTCGCGAATCATAATTTTCTATTTTCCTTTTAAATGACATAGGAAAAAAAAATTTTAAGCTTGGAATTTTATACCTCGGTAATGGTTCATTGTACAGATGAGCTCAAGATATATTTTTGTAGGGAGTTAAACGCTCTACAGAAAAAGATTCCTATCACTTTTTGATAAATTCGTCGGTTAAAAAGTTATTGGAGCTTGAAGTCAAATTTATAGTAAATTTCACGTTCTTTTTAATTTTCCGGTGAAACTATCAGATTTATCACAAAATGTCATGAGATTTTTTGTAGAAACTTTTATTCCCAACAAATTATCTCAAGTAAAGTTTTCTCAAATCTAGCATAAATTCCAAGTTATTTACATTTTAATGTTAAGCGCTTATAATCGATTAGAAGGCTATTTTTTTTAAAAGCTTAATATTGAAATGGAAATAACTAGAAACTTATGTGGAATTTGAAAAAAGTTTATTCGAAATAATTTGTGGGGAGTAAAATTCTCTACAAAAAAGATCTCTTGGCATTTTGTGATATATCTGATAATTTCGCCGAAAAAGTAAAAAGATCTCGATATTCACTATAAATTTGACTTCAAGCTCCAATAATTTTTCAACAGTCGAATTTATCAAAAAATGATGAGAGACTTTTTCTATAGAGCGTTTAATTCCCTACAAAATTACATCTTGAGCTCATCTGTACAATGAACCATTGCCGACGTATAAAATTCCAAACTTAAAATTTTTTTTTTCCTGTTATTTAAAAGGAAAATAGAAAATTACGATTCGTGACCTCTGAATATCAATATTAAGAGCTCATATTTTCACAGAAACTTTATTTTGACATCCTCTGACAGGATTCCACGGCCATTCGAAAAAAGAACATTAGTCGGTTTTTTGAAACACCCTAATGGCCATATATGTAAATTGACAATGTATGGCCATGTATACCCGACTAAAATTTTTTCCTGATTTGCTTGAAGTACCATAAGAACCTTGTCAGGTTAATAAAATGTTTGCCTTATGAGGACAAACCTAACGAGTTTCTTATCAGGACTTCAACAGGATATCTTTCTTCAAAAAAAATTATTTACCATTGGCTCGACCTGACGAGTTCCTTATCAAGACCTAATCAGGAAATCTTTATTCAAAAAAAGTTATTTCTCATCGGGTCGACCTGACTGTTCGTTGTCAGGACCTCTTCAGGATATCCTCATTCAAAAACAAGTTATCCAATCCCTTCAAGTATTTTATTTACAGGCTAAAATTAAACAAAGTACAAATGAATATTATATAAAAATCACGTCCATTATTGTAGCACGGTTTTTTTACTTCTTCATCAGTTATTCTTTGACACCGTAATAGATATAATAATAATATATACACTTACAAGATCACATATGTATGTCAGCGCAGTGTATATCATCAAGGACTTTGTATTAGAAGGACGGAAGGTTCGAGCCTAGCAGTCATCGGAATTTTTCCATCAATAAAAAACATGTATACTTCCTCTAATTGATGCTCTTAATACAATAGATAACATTTTCGATCGAATTAAAATTCTCTTAGTATTTTTTCGCAATTTGATAATTTTTTTAAAATAATTACGAATAAGGCAACCCTGATAAGAATTTGATGAAGATATCCTGGTAAGGACCTGATGAGGATTCGATGGGGATATCTTGGTAAAGACCTGATAAGGTAATCCTGACAAAGACCTCGTGAGTCTTAAGCGTTACATCCACATCAGTTCCTCGTCATGATATCTTGATCGGGACCTTATTTGAAATAAGGTTAACCTGATAAGGACCTCCTCAGGTCCTTACGAAAAAATATAGTCTAGAAGGTCATATATGATTCGTTTTTCCCGAGCATTTTTGTGGATCGGTCGTCTTGACCTTGAAATGATTTCCAAGAATCAGATAATATAAATCGGCATACTTTGTTTGACGAAAGGAAATAATTTTTCTGTAATTAATCGAATTATAATAAAAACATGAAATTTTGACTTAAAATCCTAATAATTCGAGTGATTTAACTAATTTTAAGCAACAAAATTAAGATTATTCAAGAAAATTTTCAGATAATTACAAATAACTTACAACTTGTGAGACATATTGGAAAGTTTCTTAAAGATAAGTTATAGCAAATACCATTGTATTTGCTATAAATTTCCAATGCTCTACAAAAAATGTCCCATAAAATTTTCTCATCAAGTTGATGGTTGCGTGAAAAAATTTAAAAAATATCAAAATTTATCGTCAATTTAACTTTTAAACAAACAAAAATATCGAAAAATGATAAGAGACCTTTTTTGTAGAGCGTCAAATTTCCCATAAGAACGTTACTCAAACATTTAAAAATACTGGTCCCGCCGTAAGCTACAAAATTCCAAAGCTTAAAAAAAAAATTTTCCCTTGCTATTTAAACGGAAAATAGAAAATTGCGATGCGGCAGCTGTTAATATTAATATTAAGAGCTAAATTTTTCACAGTATTTTGGTTTTTCATTTCCAATAATATTTTCGATGTAATGAAAAAAAAAAAGAATAGTTGATTTTTTTGAATGTCTATTGATTGAGCATTAATTAATTAATGTAACGGGATGGTTAAGTCCACCTCCGTTTGACGGGAGGCCGATGCCACCCTTTTGGGCATACTCATGCTGCGAAATACTTTCTTATCTACCGTAATATAATAAAGCGAAAAAATGTGCAAGCTCAATATTGGTGGATATTATAACTTTTAGAATCAGAGGTCCTTTGCGTGAGGGTGCCGAACCAACAGCCACTACGAGTCCGTTTCCATCAAATCCTAGCTTCGGTTTCCCTGAGCCGGCTTGGATGGATTTGCCCATAGTGCCAATTCAATGTATTGGCTGACAACCCACAGTTGGTCAAGAGGGGACGTGGTTTCTTTCCCTGCCTTTCCGAGAAGACACCCAGTTTTGTTCACATTTATTCGTCCATAGTTCAACACATTCACACGCACACCTAACTTTGGACTGACACCCGGGATGCACAGAGTCCTCACAAATCGTGAGTTCTGCACACCCATGCCCAGATGCTCCGACAATAACTGGGTGGATGCCAGTTGAACCGCGATCTAGTAGTCTTCTCCTCCTTCCTCTCGGTATTGGAATTGGCAACTGAGCTTGTGGCGGAGCCGATCTTTGCTGAAACCATTAAAAATCTTAAAGGAGTTAGGGGATGCGGCAAGAATCCGCCCAATGCGTGGCCACTCCACGACCCACCCTTCTATGCTCTAGAGCACCTCACGCTGAGGCTCGAACTCGGTGCATTTTAGCAGTAAGTGCTGAACGGTATCCCACCCTTTGTTGCATTGGAGGCATTTGCGATCTGTTGCGAGTCCCTACTCGAAGAGTCTACCCTTAAAACTACCGTGACCGGTTAAAATCTGGGTAAGCCAGAAATTAGGTTTGATGTGTTTGCTCGCTAGACGTTCAGTAACGTCGGGAAAGAAGTTGAATGTCATTCGTCCTGTGTCCACAGTGGACCACTGTTCTTGCCATCTGCAAATGGTTTCTTTTCTAAGGGAGACAAGGCCTTCTTCATCATCTGGCTGCATGGTCGCGGTTTCAAAGTTGCCTGTTTGCCAGTGCAAAGATTGTAACGGGCGCAACGTTCATCAATCACAAGCTGAATGGGAGCTGCCCCAGCAACTACACAAAGTCCCTCATACGATGCTGTCTTGTATGAAGACGTCATCGTAATCAGGGCTCGACGTTGCAGGTCCCTAAGAGCCTTTCAATCCTCTACCCCATATAGGTCACTCCAACCTGCTGCCGCATAAGTGACAACAGGCAGGAAGCAGCCCCCGTAGATAGTGGACATAGCCAGAAAGCGCAGTCCCCATTCAGTCCGGGCGAGACGGTGTAGACGACGAAAAGTTTTATCTAATTTCGCGCGCCTTCTCTTTATGTATGTTGATGGTTTGAGATCCTGGTTCAAGTGTACCGCTAAGTATCTAACGTTCTTTTTGAATGCTATTGTTTTTTTACCTATTACGATTCTCGGTGGCTTTGAATTATACTTGGGCTTTTTCTGTCTCTTCGCTCCATCGGGGTACGGACCTTCGTCCTTGGGTGGACATCAATACGTTCCTCTTCCCATGGGGCACCTATCTCCGCTATTCCCGCCTTATCGTTTCGCAAAGTTACTTTTAAGACTCGAATACCATTAGCGTTAAATCCTCTTTCTCCTCCTTCTCTCTCTGTTGGATTTGGGGAAGGGGGGAAGTGGAATTTCGTTTCATGTACTGAGCACTTCTGCTGTTTCTTTTTGTGTTACGAGCCCAACGTAGGCAAAGTTACTCGACCCCGGACACTCACGTCAGTTTGCACCCCGCGTACAAAGTCTCACGTCTAATAAATTTACTCTGCACTCTCGCGTGAGTGTTACTGCTGTTTCCCGTTTCGCGTTTTTTAAGTTAGTTGGTCGCGTGATTTTACCCGTGCGCGTCTGCGATTCCCGACTCTCGTGGTGTTGGTCGTCGTCAATAATGATGATGATGTCCTGGTGTCTTCGATTGTTTTTGTTTTTAGATCACCGTGAGATTCCTCTCCCATGCGGACTGATCCCGCATAATCCGAACGCAAGTCCAATGCAGATAATTTGTCATGAGAGGAGAAAGCCATGTTTAATTTTTGCTTGGCATGGCAGCCTTTGAAGCTTATATCAGCAAAGTTCTGTCCAGTAGTCGTCCTTCTCGGGGGGAGGGGAAACTAACTACGGACTGTCGGAACCATCATCTTGTAAGTAGTGAGAACCGAAGTCCCTGACCTCGAGGTTAACAACTTTAACTACAAGATGATGTCTGAGTTTCTCAGACTTTTCAATGCGAGTACAGCTCGCAGCCTGTTTGGCTCTACGGTCCACAGGTTTTTGAGGTACTCTAGGGTATGAAACTATCCGCTCAGCTTTTATCTTTTGGTGACGGATCTCAGTCGTCTAATCAAGGAAATAATAATCAATAGTCATAAGCCGTTTACTTGGGGTAAACGTCTTGACATCTTTGTTTATTTCTATAATTCTGGCATTTTTAGTTAAGTCATATTTGACACCGAAATATGCGCATACCTGCTCGCACACACACATTTATTTTTTTATTTGTAGGTATTTTATACTTATGTATCCTGAACTCTTTTTGGGTACTTGAGTGGGCTCTGAGAGACTACCACCCGTTAACTCCTTTCAACCAATAAATTCCCTCAGGCGTGGCAGTGACATCGTTGGTTTCCCTTGCGGTACTTATGGTGGCACCGCGATAAGGTCGATGTATACTTGCCCGGCCCATTTTAGGCGACTTTTGGGCCAGTCCACCCGATTGATTGGGTAGGGATGTTTATTGGGAAAGTTATCTAGTTATCTTGAATAATAAAAAATACACAAAAAAGTTATTTATATTTTTTTTCTTATCTCCGTTATTTCGTGCGATGTAATGATAAAACACGTCGGGTGCTCGGATTTTTCACTTTCGCACGGCCAAATCTCTTCTGCTCGTGTTTTAATTTTAGAATCAAGGAAAAAATTTTATTTTTTATAATTACTATATACTCAATTAAATAATGTTTTTACATGATATTTGAGTATTTTTTAAATGAAAAATGGCTCTAGCAATTTGTATGTAAAAATACATCAAATTGATTCGTCTTTTAACTGTAGATAAAAAATTATTTAGTATATTATGCATTTTTTATCGTATTATATATTACATCTATGTTAATTCCTCAACTGTAATGTCAAAATTACCTGAACTATCTGACAGAAGAAAATTATATGTTTGATACCGTGAAGTGTCCACCGAATCGTTGACATCAGAATCTTCGTCAAGCTCATCTATTTCATTAATAGCATATACGTGATTTTTTTCATTTTTAATAGCATTCGTGAATTCGGAGCTAGTTTATCTTCTGTCATTATAGGTGTCATCATTATTATTTTTCGCCTCCACCCCCATTGTTCTGGTTGCAATTTATTACCTAGCCATGATTGCACTTGATAAAAAACTCGCTTGATGTGCTAAATTAGGACAACTTTGGTTGGAGGTAGATGGTTTAATTTCATATCTGACGTTTCGACACATCCAGAGTTGTCGAAAGGTTTGCATCTGAGCTCTCCTAAACCAGATATGTCACCATTTGCATCGTATAAATTGTTTTTGGAATACGCTAGTTAATTTTGGAAATAATAATGCCGCATTGATTGCGAATACACCAGATTGGAGAGACTTATTGACCGTATTTGCGTTGGCTAATGATTTAACAAGATAGGTAAATGACAGTGTAACTTTACTGGCTCTTTTATCAACCATTGACATCATTGTTTAGTATCCTAACTCTTTAGCATTATAGCAATTGATATCAGCATCTGCGAATACGCCAGTAGATAAAGACATCAAATAATCTCGTTTCTTGATTGGGCAATGTTTCCGAAGCCAAAAAACAAATTTTGCACGGTCAACTGTATTTTTTTTCATTCGACCAGATGAAAGGTCGACATGTTGTTCACTTGTAGCAGAACTGATACCTATATATTTTTCTAAAGATTCCATCATATCAAAAACCGATGACATTGTGTCTAAATATCATACAACTACACTTGGAGTCACATCACGGCCATGCTTTAAGTCTGTTCGAAAGAACTGATTTAAAGTTTGCTCGATAGTCATATCAGCCCAGACTCCACAGAAAGCTTTGTCAGATCTTCGAATAGTAAAAACGCCTTTTTTAGTAAATCTATGGTACTCTGTATCATCCATAACATATTCCAGTTGGACTATGTCTTGGAAATAAATTTAAGCTGATTTAGCATATGCATGATGACCACTTGCGTGAAAAATAGGCAACATTTTTTGGATACTTTGCAAATGAACTTCCAATCACCTAAACGCTCGGCTTCAATAAATTGAAGGGCTACTATCACGCATTCAAAATACTGCACCCATAGTTTTGACCTTGGACCCATATCTTTACAGCTGTTCAGACTCATAAGCAAGTCATTTGTCATTTTTTTAATAGCTTCATCATAATTGCAATCACTTATGCTTAGAGGTTCAGAATTCCACTTTTTAAAAAACTGTTCTAGGAACTTGTTATGTTCTTTGACTCTATCACTATTTACACTTTGACATAAAATGATACCCAGTGCAGTAAATGTCAGAATATGAGCTCTTAATGATCTCGTATAGGCATGACCAGTAAGCATTTGTTTAACAGACTCTGAAGTATAAACAACTTCCCAGAGATTTTCGAAGCAACTACCATCCATCACCTGACCGATAGAACGCATAGAAGATATCAGCAAATGAAAGCCATGTAAACGCACGGTCATATTTTTTAAAGACTTGTCTTCGAAAGCTGCCACGATAGATCGTGATTTTAAATATAGATGCTAGACAAATGTAATAAAAGAAAACTTTTGTTTTAATAGTTTACTTCCCTCATTTGAAGTATGCAAGGCAGTGTTGAGGGTTGTCTTATTGGATGGTGGTTGATTAATACAAGGCATGCACCTTATTTTGAAAAAAATCCAGAAGTAAAGCGTCAAGCGTTTGACTACGAACTGTCACCATATCTCCTATCATTATTTGACGAAAATGAGGCCATGAGAAAAACCAAAAAGTCAGAATTATATGATTCAATACAATCACTTGATAATAGCTGCATAAATTTATCACCATTAACATTTGTAATTGATGGCAGAATTTTGTTGCACACAGTTATATGGCCGCACGGAAAAAGTTATCGATATATTTGTGAGTTATAGTTAGCATACATGCGAGTTCATTATCACCAAAATAGTAACATCATATTCGATGGTTATGACTATGAGTATATTGGAATAAAATTATATGAAAGATTTCGAAGGCAGCAAAAAAGTATCGGTGCCGATATTAATTTTTTAGAAGATACGATTGTTTAAACTCGTCGAAGTAGTTATCTGGCCAATTATTTGTTGCGCGCTGGAATGAATGTGACAATAGCAAATTGAAGATGCTGACTTTTCCATTGTAAAGACAGCTATTGATTTGAATACAGCGGATAAATCAGTTGCAGTTGTTGTTACAGACATCGAATTACTCGTACTACTAATCGGCTCAGCTCCTATCAATCACGAAATATATTTTAGAAAGTGTATCAATGCCAGGACTCCAGATACGCGGTATACTACTAGACATAACATTTCAATAAAACCATTTATTCTCTTTGCCCACGCTTTTGCAGGGTGTGATACGACTGATGCAATGTATGGTAAAAGAAAAAAATGCTATTAAAATTATTGAAACAAAATTCAGAACTTCAGCACGAAATTTCTCCATACTACAATATGAACAGCACAACTGAAGATTTGTATCCAGTCGCTAAAACATTATCGTCAGTTCATACGGTGCAAATAGTGACATATCTGGTTTAAGAGAGCTCAGATGCAAACCTTTTGACAACTCTGGACGTGCCGAAACGTCAGATATGAAATTAAGCCATCTACCTCCAACCAAATGTGCCCTAATTCAGCATATCAAGCGAGTTTTTTTAACAAGTGCAATCATGGCTAGGTAATAAATTGCAACCAGAACAATGGGGGTGGAGGCGAAAAATAATAATGATGACACCTATAATGACAGAAGATAAACTAGCTCCGAATTCACGAATGCTATTAAAAATAAAAAAAATCACGTATATGCTATAAATGAAATAGATGAGCTTGACGAAGATTCTGATATCAACGATTCGGTGGAAACTTCACGGTATCGAACATACAATTCTCTTCTGTCAGATAGTTCAGATGAAGATAATTTTGACATCACAGTTAAAGAATTAACATAGATATAATATATTGTTCAGTCACGAGCTTCATCATTTTTGAAAAACTTCGTGTACTTTCGCTACATCCGGGAATTGCCGAGCTTGCTACTGACTGCAAGTCAAAATAGTGCTGGGTAACTCGCTATCTGGGTCCGGTACATACAATCCCTAACTCATGGCCGTATCAAGACGCCATGAGAACCCACTACATGCCGGCAAATCATATAATTCGTTTTATATTGGCCAGCCAATGAGAAACTTTTCACTATCATCTACTTTCTGTTAGCGCGCTTTTAAGCCAATCGGAAAATTCGTCTCTTACAGCAAGGCTGCCACGTCACGATCGAGCGGCAACGAAGAAAAAGACGCGTGTTCAAGCCATTAACATCATAGTGGATTGATCAGTACAAATACAGCTATCCGTCTAACCACTTCGTTAAATGTAAATTACTCTTGTAAGATAACTCCGCTAACTTTACGCTTTATTACTCTCAATAATTAGACAGTATACTAAGGCTGCTATTTATTGAGAATAAATGGTTGTCATCCGCGTTTAAGAAATTATAAAATGATTTCCGTAAATCTAACCACTTATCTTATCACCAAAGTTGCATTCGCTATCGCGTGTCTGTTTTCGTTGTATTCGCTTAGTAATAATTATTTTCACATCTTTTCAGTGTATATATTGTTCATAAAACATCTAATTGATAATCTGTAATTTTTATGTTCATCATTAGTTATTGAATCAAGCATATCTACACCAGAATCCTTCTGTGCATTCTCTCACTTTGACATGTATAATATGATAAAAAGTACATAATATACTAAATAATATTATATCTAAAGTTAAAAGACGAATCAATTTAATGTAATTTTACATACAACTTGCTAAAGCAATTTTTCATTTAAAAAATACTCGAACTGGGAATCGAACCCAGACCATGTCGGTATCGCGCCGAGTGCTCTACCAGTTGAGCTATCCGGCACTATACTATATTCCGTTCAATTTGATCTATAACTTATTGAGCCACACCGTCCATCGTACGGTATTACATCGTTTAAATATAGTGGAAACCTAAAGCATGCAAACCTTCTCAATAAGACAATTTATAGATAAATTGAGAAAAATATAGATAGCCCGAACTGGGAATCGAACCCAGACCATGTCAGTATCGCGCCGAGTGCTCTACCAGTTGAGCTATCCGGCACTATACTATATTCCGTTCAATTTCATCTATAACTTATTGAGCCACACCGTCCATCGTACGGTATTACACCATTTAAATATAGTGGAAACCTAAAGCATGCAAACCTTCTCAATAAGACAATTTATAGATAAATTGAGAAAAATATAGATGTACGTATGTATGTATGAATGTATGTATGTATGTATGTATGTATGTATGTATGTATGTATGTATGTATGTATGTAAGTATGTATGTAAACCTATGTGTGGATGTAAACCTATGTGTGGATGTAAACCTCTCATATCTTTTCAATGAATGAATCGATTTACATTTTTTCGCGGCATTCGAAAGATTTCTTCTCAACTTAGATTTTCGGAGAATTTTAGATCATTTAGTCAAATAATCTCTGAGATATTTAAAAAAAACGGAATAAAAGAAGAAATTGTTTTTCGTTTTTTTTTGGCCAATTTGAAAACTGTCTGATCGATCAATTCCAAAATCTAATCAGCTCTAGAACTTGATAAAAGCTTTCGATTCACGCCAAGAATGTCTCAATCGGATAATCTGTTCGAAAGATATCGTCGACGAAAGAAATAGTAAAAAACTGTTTTTTGCGAATATCATCGTAATGACCAAACCAATCATTCACAAAATTCTATCAGCTTTAGACCTCAATAAAGCGCGCCGATCGCCACCTCAAACGAATCAATCGGATAATTTTTTCGAGAAATATCGTCAACGGAAGAATGAAAAAAAATATTTTTTTTTCGTTTTTCGTGAATATTTCGGAAACTATTGAGTCGATCAATTGCAAAGTCTAATCAGCTCTAGAACTTGATAAAAGCATTTGTTTGCTGCCAAAAAGCCCCAATCAGATAATTCGTTCAAGAGATATCGTTGACGGAATAATCAATGTAAAATCTGTATCAGCTTTTTTCATTGAATAACATCATAATTACTGAACAACATAACTTAAAACTAATATGTTCTTGTTTATGTAAGTTATTGGAAGTGACTTCTTAAAAATCATGATGTTCACTCGTTGCACGATATACTTATACCATATAAATACAACGTATCACGTAAACTTATTTTTGAGCGAACTATCAAACATAATTGTATATAAATATCTAAAAAACGCTTATTTATTAATTATTTTGGAGTCTAAATTTTTAAATAATAAGTAATCCTTTCGAGCTTTGAAAGCTCATAAAAAAGTGGAACAAAGGTATTTTCGAGCTCGAAGAGCTCTATACTAATGTTTTCGAGATCTTAGAGATCGAAAACCGCGGGAAGTCACGGGGCTGGCCCACAGGGCCAACCGATGCCCAGATTTTTTTAATTATAAAAAATAAAATTTTTTCCTTAACTCTAAAATAAAAACGCGAGCAGTAGAGATTTGGCCGTTCAAAAGTGAAAAATCCAAGCACCCGGCTTGTTTTATGATTACATCGCGCGAAATAATTGAGATAAGAAAAAATGTATAAATAACTTTTTTGTGTATTTTTAATTGTTGAAGATTACTTTCCCAATAAACTTATCTGCCCCATCAATGCTTTGCGAGTTATGACGATTTAAACAACATAATTGTTAATCATAATTGTTTGTGCTACGTTTCAACAAAATAAAGTTGATTTTAGTAATCTATGACTCAAAATACGGTCGCGAAAATCCCTGGCAATGAAAATGCATACGGACATCTCCTTTCAGATTATAGGTTAATGAAAATTTTATTAGCTTTCAAGATACAGAATCTCTGACTTAGATTTTGCTAGACATAAACATAAACCAACACTCGGTGTAGGTTTTAGGCCCCGAAAATATTAATATATAAGTGGAAATAGTGTGGTCTATGTTGCTATCTCTATAGTAATACGCACTTTAAGTTTTCTTTTACTATAGTGTAGACGTACATTTATGTTCATCTTACCAAAAGCATAAAGCAAGGGGGTTTTTACGGATAATTCTCTTCATTCAAAATTTTAGGTGCACTGTTACCTTTATTACCTGTGTACATTAAAACCGAGGGTGTTCATAATTTTCTATATTTTTTTCTATACAACTTTGCTATAGCACTTTTCACCGAAATTTGTTTAATTTTTCGATAAAACGCTAATTAAAAGTGTTTTTTACTTTTTTTTTCACCTGTCTAATTGAAATTTTACCATCATTTTTTGGTATATGGTTTGTAATCATATTCCGAAGTTTATCTCAAAAAATCAGACCTGGCTGGAACTGTTTCCATTTATCAGGTCTATTTGACTGGACTATCTAGTGTACATGCTTGAATACTTGCTTGCCCTTAAATATTATTCATAATTCACTGCTTATAATTTGAAAAAAATATGTTTATTATATTAGAGATAGCCCGTGAAAAAATTTTCTGATCAAGCCTTATATGACCTGATATGGCCATATCAAAAAATTTGATATGTTCATATCTGACCTGATATGATCTGATATGCCTATATATAATTTTTAATATATTCTGATATAGTCTGATATAAAAATTGGCCATATCAAGCCATATCAACTTGATATGTCCATATCAACTTGATATGTCGATATCAGATTTGATATGTCTTGATCTGACTTGATATGCTTGTATATAATTTTTTTTATATGTCTTGATATGACCTGATATAACTTGATAAGGGTATATATATTTTAATATGCTTGTCAAAAAAAATCTTGATCAGGTTTGATATGGCTTGATATGCCCTGATATGGGCACGTATACTAGTTTTTTCGAGTTTTCCGTATACATACGTTTGGTAAAATAATTTAGAAATGACCTAATAACGTAACATTGTTCGGAACAACCGATTTTATAATGACTCATAAAATCTTATGAAGTCTGTTAAATATTTTAATTTACCGCATTTATAAATTGTATAAAGTGCACAAACTTTGTTGAAAAATTTTTCCAACAAGCTAACGAGATCAATTTTTAAATCTCTGAGAGAATTTCAAATTTTCGTAATGAATTTAAATATAAAAAATTGAGATTTTAAATTGAAAAAAGTTTAATTATTATTAAATTTCTATGTATACTTTTTTAAAACTTATAAGTTTAAAAATCTTGAACTTTTTTTTTTTTCTTTTACCAAAAGAAGTAGTTCTTGCCCCGTTACTGGTGGGTATACCGTTAATAGTCTCGTTACTCTATAAACAATAACAATCGAATATAATACAAGTAACCAAATCAATCATTTATCTGATGTCTTTAATTTTCTTAGTTTCAATTTTATCCAAATAGATATAATTAAACTTACATTTCAAGTTCATGATTTGGCAAAGTGGTTAATAGATCAGACTTTGAATCAGAAGTACTCGGGTTCGAATCCATGATCTGGATGGATTTTTTTTTTCTTTTTTTTTTTTTTTTTCATGACAATTATCGCATATACAACTTTACAAAGTTATACACAATTTTATAAAATTATCTATAAATTTAGTTCCCGAGATAACAATGTTAATCTCACTATATATAGTCTGATATGTTCATATCAGAACATATCAAATCTTATCTGTACATATATTTTCTGATATGGCCAATTTCCATATCAGGCCTGATATGAACCGCCGAAATCAAGCCATATCAGGCCATATCAGAAAATTTTTTCACGGGAGTTTAATAAATAATTCAATAAATTCGTAGTAAGTTTTTTAGTTACTAAAAAATTGTTCCAAAAAGCTAAAAATTGAGTCAGATTCATAGATATTTAATAAAATATCTATAAGTAATGTCATTTACTGCAAACCGTTGCTTTACAACTATCCTCCTTAGAATTTACTTAGTTGCAAGTATTCAAAGCCTGATAACTTTTTACCCATCAGGATTATGATGAAACTATGTCATAGCTTTTTTGTAAAGAATTAAATTTCCTATAATGATAAGTGCATTAAAATAGAAAAAAAAGGTTGTTTCGTATTTTCAACTAAAAAAAAACGGAAAAAAGTCTTTTTATGTGCTAGACTGAGAGAAAAGTGCATAGTTGTTGTAACAAGGAAAAAATAGGAATGAAAACATGGTCATCTTAATTAATATTTCTAGTTTCTTGAACTATATCATATTGCTTGAAACTATTTGAGGGTATTAGTTCTAACTAAGCATTTGTTTTGTTGCAGAATCACAAATGTTTCCACCATTGTATGATTATTATTCCATTAATTTAAAATCATTTTAGTCGTCGACGAATATCATTAAGGATTTTTCTTCATTATTTTTAACTTCCCGCTTAGAAAATCGATGATTTTCAAAAATTTCGGGAAGTTATTGTTTTCACCCCGATTTTCGAAAATCGAGTTTTCATCAAATGTCGACGTGTTGAGGTCCTAGGAGCTATTCTGACTATTTTCAGAATGATGTCCGAGTGTCTGTATGTATGTATGTCTGTGTGTGTGTGTGTGTGTGTGTGTGTGTATGTGTGTGTGTATGTGTGTGAATGGTCTATAACTTTTTAACTAATGAATCGATTTGGATCTTTAAGGCGGCGATTGAAAGAGCTTGTTGGCCGTCAACTTTCCTGAAAATTTCGGATCGTTTGATCAAGTAGACTCGAAAATATTGGCGAATTACGAAAAAAAAAAATCGGTCTGTCGGTTGACCCTGCGGGCCAGCCCCAAAACTTCCCGCTGTTTTCGAGCTCTCTGAGCTCGAAAACATCGTTGTAAATACATTTTCGAGCTCTTCGAGCTCGAAAATACTTTTGTATACCTTTAGTTTCGAAAAAAACCGTTTTTAGCATTTCTTTCTGCCACGATAACTCTCGAACGAATTATCCGATTTCGACGTTTGAGGTGGCAATCGACGCGTTTTATTGAATTCTAGAGCTGACTAGAATTTAAAAGCGATCGATTCAGCCGTCTTGAAGATATTTGAAAAAAACCATTTTTCACCATTTCTTTCTCCAACGATATCTCCCAAACAAATTAACCGATTGAGATGGTTAAGGCGGCATTCGACGCGTTTTATGGAGTTTTAGAGCTGATTTGATTTTGAAGTCGATCGTTTTATTCGTTTTTGAGAAATCAATAAAAAACTAAAAAAAAAAAATTTATTTTTTTCGTAATTCACCAATATCTTCGAGTCTACTTGGTCTAATGATCTGAAATTTTCAGAAAAGTTGATGGCCAAAAAACTCTTTCGATTGCCGCCTTAACCATCCAAATCGGTTTATGAGTTAAAAAGTTATAAAGAGTTTACATACATACATACACACACACACACACACACACACACACACACACACACACTTGGACATCATTCCGAAAATAGTCAGAATAGCTTCCTAGGACCTCAAAACGTCGACATCTGATGAAAACTCGATTTTCGAAAATCGGGGTGAAAACAATAACTTCCCGAAATTTTTGAAAATCATCGATTTTCTAAGCGGGAAGTTAAAAATTTTTTTTTTTAGTTTTTTATTGATTTCTCAGAAACGAATTGAACGATCGACTTCAAAATCTAATCAGCTCTAGAACTCAAACAAACGCGTCGAATGCCGCCTTCAACATCTCAATCGGTTAATTTGTTCGGGAGATATCGTTGGAGAAAGAAATGGTAAAAAACGGTTTTTTTCAAATATCTTCAAGACGGCTGAATCGATTGCTTTTAAATTTTAATCACCTCTAGAATTCAATGAAACGCGCCTATTGCCACCTCAAACGTCAAAATTGGTTTATTAGTTCAAATGATATCAGTGTTGAAAAGTTAAAAAAATATCATAGAATGTTATTTTTTTCAGATAAATCAAATTGTACTGTATTAAAGTTTGTCTAAAATCTTACAAACTTTTTCTTTTTATGGTCTCTTTTGATCATCGTGTAATGCCGTCAAACTTGTTCTTCAGTTAAAACCATATTATCAACGAAACAATTGAAAAAACACAGGTTTTAATAAATTTCTCGGATATTTTATATATTATTGTTTTGACCTAAGCCAAAACTCATTCAAATCTTGATTTTGATCACTGACATTGATTTCTGCATCAACATATTTATTTTATTTAGCATAATCGGGAATTAAAATTTAAAAACCGCTTGTTCATTAATGATTTTCGATTCTTAAACTTTTAAACTTTAGCATAAAGCATAACTTGTTAGAGTTTAAAAAACCCATAAAAAAACAATCGCATGCAATTAGATTTTCGAGCTCGAAGATATAGTCACATTAATGTTTTCGATTTCCTGGAGCTCGAAAACAGCGGGAAGTTTTGGGGCTGGCCCGTAGGGTCAACCGACAGACCGATTTTTTTATAATAAGTATACCATTTTTGACTTAGTTACGTTTGATATTGTCATTGTTCATTGAACTATAACACAGTTAAAACAAGTATAATATCGTTGTACATTTTACAACTATAGATTAGTTATCTGAACTGAGGGCAATAGCGGTTTCATTGAACGACGTTTTTCATAGTTGAGAAATCCAGTTTTTTCTCTCAGTGTATTTACATTAGGGTGTATCATTTCAGAACAAATTTTTTTTTTTTAAGTGCATGGGAGAAAAAATCATAGTTCAACACAAAAAAAAAATTTTCGCGCAAGAAAAAAAGTTCTATGTCGATTACAGACCTAGCTCATTGAAAAAATCGATTTCCCGTTTAAATAACACGGGAAAATTTTATTTTCAACTTTGAATATTTGGAACTCGTTAACTAATCAATAGATCAACTAGACTAATACATATTTTTGTAGGAAATTATACGCGCTACAAAAAAGGTGTCTTATCATTTTTTGATAAATCTATCTGTTCAAAAGTTATTGGAGTTCGAAGTTATGCTCTAGTAAATTTCAAAATCTTTTTACTCTTCCGGTGAAACTATCAGACTTATCACAAAATGTCATAGGATCTTTTTTATTGGAAATTTTCTTGCCTGCTAATTATAATCTATAAAATTTTTCAAATTCCGTATTGTTTTCTAGTTATTTTCATTTCAATGTTGAGCTCTTTAAATCAATCAGAATACTACTTTTTTCAGAGCTTGAAATTAAAATAAAAATAACTACAAAACAATGCGGTATTTGAAAAAATATTACTGATAATAATTTGTAGGCAATAAAATTTCCAATAAAAAAGATCCTATGACATTTTGTGGTAAGTCTGATAGTTTCACCGGAAAAGTAAAAAGATTTTGAAATTTACTAGAACTCAACTTCGATCTCTTATAACTTTTAAACACATAGATTTATCAAAAAATGATAAGACACCTTTTTTGTAGCGCGTACGATTCCCTATAAAAACATTTGTTAATCTATTCGATCTATTAATTAGTTAACGAGTTAAAAACACTCGAAGTTAAAAATAAAATTTTCCCGTGTTATTTAAACGGGAAATCGACTTTTTCATTGAGCTAGGTCTGTAATCGACATAGAACTTTTTTTCTTGCGCGAAAATTTTTTAACTTCCCGCTAAGAAAATCGACGATTTTCGAAAATTTCGGGAAGTTATTGTTTTCACCCCGATTTTCGAAAATCGAGTTTTCATCAGATGTCGACGTTTTGAGGTCCTAGGAAGCTATTCTGACTATTTTCGGAATGATGTCCAAGTGTGTGTGTGTGTGTGTGTGTGTGTGTGTGTGTGTGTGTGTGTGTGTGTGTGTGTGTGTGTGTGTGTGTGTGTGTGTGTGTGTAAACTCTTTGTAACTTTTCAACCAATGAACCGATTTGGATGTTTAAGGTGGCGATTGAAAGAGCTTGTTGGCCATCAACTTTCCTGGAAATTTCAGATCATTTGATCAAATAGATTCGAAAATATCTGCGAATTACGAAAAAAAAAAAAATTTTTTTTTTAGTTTTTTATCGATTTCTCAGAAACGACTCATACGATCGATATCAAAATCTTATCAGCTCTAGTACTCAAAAAAACGCGTCGATTGCCACCTCAAACATCAAAATCGGATAATTCGTTCGAGAGTTATCGCGGGAGAAAGAAATGGTGAAAAACGGTTTTTTCTAAATATTTTCAAAACGACTGACGCGATCGATTTCAAATTTTAATCGGCTTTAGAATTCAATAAAACGCGCTGATTGCTACCTCAAACGTCAAAATCGATCAATTAGTTCGAAAGATATCGGCATTGAAATGTTAAAAAAATAATATTTTATGTTATTTTTCCCGGATAAATCATAATATAACCTATTAAAATGTGTCTGAAGTCATACTAACTCATCTTTTATATGGTTACTTCCGATACATAATGTCATCGAACTTGGTTTTTAGTTTAAATCATAATATAAACAATAAAATCGATAAAACGTAGTTTTCAATTTTTTTCCCGGATATTTCATATTTGATTGTATCTCACATGAGTCAACACTCATTTAAGTCTTCATTTGAATCCCTGTTCTTGATTTCTGCCTGAATACACTTATTTTATTGAACATAATCAGGGATTAAATTTTAAAAACCGCTTCATTAACAATTCTTGATTCTTAAATTTTCAAACTTCAGCATAACAGGCAACTTGTTAGAGCTTGAGATCGTAAAAAAACAACCGCATATGATAGCATTTTCGAGCTCGAAGAGCTCGAAAATATATCTACACCAATGTTTTCGAGGTCTTTGAGGTCAAAAACAGCGGGAAGTTTTGGGGCTGGCCCGCAGGGCCAACCGACGCCCAGATTTTTTTTTTTGTGTTGAACTATGATTTTTTTTCCCATGCGCTTAAAAAACAAATGTTGCTCTGAAATGACACACCCTAATTTACATAGAAAAACCAAAAATGAATAAGCACTTCGTAGAATTGAAATATCACGCTGGCCTTTAGTGGAATTTTTTTTAAACCTTACAGAAACTTCTGAGATGATAGGAAAAAAAAACTTTTTTCATTTGGACCGCTCTAATCTATATGGGTCATTCCAGCTTAATTCAACGACATTGTGACGATGACCCTTTCCGATTTATTTGATTTTTTAATATGCTTTCATACATGTGGAAAGAAGTCTTGAGCTTAATTTTTAGCACTTTATTTCCACCTCTTCCGGAATTATGATTTTTGCCTGAAAAGGATATAACTTTTACTATAATTATGATAATCTCATGTCATGGGGGGTCAATTTGCTCTGTTTTTAACGCTTATTCTGAAAAAAAATTCGCAATCAGAAACAAAAATTTCATAATGCTTTTTCGGCCATTTCTAGCCAAAAAATTAGTTTTTCGTTCAGTGGGACACTTCTCATTTTTTTAACGAAATTTCCAAAATTCTATGTTGAAAAACAAAATTTTTGAGCCATAACCCAAGATGGGCAACAAATAACTTCTAGTAAAATAAGTAAAAAATAATGTTTTTTTTTTTTTTATTTTAGATTATTTTTCGTCTGAGATCGCAGAGTATTTTCGGATAGTCTCACAATACATAGCATTACTTTTTCCAAGTATTTTCAGTGGCGAATATATTATTTTACACGAAAATGTATAAGTTAAGCACTTTGTTTTACAATTTATTTTATTTTTTAAAATTAAAATTCAAATATATTAACCGTTACATCGTATTATTCAGATTTATTACTCTTACATCTACTACGAGATTATCGGTAGTACTCATTTGATATTACTTTGAAATAAAATTTTGAGACTATTTGAAGAAATTATGTGATCTTAAAGAGAAAATAAATTAAAATTACAGATTTAAAATTGTTCTTTAATTTATTTTATTAGAAGTTATTTAATGCCCATCGTGGGTTATGGCTCAAAAATTATGTTTTCGAACATAGAATTTTCGGAATTTTTTCGAAAAAAATTAAAAGTGTTCCATTGAACGAAAAACTACTTTTCTTGACTAAAAATGGCCAAAAAAGCATTACGAAATTTTTCGTTTCTAATTTTGAATTTTTTTTCTGAAAGAGCGTTAAAAATTGAACAACTTGACACCCCCACTACGTGAGATTATCATAACTATAGTCACAGTTATATCCTTTTTAAGCAAAAATGATAACTCCGGATGGGATGGGGTAAAGAGCTAAAAATTTAGCTCAAGACGTCTATCTACATGCATAAAAACATATTAAAAAACCAAAACAATTGAAAAGGGTCACCGTCGCAATGTCGTTGAATTCAGACGGAATGACCCATATATATACATATGTACATATGGGCAGATCCATTGATTCTCGACGAAAGTGTGTGCACTGAGGTCAGCGATTTTGATACTGAATTTTCCTCTGAAGTAAACCTCATAAGGAGAAGATCCTTTAAGCTTGAGCCCGATGTATACGAATCCAGCCGCTGGAGTATTTTCGAAATTTTTAAAAAAGTCGATTTTCCACTAATTTTCAAATATTTGTATCTCAGCTTGTATATAGTTGTATATAGCATGAAGACTCCTGCCCAGCAACATTCTTCTCAGTAAGACCTCTACTTTTATAAAAGGAAAAGATATTGGGTCTGAACTTATATCGGACTTAGCTAATATTTTCCCACTAAACATCTGTTTTAGTTAAATTTTGCCTATTTATGAAACAATATTATATGTTCCGTATTTGAAGTTGAGAGTCGAACAGCAGCTAGTATCTCTTTTCGAGGTAGGTTTTAATAGGATCTACAGAGCTTTTGCTTAATTGCTCCGATTTTGTAAAGTTATAGCTATTTAAAACCAATCAAACTTTAAAAAATCGCTGTTTTTAAATAACTAGAACTTTTTTCTCCGAACTTCGATTTGTTCTAAGCTTCCAGGAAAGTTGCTTTATTCTGTGTCCATGAAACCCTGGAAATTCGGACTAGGGAATCGAGCTTGTATTTGAGGTACGAATTTTTTAGCATTGTCAAAATTGCATCCAACTTAGTAAGAAATTCCTCAATAGTCACCGATTTAGCACATGAAATAATGATTATTGAATTGTATATAAATAATTTCAGGTACATATTCAATAGCTATTGAAATTTAAAAAATTTAGGACTATGAGTTATGTCTTTATTCATGTATAAGGTATATAGAGTAAAATCGTAGCTCATAGTCATGCATAACGTGAATAATGTCCTATATTTTCAGAGCAATATAAGTATCTGATGCTGATATTTATAAACGTAAAAAGAAAATTAAATAAATGATTTAAATCTTCGAAAACCATCAAGGACACGCGAATTAACTATTCTTTTACACCTATTATTGACAATTCTTGAGAAGTGAGCGTGACTTCTTTTGAAATAGATTATAAGAAAGTTAATCTGAATTTATCAATAAAAATTTTTCAAATTTTCAACAATAGTTATTTTCTTTATATTTGTACTTTTACGTAACGTTAGAAGAAAAAATTTTCATAACTATTGACTATGTACCTGAAATCATTTCTATTTAATTCAATAGTTATTATTTTGAGTGCTAAATTGGTGACTATCAAGAAATTCCGTATCCGGTTCAATGCAATTTCGACAATACTAAAAAATTCATATCTCAAATACAAGCTCGATTCCTTAGTCCGAATTTTCAAGGTTTCTTAGGGACAGAATAAAGCAACTTTCCTGAAAGTTTAAAACAAATCGAAGTTCGGAGAAAAAAGTTCTACGTATTTAAAAACGGCGATTTTTTAAAGTTTGATTGGTTTTAAATAGCTATAACTCTACAAAATCGGAGCAATTAAGCAAATGCTGTGAAGATTCCATTAAAATATACCTCAACAAAAGATACTAGCTACTGGTCAACTCTCAACTTCAAATCCGGAGCATATAATAGTGTTTCATAAATAGGCAAAATTTAACTAAAAAGATGTTTAGTGGGAAAATATTAGCTAAGTCCGATATAAGTTCAGACCCAATATCTTTTCCTTTTATAAAAGTAGAGGTCTTACTGAGAAAAATGTTGCTGGGTAGGAGTCTTCATGCTATATACAACTATATACAAGCTGAGATACAAATATTTGAAAATTAGTGGAAAATCGACTTTTTTAAAAATTTCGAAAATACTCCAGCGGCCGGATTCGTATACATCGGGCTCAAGCTTAAAGCATCTTCTCCTTATTAGGTGTAGTTCAGAGGAAAAAATCAGCATCAAAATCACTGACCCTAGTGCGCACACTTTTGTCGAGAATTAATGGATCTGCCCATATATGTATATTAGACTGTTTCAAATTAGGGGTCTATTTTTATTTTGCTGATGATCATTGAAAAATCAACAGGGTATCTTAAAATGTGGTGACAGTTGAAATTTGAGCTCTTAATATTGATACTTAGAGGTGGCTATTGATAATTTTCGATTTTTTATTTAGTAACATGGTAAAAAATACATAACTTCCGAAAAAATCAAGATACAATAAACCTCTCCTGAAACATTTTGTAGCAAATTTACTGATCTACAAAAAAGGTCTTTTCTGATTTTTGCATAAATTCAACCATTCACAAAGTATCCGACGTCAAAGTTTGATAGAATTCAAATAACTTGTTTTTGCTCGTTCTGAATTTTATATCATGTCAACTAATTAGAATACAGAAATTCTCAATATTGTTATTTCATAGGAAATTAAATGCTCTACAAAAAAAGTCTCTTATCATTTTTTTATAAATCCATCTGTTTAAAAGTTATTGGAGCTTGAAGTCAAGTTATAGTAAATTTGGAAATCTCTTTACTCTTCCGGTGAAACTATCGGGCTAATCATAAAATATCTTTGAATCATTTTTGAAGGCAGTTTTATTTCCTACAAATTATCTCTGATAAATTTTTTTCGAATTCGGCATTCTTTTCTAGTTATTTCCATTTTAATGTCGAGCTCTTAAAATCGATCAGAACACTTTATTTAGGAGCTTGGCATTAAAATGGAAATAACTAAAAGATAATGCAGAATTTAAAAAAAAATTTATCAAAGGTAATTTGTAAGAAATAAAATTGCCTACAAAAAAGATTCTATGACATTTTATGATTAGTCTGATAGTTTCACTGGAAAAGTAAAAAGATCTCCAACTTTACTTCAAGCTCTAATAACTTTCGAACAGATGGATTTATCAAATAATGATAGGAGACTTTTTTTGTAGAGCATTCAATTTCCTATAAAAAAAACTATATCGAAAATTTCTGAATTCTTATTAGTTGATATGGTATAAAATTCAGAACGAACAAAAACAAGTTCTTTGAATTTTATTAAACTTTGACGTCGGATATCTTGTGAATAGTTGAATTTATGCAAAAATCATAGAAGTCCTTTTTTGTAGATCAATAAATTTGCTAGAAAATGTTTGAGAATAGGTTTTTTGTATCTTTATTCTTTCGGAAGTTATGTATTTTTTACCATGTTACTAAATAAAAAATCGAAAATTATCAATAGCCACCTCTAAGTATCAATATTAAGAGCTCAAATTTTAACTGTCACCATACTTTAAGATACCCTTTCGATTTTTTAATGTTCATCAAAAAAATAAAAGTAGTCTCCTAAATTGAAACAATCTGATGTATATATAGATTTATATTCATATACATTTTTTTTAGATTGTGGTGGTGGTCTTAGTGGCTCTAATGGAGAAATTGAATTTAATAATGTAATTAGACAACACTTAGTACGTTCATGGAGCTTTAACTGTGAATGGAATGTTACTGTGAGACCTGGAAGAAAAATTGAAGTTAAACTAGTTAACATGTCAATTGATACTACGGATAATCATTGTAGCAATTATTATTTAATGGTAAGTAGATTTTCATTAATCCTTTATTTTTAACTTTTATTCTAAAATCTAAAATTCAATGTTTTATTAAATTATTCGTTTTGATAAATGAAATTTATTTTCATTCAAAATTGTTTAAAATTTGCAATCGGTTTTGATTTCATGCTACTTCTATATTTTTCATAATGACCTACATGTAACCTAAGAGTTTCAGTGTCTAGAGCTAAGCAAAATGAAACAGTTCAAGCTTAATAGTGCATGAAAAAATTTAACTGTTGATTCTGTTCACTGTTGGTGAGAATCTCATATGTTTATTTTGAAGCTAATGATAAACTAATGTGTTTCTACCAGAGCTGAAATGAATTCACCGTCAGGGAGTCTTGACTACCGTGTTAAAAAAAAATTCTCTTTACTTCCATGTTCGGACGTTAGAGTAGGTGGCGCATCGAGCGAACCTCATAGAAGCCATAGTATATTTATAAAAAGTCCCTAAATTTCACAAAATACAGTTTATATTTAGAACTACAGGAGCTCTCTCGAGTCATGTGTTGGTCGTGTCGCTGCGGGCTATGCTTTTGACTTTTGCGTCCAGGGTTCGAGACTGAGGCTGAAATTATTATTTTTTTTTCTTATTATTCATTTTTTATTTTTATTAAAATTTTTTTGTATCATATATTATAAACATCAATACCAATTATAATAAATAATCACTATAGAAACCATTCATTATTTGTTTTCAATAATATAAAAAAATAAAAATTACCGTAATTTATTCACGGACTATAATGATAATTATAATAATAATTATTTATTTGTCTAATTTTGATATATATAAATGCAATTGCATTTATATATTTTTTGATTGGCGTTTATTTTTTTATTAATAATTTTAATTTTGGCGATCCAATCCATTTCAAATAATTTTATTTGTAATATTTCGTTAGTCCCTCCGTACTAACATCCTCAGACAACTGTCAAGTTAATTTACATATTTTACATATTTATACAATTTTTAATTAATTTTTTACAATTTCTTTAAACTTACATTATTGGCGATTATGGAAAAAAATTTTTTTATTTATATATTTTTGCATCATTTTTTTTTTTTTTTTTTTTTTTTTTTAAGTCTGGAATCCAGACTAATAAACTTTATTACCAACAGTAAAAAAATCAAATCAATATCACATTCAATAAAAAGTAACTGACATAACAACATTAAAATTTGAAGTCACAAAACAATAAATTAATAACAATAGTTTAATATTATAATAATATAACAATGAAAGTTAAAACAAAGAAAAAGAAAAAGAAAAAAATACATGCTTAAAAAACTACAAATTAATTAAGGTATTTACTATCAATTTAACCTCAACCAAACACGTGCTTTCATAAAAATAATTAAATTGTAGATTGATTCCAGACTTAAAAAAAAAAAAAAAATGATGCAAAAATATATAAATATAAAAATTTTTTTCCATAATCGCCAATAATGTCAGTTTAAAGAAATTGTGAAAAATTAATTAAAAATTGTATAAATATGTAAAATATCTAAATTAACTTGACAGTTGTCTGAGGATGTTAGTACGGAGAGACTAACGAAATATTACAAATAAAATTATTTGAAATGGATTGGATCGCCAAAATTAAAATTATTAATGTAATAATAATAATAATAATGATTATAATAATAATAATAATAATAATAATAATAATAATAATAATAATAATAATAATAATAATAATAATAATAATAATAATAATAATAATAATAATAATAATAATAATAATAATAATAATAATAATAATAATAATAATAATGAATTCGTCTAAAAGTTTTTTCCGATTTAAATAATTACAATTCTGACAAATTAATCATCCTCTATCTCTCGGAGAGCTTTTTTTCTGTTTTTTGGTGCTTTTTCCATGTGTTCAGTCACGAGCTTAGACAATTTGAAAAGCTTCGTGCATTTCCGCTACAGCCGTGAGTTGCCGAACTCGCTACTGACTGATAGTCAGTATAATGCCGGGTCACTCGCTATTTGGGCCCGGTACATACAAATTTTATCTTATGGCCGAGTCAAGTTGGCATGAGAGCCCCGCTCCCAGCCGACCATTCAGGAAATTCGCTTTACACATCGAAGCTGCCACGTCACCACCAAGCGGCCACGTCGTCTCCAACTACATTTTCTCTGGGTCTTTTTCGCTCCTGAATTCAAGAGTACAACCTCGTACTCTAAAACCGCTCCGCTTTATTATAATTCTTAGTTGCATTCGCTGACGCGTATACTTTTTATTGCATTCGCTTTTTCATATTATCTTTTCATAGTTTTAAGTGTAAAAAGTGTTAATAAATATATAATTTATTTGGTATGATAATTTGTGTAATTTTTTAGTTGTTAAGATTACATCACACCTAAACCAGATCCTTTTTGCGCATTCGCTCACTTTACAAAATGGTCCTTCGAGCTGGATCTGGTGTGGGTTTAACAATTAAAAAATTATAAACTTAAAATCGTAAAAAAAATTGTGAGAAAAAGTGGTGTGAGTGATCCATAAGTGATAGAGAGAATCGCTAAGTGCCATGGGCATTGCTGAGCACTACTAGAGTGCTGCCTGTGGTGATCAATTTACACACCGGTGTAAAAAAGACATTTTGCTAAATTGGATCTAAAACTTAGCGTCGGTTCCACGTGTATCTCTCCATTTTGTATGCCACGTATATTCAAGATGGCCGCTAAAATAGTCGCTTTGCAAATGACTTGCATCTACACGATGCGCAACATGGCTACCCGCTAACAAAGACACGCTATACTGACGACATCGCTGAAGGCGCAAATGAACTCGCTGAGGCAATTCAAATTGCTCTCGACACAAAAAAATATGTGTGCCGCAGGATGTTTTTTCGCTTGCCAAGGGGGCAAGTAATTCAACTGAGTTACTTTCGCAAGTCGCTCCAGTTGAAACCCAAGAAGATACACCATCAAACCTTGGGGATACTACGCTATCACCGTTGCTTCTTTAAGACTGGAATTCATTCCGAGATGAACTACATCAGATCTCGAAGATTCAGATACCTCGCTGGAATCATGTAAGAAATAGTGTATCAGTCGGATTACATGGATTCTCGGACGCTCATAACTCGCTATGGCTGCTGTCGTCTGTTTAAAATGTACTGACGCTACTGGACGCTCCAATTTTTCGCTAGTGTGTGCCAAATTACAAGTTGCACCACTGAAACCCATAACTATACTAAGAATGGAGCTCAATGCCGCTGTCTTACTCGCTCAACTGGTACTCTACGTCAAGAAAATCTTGAAGCTTGAAAATGCATCAATTTTCAGGGGGATAGACGCCGCTGTATCCTTAACGGGGATACGAAACAATCCAGGTAGATGGAGAGTCTACATTCGCAACAGAGTTACCAAGATTCAAGAATCGCTACCAAGTGTCGACTGGAATTGTGTCCCGGGAAACTTAACCCAGCTGACTTCGCTTCAAGAGGTTTATCAGCAGCCAAATTAGAACATCATTCGCTATAGTGGACGGGATCTAAGTGGCTCAGTAAATCAAAAGAAAACTGGCCATCTTTTGACATCCCTTCACAGACGGTATCACATCTTGAAGAACGTCCAGGTCTGATTTTTACCATCTTTAAGACAGATTCACACCCGCTATAGACGCTACTTGAAAAATTCTCTAAGTTGTCACCGTTACTTCGCTCGCTTGGAATCTGTCTACGTGCCATCGCTGAATTTAAAGAAGTGCCACAGTCCACACTGGCCACACCGCTTGCTACAGTTGACCTGGAACTCGCAAAGACTTTGCTGATATAGTAGATACAAAGTCAGTACTATTCGCAAGAGCTGAAACTACTGAAAGATGTTGGTTTTCTACAATGAAATCATCGTCTCGCTAAATTGATGCCCTACGTCTACTACAACAGATTACTCAGAGTCGGCAGTCGCTTGAAAAATTCGCTACTGGATGATGAACAAAAAAATCCAGTAATACTGCTGATAACATCTAATGGGAAACTCAATGGACTCTCGCTGTTTTATGGAGATCTGTCTGGATAGAAGGTGGCGAGTTCCAGGCAGGTCTTACATCCTTCGCTGCGCTCGCTACATGTATTGAAATTGTCAATTATTCCACTGACGCTTTCGTCGCAGCATTTAGAAGATGTACTAGTCGGAGAGGCGCCTGCAGTACCCTATACTCGGACTGTTGTACAATTTTTATAGGAGCAGACGCTACGCTAAGAAAAGAATACGCAACAGGATCTAGACAGCTAAGGGAACTTCAGTTTTTACTCGCTACAGATGGCACAGACTTGAAGTTCAATACGCCAAGTGCTCCCCATTTTGGTGACAAACGGGAAGCAGCCGTGAAGTCAATTAAGTTCTGGCTTACACGAACTATTGGTTAATCGCTATTGACTTACGTCTAACTCGCTACAGTTGATACAGATTCGCTATCCGAAGATCCTGCAGATTCAGCCGCTAACTTCTGAACTGTGTGTGCTATCAGTTCACTCTCTAGACGACAATCCTGTCGACACCGTCGCCAGCGCTGGGGAGAATGTTCAGTCACGAGCTTAGACAATTTGAAAAGCTTCGTGCATTTCTGCTACAGCCGTGAGTTGCCGAACTCGCTACCGACTGATAGTCAGTATAATAGCGGGTCACTCGCTATTTGGGCCCGGTACATACAAATTCTAGCTCATGGCCGAGTCAAGTTGGCATGAGAGCCCCGCTCCCAGCCGACCAATCAGGAAATTCGCTTTACACATCGAAGCTGCCACGTCACCACCAAGCGGCCACGTCGTCTCCAACTACATTTTCTCTGGGTCTTTTTCGCTCCTGAATTTAAGAGTACAACCTCGTACTCTAAAACCGCTCCGCTTTATTATAATTCTTAGTTGCATTCGCTGACGCGTATACTCTTTATTGCATTCGCTTTTTCATATTATTTTCTCATAGTTTTAAGTGTAAATAGTGTTAATAAATATATAATTTATTTGGTATAATAATTTGTGTAATTTTTTAGTTGTTAAGATTACATCACACCTAAACCAGATCCTTTTTGCGCATTCGCTCACTTTACACCATACTTTATGGAGCATAAAATTAGGATTTTTCAAGTGATCGCTTTTTCCACTTAAATGCCCATTAATTGCTTCACACCAATCACGAATAAATTTATTCATAATTATGGTAATAGCTTTGTCATGTAATTCTTTGCAATGAATAGGGCATGATATCCATTCGTTGCTCATTATCTGACTCTCAATCATTGACTTTAAAATACTCCTGACGTTTTTACGGAATCAATGGTTCGTAATCGCATCACTGATTATTGTCAGTACCTGTGAGTACATAGCCTCAAAAGCAGAATCACTCTCAGTTTTCCCTTGATTGCGTAAAAAAGAGTTCATACAATTTCCACAATAGATGTCAGATCTTATTACTTGCTGCATGATGTGTTGACGTTGAGATAAAACTAAGTTGATACTAGCTGTAACAGGGGTCCGCTCAGATTTAAATGTACGTTTATCTGGTCCTGTAAGAAGGTCAGGAATATAATCGATCGGAGCATCATTATTATTAATATCCTTCTTTTCATCAGCATTATTATCATCATCATCATTTATATGTATTAAAAAGTTTTCAAATGTAGAAAGAATGTCAGGTCCGTTTCCTCCGGAATTTTCTACATCATCGGTCGCTTCGCAATTCCCATGACAAATTTTAAATCTTCCTATGTCATCGAGTACCAAACTTTGAATGATACGCGTGGTTTGATAACAAGAAGGCTTCAGATTCCGACTCCTTTGTCGCAAACGTCCAAACAAATTTTCCAGGTGATCCTGATTAATTGCGCGTGGAGAAAATTGTTGAAATCCTTTTTTTTTTTAATAATTCCCACAGTTTTGAAAAAGCCTTTGCGTTCAATAGCCAATTATCAAGTGTCGGGACTGAAGCTTTTTTTTTACGAGTTTGTAAATCAACGAATCGCATCTTACGAAATGTTATTGAACTTGCTTTCCAAAAAGCAATATGTGGGCTTTTATTAGTTACAGGCTGACGTAAAGGAACGGAATTTTTTTTCTTTTGTTGCTTAGAAGAGCCGTTCATGGAGTCCATTAAGTCATTAAAAAAGCGAAGAGATTTCGCCGTAGGTAACGCTTGTGGGGGCAATGTTTTCATTCCGTTAACAGTTGGTACAGGAACTAGAATAAAATAAATATTATGATAAAAATGATCGAACTAGGTAAAATTGGTTTGTACTCTTTTATTTAATTTATTTATTTCTATTTATAATTAATTAATTGACGATTTTAATTGGGAGGCTATATGAAATAATAATTTAAAGGTAAATAACAGTATTCAAAACATTACGTGATTATTTTTTACCACGTATTTGTGACTGTCTGTCCCAACTCTAGTACCGCGATATGTAAATCCTTCGAGTCAGTAAACACTGAGCTGGCGCGAGAATATATAAATATAATGAAACTATAATTAATTATAACTTATAGTAAAAAGGAAAACAGCCCAAAGAAGGAAAACAGCTAGTAAAATAAAATAATAAGTACGTATATGTTAGTTACCTTGAGATGTTGATTGTTTTTCAATAAAATCAGCTACAGTTTGACTGCAGACCTGCACAGCAGGATTCACCCGCATTTTTGAAATTTTGTCAGGGTAAATGTGCTGATCTGTTGATTTTTTCAATTCTCGTGGCCCATCTGTACGAAATTTGTCCATTTCATACGCATCTTGAATATATTTCCACAATGCATACTCAGCATTTTGAGCATTAGTCCCGTTGTTTATTTCTAAAGCTTTCGTCAACAAATTATTGTGAAAACCTTTAGCGAGATGTGGACTATCAAAAAGCGGTACAATTTCATGTCCTCGTATAATGATTGTATCATCTGAAAGTAATTAAAATTAGTTCACTTGAAGAAATGTAGTAATCAACAAATAGTGAAATAAAATTATTTGACAAAAACAATTGCCTTGATTTTTTCCATGCTGAAATCTTTGCCTATTTGTTTGGAGAACTTAATTTTTGATAGTTCGAACATTGTTTGTTCCTTGGTCGCAGACAGTAGAAACAGGGATAAGATTACTATCAATCAATGTATTAAAAACTCTTTTAATAATTCGAGTTAAGTCTGTTGGGCTAGTTCGGCTTTCGCAGAAGCCATGATAAATTAGTAAAAACCAATCCCCACTTACTGAGGCAATCGCTACCACAAGAACGTGATCAGTAAAATTTGCAGTCCTTTTATCTTGAAAATCTTCAAATCCTATGATTTTATCATTTTTGGTATTGTTACGTTCCCGTAATATTTTATTGATTAAATTAAATTAATTATTTTTATTAAATTAATTTTACGCAATGTAACGGAAATCGGTTACGATAAGAGAGTCGCCGTGGCTCGCGGGTAGTCAAAACAGATGACGATGCATGAGACCCGGACCACGACGATTCTCTCACAGGGAACCTGAGATGCAGCGTCAACATTTTGTCAACTCTGTTGGCTCTATTATATTTTTTATAACGACTTCATAGTCAGTCTTACGAGAGAGCTCATGGAGCTCGAACCTCTGCTCTCCATTATTAATAAACTATATAATTAATCCTAATTTAATTCAACCTTATTTTGGGCTGCCATTAGGCAGCCCAATACCCTACGACTTCATGATTACTTTGGGCGCTGCTACCGGCAGCCCAATAATCCAAAATCCATCAATTAAATATTGGGCGCTGATACCGGCTGTCTAATAATTCATCCAGTCCTGGGCGCTGCCACCGGCTGTCCACGATTCTTTAAATCCTGAATCCTCATAAATGATATGGAGACCAGATTGCGAACATACTTTAAAATCGCGAAAATCATTAAAATTAATAATTAATCGAATAATCGACGACCACGGCCCACCAGGGGTCTATAGACACTCTAACGAGGCCAAACCTGGATAAAATTAAATAATTAAAAATTATTTTTATTTTTAATTAATTTGGGGTAATTTCCCAGAATGTAACAGTATCATAATCCAGGTGAGCTGATATCGCTGCTTCATCCCAGAGAACAGTAACAAATCTGTCCAACGAAGAAGACAAACGTTTGCCTTCATTTTTCAAATGATGAGCGATGACAGCAGGTACACCTGTATCAAAATTAACTTTCTCAAGTACTTTTGTAATTGTTCCAGAGCTAGGCATGGTAAACATAGACGACATCAGCCGATAAGTTGTGGGAGATCGTTCATGGATGATTAATGCAAGTAATTTTTGCTGTATTGTAAAACGTCTTGCCTATAAATTTTAAATAAAACGGAAATCACATTTATCTTACACTCAGAAAATTAAGTAATTGTATTTATTATGCTAAATTTTTAATTCCAATCATCTTGAATGATTGAAACGTATTTCACTGCAAAAATAGTTAGTGTTATAATTTTTTAAACTGACCTGCGGTTTTTTATGTGATTGACTTAGCTGCATCTGTATAAAAATTTGTTGAAGTGGCGTTAGAGCTTCAACTCTTTTGAAATCAAGTCTTCTGTTTAATTGTTTCTGCCGTTTAAAACGTTGTTGTAATGTGTTATATTTGTTTTTCTGTTTACGTATATCAATTAATAATTTAGCGACTCCATTTTTAGCAGCATAACAATTATTAGTTGTAATTGAATTAACATCAGATTTTTTACCATCGTAAAGAGTCTTATTATTACCAGAATTTGAATCAAAAATATTAACGTCACCATCGATTACAATACCCTAAATAATAAAATTTCAAATTCAATACACAGAATACTCAGTTAAAAAATAAGCAATAACAATAGAACTGAAATATTTACCATGACATTATCACTAAGAGCATTGGGAAAATTGTCACTTTGATTCAGATTACTGATACACGACTGTAAATCTAGATTTTGATCAGGATAAGCATCATCAATAAGCTTTCTTCTTACACCATCTTTACGATACATTGACTCCGAAAAATGATTGGAACAAATACGAAATTTACTTAGCCTATCAGAAGAAATGTCCTTTATTTGACTTGAATACTTAATCATCTCTCTCCAAACGCATGCTTTAATCGGGTCTTTGGGAAAATAATGACCACTTATACCAGTCCCTGAAGTACATTCTAATACTACACACAAATATCCCATGGTAAAAATTATTTTATTTATTTATCGAAATTTAATCAGTAATCAGAAAATGCCATTTGTTAAAAAATTTTTTAAGATATAACGAATTAATTCACTGTCTTTATAATTTACGATCATCTACTACTGTTGGAATAATACACAATAATTAACAATTTCTTAAAACAAAAGAAGATTGCTAGAACGTATCGTTAGGGTATCAATATAGCAATTCAAAATTTTGTTGTTAATAAAAATAAACCTTGAATTTTTCAAATTTGAAAATTTATTCACTTCTTTTTTTTAATTTCATATCTTCAAATTTCAAATTGTTTAGCGTGTTCAGACATATCAGATGAAAATTATTATTAGTAATTAGAAATATGTTTTCAATGTTATTATAAAATATGAAGAAATATATTAAAAGGAATCAAGTCAACAGAAAAAAAATATTAAAATATTTGTAAAAGTTTTTTTTTAAGTATATTTATTTTATTTTTGACAATATTTTTCACTTCCCGCTAAGAAAATCGACAATTTTCGAAAATTATCGGAAGTTATTGTTTTCACCCCGATTTTCGAAAATCGAGTTTTCATCAGATGTCGACGTTTTGAGGTCCTAGGAAGCTATTCTGACTATTTTCGGAATGATATCCGAGTGTGTGTATGTATGTGAGTGTGTGTGTGTGTGTATGTATGTAAACTCTTTGTAACTTTTGAACTAATGAACCGATTTGGATGTTTAAGGCGGCGATTGAATGAGCTTGTTGGCGATCAACTTTTCTAAAAATTTCAGATCATTTGATCAAATAGACTCGAAAATATCTGCGAATTACGAAAAAAAAAAAATTTTTTTTTTTAGTTTTTTATTGATTTCTCAGAAACGACTCATACGATCGACTTCAAAATCTATTCAGCTCTAGTACTCAAAAAAACGCGTCGATCGCCACCTCAAACATCAAAATCGGATAATTTGTTCGAGAGTTATCGTGGGAGAAAGAAATGGTAAAAAACGGTTTTTTCTAAATATTTTCGAAACGACTGTCGCGATCGATTTCAAATTTTAATCAGCTCTAGGATTCAATGAAACGCGCCAATTGCAACCTCAAACGTCAAAATCGATCAATTAGTTCGAAAGATATCGGCGTTGAAAATTTAAAAAAATAACATTTTATGTTATTTTTCCCAGATAAATAATAATATAACCTACAAAAATGTGTCTAAAGTCATACCAACTCATCCTTTATATGGTTACTTTCGATCATATAATGTCATCGAACTTAGTTTTCAGTTTAAATCATATCATCAACAATAAAATTAATAAAACGTAGTTATTGCACACCTCGAGCGCGAAGCGGAGAGGTAGTGCTCTACTGTCGTCAAATGACAAAGCAGGGTTGTCGTCAACTTAAAAAACCTCCACTATTTTATGTAGCACTTAAACAAGAAATAGAAATGCACCAATATCAAAAAGACATTTCAATAAATAATTCCAATATGATTTAAAGTCATATTTGTTGAGTATATTATTAAAAAATGTTGGTCAAAAAAAATTTTTATTGGACGTCAATTGGTCTGTTTATTGGAATGTCCGGATGTAAACACGAGATCTCGAGAACCATCCATTCAATCAACTTGTTTATTTTTTTATTTTTTCTGGAATTTCATTCAGATGAACCCTTTCGTTATTCACTATCGTAGTTTTTATAGTTTTTTTTTATAATTAATTTAAACTGATGACCGATGCCGAATTTATATACACAATCCCGTATGTATTTTTTTTCTGCTCGTTGCTCCCTCTGATGACGATTTCGCAAACTTGGTTTCCTTGTCTCAATTATACGCCTCAAACGCGAAGTGGAATGAAATGGAATGGGAACATTCCGGCCAACTAAGTCCCTAGTAAATTACCCAGATAGATAGCCAGGATTTCTGAGCTAGCTTTTCCTAAATTTTGCCGTCTAACACCGGTAGTATATATAGTAGTATAGTATAGTATAGTATAGTAGTAAAAGTAAAAGTAATAGTATTAATTATAATAGTAATAATAATTATCATAATAATAATAATAATAATGATAATAATAATAGTAAAATCGTAGTAAAAATTTTTGGCCAATTGAATTTTTATTTTTTTTAAATCATTTTTTTTTTTATTATATTTTTTTTTGCGGGGTATTTAATTTTATTATTTTATTATTATTAGTATTTTTTTTATTTTTTTAATTTATTACCATTTTTGGACTTTATATTTAATATCAAAATTTTTTAAAAAATCAAAAGATGAAGATATTAGAAAAACTAATGAAAATTTTTAAAATTGAAAAAATACCATCGTCAGATTTTTGAAAAATGAAAAAATGGTGATTTTTTTTTTTTAATGAATTTTCGCGAAGTTATGAGTGCCAGAAAAAACTGACATTATAATTAAAAAATAACTGAAACCATCATTTTTTAATAAAAAAATATGTTCAATTATCAAATTTGATAAATATTTGATAATTGGTTAGGGGAGGGTGGGGCAAAACGGCCCCCTGGGGCAGAGCGGCCCCCCTGAAATTTCGATAAAAAAAAAAATTTTTTTTTTTTCGTCTAATTACTATAAATCCGATATGTTTGCGCATTTCTAGCTCTACGCATGACACCTGTGGCAAAATGGACAAGCCAAAAATTTTGAAAAGTGATTTTTTCATATTTTTTGACTGATTTTCTATCTCCGAGGCAAATTTGGTCACTAAAAATATTCAAAAATAAAAATTTTTTTTTTAGTTGATAAGTTTTTGAAATAAAGTGAAACTATTCATAATCTAAAAAATTAAAAAACATTTTTTTTGGGTTCAAAATAATGACAAATAAGAAATATAGAGTTTTTTTTTTTTATCAAATAATAATTAGTAATTATAAGCTAATCGAGGGTGAACGATTTATCACACCTGAAAAATTCTTTTTTGAGTAATATAAAACCAAAAATAGTTGTCAAGAGAAAGAAATACATTTTTAATGATAAAAACAATTTAAAAAAAAAAAAAACTTTTTATCATTTTTTTAAGGGGGGCTGCTCTGCCCTACAAGAAACATATTTTTTTTTCAGAATTTCGGCATAATGCCCGTAAATTTGTTCGAAATAGGACAAAAGTAACGTGATCTGATGGTTGAAAGCCACAAAACATAATAATTGGCTTAGGTGGGCCGCTCTGCCCCACCCTCCCCTACTTTGTAAGAGCTTTCCAAAATTTTCCTTTTAAATTCAAAGTATTTTGGCGCGTAAAAAAAATATTTTTACCATTACCATTTGTAAATAATTTCCCGGAGAATAAATCCCCTCTGAGCGAATTTCTGAAAAATGCTTCGATGCGGAGATATCTTTAGCTAAATTTTTTGTTTAAGCGCTGAGAGCTAACTTCAGGGTCATAAATTTTTTGCATTAAGTCATGAAGATCTGTTGATATTGAACAGTCAACGAATGTTTCGTGTTAACGTAAAATAAATTAACTAAAAAAATAGAATATGAGCGTTCGAGGTGTGCACTTTTGGATTTTCCAAAATTTTAATATTTTTCTCGGATATTTCATATTTTATTGTCTCTTACATGAGTCAAAACTCATTTAAATCTTGATTATGATCCCTGACATTGATTTCTGCCTCAATACACTTACTTTATTGAACAAAATCAGGACTTGATTTTTAAAAACCGTTTCATTAATGATTTTCGATTCTTAAATTTTCAAACTTCAGCATTCAAGCTCGAAGAGCTCGAAAATATATTTACACCAATGTTTTCGAACTTTTTGAGGTCGAAAACAGCGGGAAGTTTTGGGGCTGGCCTGCAGGGCCAACCGACAGCCAGATTTTTTTTTACAGTTATTTTTTATATTTATACATATATAGATTACACTTCAATTAATTTACTTTTAATATTTTTAACAGAATTTTATACTTTCATATCCAAGGATTTTTTTACTCACCAATTAGTTTATTGTTAGATACAATGATTATTTTAAATTTACTATAAATACGGTAATTAGATTTTTAAAAACTTTTTCAGGTCTTTAATTAATTTATACAACATATAATCGATTATATAGCTGTAGCTATTATAGATCATTATTATCTTCATTTATATATACAACCTAATCAATAGATACGATAGTTTAAACATCATATATATTTTTAAGTAAGTAAATAAATAAATATATAAATGAATAAATGGGCAAAAATTTTATTATTATTTATTATCATAACTTACAAATTATATTTATTGATTAAAAAAATTCTATGGAACGATTGTTCACCAAAATTTAGAATAATGTTATATAAAACATAATTACTAACTGGATGCAGATTACAGAGTGTAAGAATACGTATGGAAGAAAGAAATAATAATCGATTAATTCATTATTATTATTATTATTATTATTTCTTTTTTTAGTTGAATGCTCAGGGGGTTATCCCCGGTAGTCCGACTCTACCGGGGGTCTCACCTGAGCGCCAAATCGTTACTGCTGCGATGCTTCATCAACAAGATGATCAGCATGCGCAGCAGGCCAAGTTTCGTTGCCTTAGGAGACGGAGGGATCCGAGTATCACAGCCTTTTGCAACCGCGATGCCAAAAACTCAACTTGCGATAAACAAGTTGGGATTTTAGCCAATGCAGACACAAAAGACTGTTTCATCCCTCCTAGGACGCCAACAATGAGTACGACAAGCTTGACACGGTAGCCTGGGTGAAGTTTGCCAATTTCCAACAGGAGATCCTGATATATCTCGTGTTTGTGCTCCTCTTTTACCGTAATGTTATACTCAGCCGGAGCTGAGAACTCAATAACATAAATGTTACGAGCGGTTTTATCGAAGAGCACAATATCAGGTTTATTATGATCGATTTTCCGCGTTGTTGCGAATGGCACGTTCCAATAAATACGGCAACGGTCATTCTCAACAACTTGCAGAATATCTCCTGGCAGGTAATTATTATTATTATTATTATTATTATTATTATAATTATAATTATAATTATTATTATAATTATTATTATTATTATTATTATTATTATTATTATTATTATTATTATTATTATTATTATTATTATTATTATTGTTATTATTATTATTGTTATAATTATAATTATAATTATAATTATTATTATTATTATTATTATTATTATTATTATTATTATTATTATTATTATTATTATTGTTATTATTATTATTGTTATAATTATAATTATAATTATTATTATTATTATTATTATTATTATTATTATTATAATTATCATTATAGTCTGTGAATAATTTACGGTAATTTTCATTTTTTTATATTATGGAAAACAAATAATAAATGGTTTCTATAGTAATTATTTATTATAATTTGTATTGATGTTTATAATATATGATGCAAAAAAATTTCAATAAAAAAAAATAATGAATTAACAGAAAAAAAAATAATAATTTCAGCCTCAGTTTCGAACCCTAGACGCAACGGTCAAAAGCATAGGTCGCAGCGACACGACCAACACATGATTCGAGAGATTTCTTGTTATTCTATATATAAGCTGCATTTTGTAAAGTTAAGAAACTTTTTATAAATATACTATGGCTCTTATTAGGCTCGCTCGATGCGCCATCTACTCTAACGTCCGAACTGAGAAATAAACACATTTTTTTTCCTATTCAAGTGAGGACCCCCTGTTCACAGTAGTATATCACAGACTAAAGAAAAAAATTAGAGCATACATGCCTACTTGCGTTGAGAGTGGGCACGACAAACGCGTGGATTAGAATATTCTATTCCAAGAAGGGAGTTGCACCTTTCCCTTATAGAGAAATGAAGATGTGAATAAGCGCATGTACCAAACTTCTCTCGAACAATGGCAGAAGAAGATAGGGCATTCCAATCCATGGGTTTTTTACCGTCGGCATCGACTCGGCTAGGCAACCATACACATGGGGGTTGGAATGTTTTAATATCATTTCTAAGTATGAGATATGATATGGGCATAAATTAGATATTTTCTACGCTAGGAAAGAAACTGAGGATTTTAAATTCAGTTAATTGCATCGGTCTGAAACGGAATTGTTTTGACTTGATAACTAATTATCAAAACTCGTAGTACAAGTAATATAAAATAGTATATCACGTGGCAAAGAATGAAACAAAACAATTTCAGACGAGAGTCAAGTTAATTGTTTGAGCCTAAGACGATTTCGAATTTTATTGTGTGTCACTCATTAAATTTCTTATTTCACCTACAATGATACTGAAAATTTTAATGTCTGTAGCCATTCAAAGCAGACTATTTTCTGACTGATAGTGCGGTAAAAAAACAATGCTTCAATTTAAACATGCGAATTAGAATAGTTTAAGAAGGAAAATAACGGTTTTCATTAATTAAATATTTCTTTTTTTTTTAATGGCACTCTGATTATTTTTGTAATTTTTCAAACATTGCAAACAGTTTGGTTAGCTATTAGAATGGTATAAACATTTATCGTTTTACAGCAAAATACGACTTTGACAAGTATGAAATTAGGAGCTAAGGAGGAAGAAACTAATGAGTTTCTTCCCTACACGGAAAAAAAATTCCCGGATTTTTTACGATTTAACTATCGTAATTTTTATTATATGGTATCGTAACGGTGGACTATAAAATTTAAATCATAATTTTTACAATAGACTGTTGTAAATTTTGTTTAATAAATTATACTACTACAAGATAGAAAAAATCAGATACTATAGAGTAAATTATACAAGTTGTGTTAATAAAAATTACAATGCAACTATCGTAAAATGAATGAGTCGGTAATGTAGAATTTCTTTAAATACAAAAGTATAATTAGAAGTCAGCGGAGTAAAATTTATTTTCTTAAAAAAGTAGAACTTACAATATAAAAAAAAGAAAGTTTATCATATTGTATTTTTTTTTCTTTTTAATAATCAAATTGAGAAGGTAAATACAATGTCAAAATAAAAATAAAACATGTTGAAGTATCAATAATAAAACATTTATTTAATATTTTTTGAAACATATTTTTTTGGTTTATAAAATTTTTCAATTAATCATTAATTTAACTTATAAGTTATAATATCACATCAGGTTTAAAAAGGGAGAATTTAATTTATTAAAACATAAACAATTCATTCTTTTAGAATCATTCATTCTATGACAATAATACGACTTGTTTATAAAAATAAACTTCATGTCCAGATAAATAATTTTAAAACAAACGATATACACACGGAATATTTAGTTTAGTAAAAATTGAATAGTAATAATTATACTTACACCACCAAATTATTATATTCCTTAATTGATGTAGGTTTGTAATAAAGAAACCACAGTTTTTTTTTAAATTTTTCATTTACTATTGCCCGAAAAATGTCAAGAAAAATAACCTCTATTTCTGCACTAAAATGTTGATAAAGATGCACTAATTTGTCAACATTTATCTTTCATACGTAAACGCTTTAGATGGCATATACTATACCATTTCAGAAAATTTACAATGCAACTATCGTAATTTTTGTGGCTTGTGTTGTAAAAACATAGAGGCAGCACTGTAAATTGAGAGGGAGAATAAAAGAATAAATATTAAAATTAAATCTTATTTTTTATTCGTTCACTATTTACGACAGTAAGATTGTAATATTTCTTATTGAATTTAATGCAACAAACTTTTAATGAAATTACGATAGTGATTAGTAAAAAATCTTACAGAAACTGTAAATTTTCGTATCATATTTTTGAGTGTTACAGATAATAAAAGTATAGTCCAGGATTACGATAGTAATATTGGCATTTTTCGTCGAATTTTTTTTCCGTGTAGGTAAGGAACTCATGAGCTTTTACCCGCTAAATCCTATTGACCTGAAATCAGATTGTTTTGACTAGCTAAACAGGCATTAAAACTGAAACTTTATGCAGGCGATAAGAAAAAAATTTTTTTTTTGTTGATAAAATATAGTTAAAAAATGGAGGTGGTCCAGAGTCTCCTCTTCTTGGTGATGGAAAATATTGTGGCAACACTTTACCTGAAACCTTAATGACAACAGGAAACAAATTATATGTAAAAACAGTTGGCACTGGTACGCATGTTAATTTCGCACTTGAATGGCAGTAAGTCTATTTTTCTAATATAATTTTTAGAATATTAACTCATTGATATTTACCTTCAATTGATAATCATAAATTTTAGAGAAGTAGGATTAGATTGTGGTGGGAACTTTAATTTAGAAGATAAGATGGAATTTTCCTCACCTAATTATCCTAATATACCACCACCTTATTCAGAATGTTTCTGGACATTTATGGCACCAGCTGGAACAAGACTTTCTATACACTTTATCGAACGTTTCGATCTTGCCAACAGTGCCGGGTAACATAATTAAATCAATCACTATGAAATAAAATTTTAGAATTTATTTTTTTATTTAAAAATCAATTTTTCCTTTAGTTGTGAAAAAGAATTTCTCGAAATTAGAGATGGGGGTACAGATTCGTCAAAACTTTTAGGCAGATTTTGTTCAGATGTTGCACCAAGTAGCTTCACAACGACCGGAAATGTTCTTTATGCTCATTTCTACACTGATTTAGCTGATCCTAAAAATGGTTTCAAAGCGACTGTCATTCCTGGCGGTAAAATTATAAAGTATTGTAGTAAAATAAAAAAATGTATATAAATATATACCTCTTTTTTGAATATTTAGAATTTTGCGGTGGTATTATACGGGGAAAAGATGGTATTATTTCATCTCCTAACTATCCAGCCATGTATCCCAAAGATCAAGAATGTGTTTGGTGGCTCATTGGCCCAGATGACCATTCCTTAACAATCCAATTTCGCGATATTCATCTTCCTGGTTTAAGGCGTTGTGAAAATACTGATCATGTTTTTATTGGTGAAAAAGTTCCTCATAATGAAACTGGTAAGCATAATTCTCACTTAAAATTTTTGATTACAAAATATGATTCAAACTAATTGAAAAAACTTTAAATAAAATAATATTAAATACTATCATATCATGTAAATACTACTTCTCATGTACGTTTAGAATTATGAATCATTTCAAACCATTTGTTCTACACAGGACACTATTTATTGGGTTTGTAAACTATAAATAATTAATCCTTTAAATATTTATTCATATTTTGATAGTTACTCTCATAACTACTGTATGTGGAAGTATCAAGCCTTTACCAATTGTAACATCGTCCAATGAAGCTTTAATAACATTCATTAGTGATCGAAGAAGTTACATAAACTATCGAGGATTTAGTTTAAACTTCACAGCTAGCAAAAGCAGTATGTTATTTTTCAATAATATAAAAAAAAAAAAAAAAATGATGAGTATATTGTGTGGCATGGAATGGAACAAAACGATTTCAGACGATAGTGATTTTGACTGCCTGAGTCTTAGGCTTCGGGTGCTATTGTACATGCTGAAATTATATTTCGTCCCGTACTACACGCTATATTTTTCATAACTGCCGGCATTTACATGTAGAGTTTGAATATCTAGCCAATCAAAACGAGATAATTGAAGACCAATAACACATGTATCAATTAAACCCTGTATCGTTTGGGAGCCTCGAAATGTCTTGGTAAGTATCACATGGAAAAAACGGGACCTAAAAGTATCTTGAATTCATATGTGTGAAATGTAAAAGTAGTAACGTTTCTATTTGCACATTTATACTCATTTTAACCCTACTTTGTGTACAGCAAGAGTATCATAGTTAGCATTGTTTACATGGCCAAGTCTAATATTGAAAGAAAAAGAATCTAGGCATCGGTTGGTCCTGCGGGCCCATCCCAAAACTTTTCGCTGTTTTCGAGCTCTAAAAGCTCGTAAACATAAGTATAAATATATTTTCAAGCTCTTCGAGCTCGAAAACACCTTTGTTTCCCTTTTTTATGAGATTTTAAGCTCAAAAGGGTCACGTTTTATGTTAAAGTTTAAAAATTTAGAATCCAAAATAACTAATGTATAAGCGTTTTTTCTATATTTATTCACAATTATGTTCAATAATTTACTGAAAAATAAGTATTTCCGTGATACGTTGTAACTATATCGTGTAAGTATATCGTGATACGAGCGAATATGACGATTTTAAAGCAGTCACTTCCAATGACTTACATAAAGAAAAACATATTAGTTTTGAGTAATGCTGTTCAGTAATTATGATGTTATTCAATGACAAAAGCAGATATAGATTCTATATTTATTATTTCGTTGAACAAATATCCAAAAAAAAAAGAAACGAAAAAAATAATTTTTTTTTTTCGTATTTTTTAAATATATAAGAGTCTATTTGACTGAATGATCTAAAATTTTCTGATTTTCAGAAAATTTTAGAAATTCAGAAGGATTTTTTCGAATGCCGCAAAAACCATCTAAATCGGTTCATTCATTAAAAAGATATGAGAGGTTAACATCTATACACATACACACACACACACACGCGCGCGCGCGCGCGCACACACACCCATACAGACATCAATATATGATGAAAACCCGATTTCTGAAAATCGGGGTGAAACCAATAACTTCCTGAATTTTTTGAAAATCGTCGATTTTCTTAGCGGGAAGTTAAAAATTATTTTTTTTCATCATACACCCCTGTCACCAGTACTCGGCACTCATTCTAGTTTCACGACAGTCAGTGTGATCATGGAGTAATGTTTCAAGGTCAAGCACTAAAAGGTTAACTATTTATGTGGTTAAATAGCATAATTTATGATTATTTCGAAGTATATAATGAGCATGTGTGATTTTGACAAGACTCAAATCGAGTCAGATACTAGATATTTTTTGCCCTCGGAAAAAAATAATAACTTTCAACTCGATAAATCTCAGTGGTCTGAAATCGACTTGTTTTGACTGGCTAAATATGCATTAAAACTTGTAATTTCCATACAAGTGACGTGTAGAATGTATAAATATTTTGAATATATTATTATTAGAGATGTGCAAATAATTCAAATTAAAAAAAAAAAAAAAAAACAAAATGCGTTGTTTGTGTCGAATCAAATATTAATATTCGCAAGCTTTATTGACTGTAAATCATGATAATACATTTTTCATAATGTATCACATGTGTGATGAAAATTTAAAATTTAAATCGAATATCCAAATTTGAAAACATCAATAATTCGAGTTTGTGTTTGAATTCCAAATTCGACAGTCATATATATTCCGATTCAAAAACTCTCTCAAACGCATATCCCTATTATATTATATTAAAAATTCTTATTAGTTAATATTAATTTGATCATAATATTAATTATTATCATTTACTTTTGGATATTGTTTTATACAGGTTGTGGTGGTTCTTTAACTGGTATGTCAGGAGAATTTAAATCACTTGGTTATCCAAATCCTACCACTCGTTCTCGGTGAGAAAAGGTTTTATTGTAATACTTTAATTAGAAGTAATAATTTATATATATAATTCATGTTAATATTGATTTAAGATATTGTGAGTGGAGAATTACCGTACCAGAAGGTCATCAAGTACAAGTAGGAATTGATGACTTGGATACATCAGAAATTGAAACTGAGCGGTCGGGATTTTATTTAGCAGTAAATAAATATTTGCAAAGAATAACGCTTATAAACAATCACTATTATTGACATTGTATTTAAATAATTATTTACAGTTTTATAATGATTTTCAATCAAAGTCAAAGATTTCAGTTATACGGACGCAAGAGCATTCAAGTAAGTTTAGCAGTTCTACAAATTTAATGCTCATCTCGTTTTGGTCAAGCAGTGGCCACAGAGGTCTGAAAGCTCATTACATTGCTGCAGGACCAGCTCGTAATTTTTTTAAATTTTATTGATAATAGTATTTGGTTAAAGAATTAGAATGTGTTAAAATAATGAAAAATGTTCTTTAATTTTTTTTCAGCTTGTGGTGGAAGTATTAATAATTATCACGGTGATTTGTTAGCTCCAACAACCCCACCTTTTAATCACTCCACATTTTATTGCCAATGGTCTCTAAAAGCCCCAATGAATTTAATGCCAGAAGGAAATTCGGAACCCCAAGTAACATTAACGGTAGTAGTAAGAGGATTAATTGGTCGATATAACAGACAGATTCGATCGTGTATTTATCTAATGAAATATATTATGGTTACAGGTAAAAATTTAAAATTAATAAGTAGGATATCGCGATTATACAATAAAAAAAATTAATTGTTTTCATCTATTAGGTCCTGATGAACTAACAGGAATAGTATGTGGTAATGTATCACAAGAGGCATATGTTATAAGAAGCCCCTCACCATACAATTACATTAAGGTAATGGAAGTTATAACGTAAAAATGTAAGTTGATGCTAGAATTAATTAATGTAACGAGAACGAAGTCTACCTCCGTTTACCGGAGGCTATTTCCACGCCCTGTTGGGCATTCACGCGCTACGAAATCATCCCTATTTTCCGACCCAGACGACACACTTAGCCGAAAAATACAATCAAGTGACGACTAAGGTGGACATTAACTGGAGGTACAATCAAAAATCCTTATTGCGCGACGTATCTGATCACAGCCACCACAAGTCCTACATCTGTGGGTTAAACACCACGACCATCTTAGGAAATAAAGAGACTCTGATCAAAGTGGACTTGGAAAGGTCCCGCGGTACCCGACTCCCTGCACTGGTCAACATGTTTGCCTATGGAAATGGCGGGACGTAACTTTTCCCCATACCCTATAAAAAGAGCTTCCTCCACTTGTTCTCTTTCGGTTCCTAACAAGCTATTGTCCACTTGTTCATTCCTTGATAGATTTTCTTCTTTCCAAGCCTTCAGGCACTCTGATTATTTAAGCCAAATCGAAGTTTAGAGCAACTCGGTAAAGTTGATGCTAAACAACGTAAATCTTACAAATAAAATACTTACATTAAATAAAATCACGGATGCAAAACAAAATTAGACTGTGTTGCACTTCACTCACCAATTACCTCCGAATCCTAACGATGAACAAAATTAACGGCGATAGCAGCTCGTTCCGCTGCTCTCAGTATACTAGGATATGGAATGAGGGACGAGGTAAGTCTAGATTGAAAGAAGTTTTGTAAACTATTCTGTGAAATGGAGTAAAATCAAGAATCGATAAATAGACATGAATTAAATAATCGGAAATAAGTTAGAGGACATTAGACCGCAGTAAAATCTTTATCAGACACCGACTAAGAGCATAAATATCTGATTAGTATCAAAGAGATACCACTCAGATAACACAGGTGACTTATTAAACAAAATAACATAAGAAAAATAAATTAACAGAGGGCACAGTAACAATATCAATAAATAATAACAAATTATTATTTAAACGTCGAATAAGATTATGTTTCTAAATCTTCCCAAATTATTCCCAATTAATTAAAAATAAATTCATTGTCTGTAATATATACTTCCGTAAGTCGATGGTACGGCTTTTAAGTAGTATAGCTTATTCATTAATGCAACTTGGTAGTTTTCTTGTCTGGTAGTGATTATATCGTGGTATATTTTTTCATTGGTATAGGTTTTAAGATGGTAGATATTTAATTGAAGCGGGAATTTTCTAGGTAGACATGTTGTGGCTGACTCAAATTGGGTTTCATTTTTCGTAGGGTCGCTTATGACTGACTCGAATATCTGCCATTCTTTTTTGGTCAAAATCAAAATGTGCAGTTCAAATTTGCCGTAAATGACAAAAAAATTTAGTTGCAAACTATGAACACAACTTTAATCGTAAATAACTTTTCAAAGAATAATTTTATCGAAAAAAATCACGGAGACCTTTTTTGTAGAGCAGAAAATTTTCTATCAAAATCCTTCTTGATCCTAGTTGTATATTTATTTGCTTCAAGAATAAAAAATTAAAAGCAAAAAGTCATAAAATCCCATGTTATTTGAATGGGAAATGTAACATGATTTCAACACGGTTTAATTTACAAATTATAACAGGGCTATGCTGTTACTCTGGTCATCCTTTTGTCAAGGGTGCCACTGGTAGTAGTAACGGCCTACCAGAGCCGGATCTTAGATCATCAGAGTCGGTGTAAAATTAATTTGTAAGAAAAGGATGAGGAAGGATAATTTATAATTAATTTATTCATTTCACTTTTGACAGTTTTACCTTATTTATTTAATAACCTTTTGACCTTATAACCTTATGACTTTATTAAACCTTTATGAACCTTCATATGCCTTATAACCTAATGCCAGTTACCTTTGGCTACATCACACACACACTCACACTAAGTTCCGTGGACTATTTTACTTAACTTGAACTCAAACTCCACACGGTCGGCTAGACCCTCTACGTGGCTAAAACCTTATTTTTAATACTCTCGCGCGGTCCCCTGGACCTTCTACGCGACAAAACTTTATTCAATTAACTTACGCGGCCCTCTAGACCCTCTACGTGATTTTAAAACTGACAATTATTTACCACTTATTTAATTACCACAATTTTCATAGTTACGATTTTACAGACTCACACTTTTACCAATATAAAATTTCATTGAACCTATATCACAATTAAAATTACAAGCCATCTAATTATTTACCATTTTAAAATCACCAACAAATGTAACAACAACTCATTTCTTATAAACGTTAATCTTTCCTTTATCAACAATTTTGTTAAGCCGGTTTTATGGTTTATGTTATGTGACCGCTTAAGAAATTATCACAACAACGACATCATAATACTCAAAACTCGAACATCAATTTTCCACGTTTTACTTCACGACACTTTTAACGTTTATAATGTTAATTAATTGATTTTATTTAATTTATTAATATAATTTACTTGTAATTAATTTTACCCTAATATTAATAACTAGATAACTTTGACTAGAACACAATTGATTTTCCGGCGAATGCTTTACACGACCTGCCTGGAAAATTCCAGAAGAATTTTCCGGCAAGTGACAAACAACCTGCCTGGAAATATCTAAGCTAATAATTTTTCAGTCCAGGTTTTACAATTATTTTATTACACGTTAACTTGACACGACAATACTTCGAAAACACGACTTCAAATTATGTAATTTAATTAACAAATATTCCGGCTCTCCGCCTGGAATATTCTACAGAATACCTATAACGATTTACGTTTATTCTTGTCCGTGTCTTGTTCTCTCTAGTCTGTGTATAAGGTTCTCGACCGTGTATGCCTGGATAACCGAGTTGTCTCAAATTTTCCTCCTTGTGTTAACTCTCTCGGATCCATTTCTCGTCTTTGCCAAATACTCGAACTCTCCTTCAACCTGTTATTTAGACGCAATCAGTTCTTAATAATAAAAGATACCAACTACCTGCCTGGTATCTTGTAACGATTTTGGATTTTCTTTTATCGCTTGGTCCCACAATATGAAAACCGAGTCCCAATTAATAGTCCACTTAATTTACTCTTAAGCGTTGTAGGAGAAAATTAACGACTGGATTTTTAACTTCCCGCTAAGAAAATTGTAAATTTTCAAAAATTCGCTAAGTTATTGGTTTCACCCCGATTTTCGAAATTCGAGTTTTCATCAGATGTCGACGTTTTGAGGTCCTGAGAAGCTATTCCGACTATTTTTAGAATGATGTCCGAGTGTGTGTACGCCTGTGTGCGTGTGAGTGTGTGCGGGTGTGTGTGTGTGTGTGTATGTTTGTAAACTCTTTGTAACTTCTTAATTAATGAATCGATTTGGATGGTTGAGGCGGCCATCGAAAGAGCTTGTTGGCCATCAACTTCCCTGAAAATTTTAGATCATTTGATCCAGTAGACTCGAAAATAGATGCGAATTACGAAAAAAATAAAATTTTTGAAGTGACACTTCTTTAGGCGTGGTAGGGAAAAAATTCTGTAACTCCTCATCTTTAGAGTGGATCTTATCTTGTAACTCGAATCTTGTAACTCGTATACGTGAAGGTATATATTTGTATGAATGTGTAAGCATGTATGAGTGTCTGTGTGGGTCTAGTAGTATACCAAAATGAGTCTATGTATAGTTTTGTATATATATACTCCAGGACTTCGTATAGTATATAGTTTATGAGCAGTCTCAAATAATATATATCTATCTATACATACATACATACATACACTGAAAAAAAAATATTTTTCCTCCCGGAATCCTAAGTATTATCGATCCAGTATTCCTACAGTAAATAAACGTATTCTTACTGTAAGAAACCTGGTATGATTCCCACAGCAATACCGGGTTTTCTTGTGGGACTAAAACTTTATACTATTTTACTATAGCAAATGCAGTGGTGTCTCCAGCGCTTACATAATTATCCTATAGCAGTGTTTGTTTCCCGCACTTTTACCTCATGTTGTCATGAGATAGAAATTAGAGCAAGTGACAACCAATATTAAAATAATGCGTGCAATATTCCTTTTGATAATTATAAAGTTATTAATTAGTATTTATGCGTTTTTCATCTCAATTGTTGGCAGTACGTCTGTTATAATAAAAAATTCTCCTATTTGCATACATTCATGTATGTCAATAAAGGAGGGTTAAGTTTATTTTATTTTAATTGTGGTTTTATGCCTATAGCAATACTGAGTTTTGCTACAGTCAGGAGGAAAAAAACTTTTTTTTTAGTGTACATATATATATATATATATTACAGTATAAACCAGACATTTAGTTTGTTTATGTGTATTTAAATCATATGGACGCCTTAGTAAAATTAGCGCGTTTACAAAATTGATTATGATCATAGTCAAAGTGTGGTATAGCGATTTATAACCCGTGAAAAATGAATCATACATGGCCATGCATGAATGCTCCATGCATGGCCATGTATGAAAATTGGCCAGACATGGCCATGTATGGCCATATATGGCCATGTATGACCTTGCATGGCCATGTATGACTATACATAGCTTGATACGGCCATACATGACTTGATATGACTAGGTATAGAAATTTTAACTAAATAAAAAAAAATTTTTTTAATCTTTTTCTTTTTTGTAATTATTTTGGCGACGCAGAGATTATCAGATATGCGAATAATTGAATTCCTAATCGAATTGGAAATTTTTAATTCAGAGAAAAAACGCTAGACTTATTAATAACACCACCCGCTTTAGTAGGATTCGAATCCGGGACCTTCCGTACGAGAGACCGACGCTTTGTTGACTAATCTATACGACCAACAGTTACAACGAAGTTTACTTGTTCTACGTAAGATTGAAAGGATATAATCACTTTCGAAAAAGCAAAATATAATCATCAATATGCTGTTAGTGATATCAAAAAAATTTTCTATTTTTTTTCACTACAACATTCTGTTTATAAGTAATTGTAATAGTCAGCTCAAATTTTATATATCCGTGAAAAATGAATCATACATGGCCATGCATGGCCATATATGAATCATACAAGGCCATGTATGGTCATGCATGTTCATGTATAGTTATATAAGTCAGTGATTAGTTGGACATATATGGCCATGCATGGCCGTATATGGTTCATACATGGCCATACATCGAGCATATATGGCCATACATGGGAATACGAACTTTTTTAATTTTTTTTCTTTCATTATCTTATAAACAACAAGACCTACAAAAAAAATGTAAATGACAATTTTATAGGAAATTTAATTTCCTACAAAAAAGGACCCTAGCACCGAATCACTCAGATAGATTTTCTGAGATATTAGTCAAATAAAAAATCAGTATTTTCTAAGATTTGATTCGACATTTTATGGAAATTCAATGCTACGTAAACTTCAATAATTAATATCTCAGAAAATATCGATTGTAGTGATTTAGTGCTAAGGACCTTTTTTGTAGGAAACTGAATTTCCTATAGAATTGTCACTTATATTTTTTCTGTAGGTCTTGTTGCTTATGAGATAATGAGAGAAAAAACAAGAATTATATGAAAAAATTTAGTTTAGAGGTCCGTACTACCCCACTCGTATGAGTTACGACTTCGCGAAAATGGGTACTGTTGAAGAGCATTCAATTCTGAGAAAATCCCGACTTTGGGCGAGATGATGTCATAAAATGCCACGGAGTTACAGAAGTTTAAAACATAAAAACCCAAGTTTACGTGTATTTTGAATGGGAAATCTTCGCCTGCTGTGGGAAAGTACTTTATATTAATATCAAGGGCTTCAACTCTCAGGGAATTTTTTGGGGGGGTATTTCCAACAAAATTTCGGGATGGGAGCAAAAAAAAAAATAGTCGCTAAAAAAAGCAGTCTAATATATAGTAAAATATCATCCATGACTATGTATGACCATGCATGGCCATACATGGCCTTGTATGATTCATATATGGCCATGCATGACTATTCAAAAAGTTTGTATGCCCATGTATGGCCATGTATGAACCATATACGGCCATGCATGGCCATATATGTTCAATTAATCACTGACATATATAGTCATACATGTCCATGCATGGCCATATATGGCCTTGTATGATTCATGTATGCCCATACATGCTCCATGTATGCTCCATGCATGAACCATATATGGCCATGCATGGCCATGTATGATTCATTTTTCACGGGAAGTTTGTATTTTAGAATTATTTGGCTAGTCAACAAGTTCAAAAACGCGAAAATTCTATATAAAGCTCTCGAAATATGAGCAATAGCTTATTCGATTTGGAATGACGTCTAAAAAAAATATTCTCGAGGATTTATTAGTCCATAAAAAATTTCGATAGTTATTAACGAATTAAGAAAGAAAATAATGGCACCCAGTTTTTCATTAATAACTCAAAATCTATTGACATTTTTAAAATTTAAAAAAAAATATCCTTAACCGGAATGTCAACTTATTGACGATTCAATTGAATTCATGGACAAACACTGGAAACCCGAAACAGAGAGTTTTTAGAGTTTTTCGAAACCGTAATAGAGGGCTAAAAATTTCAAGATTCAAAAATTCTAATTCGTCTCCAAAAAATTGTTTTAAAATTCTCATTAACTATACAAGTACAACAAAGATAGTCCCAATTATTATTTGAAAGTGAGAGAGACGTCCAGCGGCATTTCCCCTTAAAGAAGAGAAAATTTCTAATGAAAAAAGTCACAACTCATTAAAATTAGTTTAGCTTTTTGATAACAAATGTGCATATTGATAGACCCAAAAATATAACTGAAATAGAGCAATAATAATAATACTCTTGTAAATATAGACAATAAAATATTTTGAATTTATTATTTATTGAAAATGAAAATTTTGTTTATACTCTGTAAAAATCGGAAGTAAACCCAAATTAGATACAGATTTCATTCAAATTCGAATTAACTCCGTCACTCGAAGCTCCGGAGTTTAAAAAAAATCACTTCGCATTCGGAGTGAATAAGGACTTTTTTATGAATGGAGTGATTTCGGAGTGTCGTGGATTTTATTTCAATCCGCATTCACTCTAGCCCGGAGTTTTAATACTTGAGTAAATTTATATTTAATAGAAACAGCTGTTACTTAGAAACATAATTATTTAAATCAATTTATTCAGATATTAACTATTAAACTTGAAATATTACGTTTTTAATCCATAAATTATTTTAGTACCCCACTAAATAATAATTTCGAACATATAATACATAGTGAAAGTATTAAATTGTTGAATAGCTATAAAGACATAGTTTTTACAGGAATATTTGATATTTCGGTGCAATATGTAATTTTATCTCATGGTATGGTCTTGTAAATCATACGACAGTTTGCGACTCAATGGAATTATATTCCCGCAAGTTTTATTATGCTCCGCGTATAATTTTTAAAAATCATTTCGCGTGAATATATGGAATTTGAACTCTTAATTGTTTCCGTACTCAATATAAATGTCAAAATTTCAAAGACCTGAGCTCACTATGTATTATTAATTTTTTTTTATAATTAATATTTTCTGAAAGCCTCCTTCGGAGTATAATTCACCCCAATGAGGAGTAAATAAATAAAGAGTCATAAATTCAACGTTCACTCTGGATTGACTCCGCGTTTAGTCTGAAAATTTTTTACAGTGTCCTGATACCTTTTCCGTTCCAATAACATTTTAATATACTGTTCAAATCAATAATAATAATATTAATAATAAATATGTTACCTAAAGATTACCATAAAATTAACTTGAAATAAAACTTTATCATAGTATTTAATAAATATGAGCTTAAGAAGTTTCACTTCTTCCGCGTGTACACACTGATACACGCACTCTTTTTTTTTTTTTTGGTTTTTTGGTGATTTCTCAGAAAAGACTCGAACGATCGACTTCAAAATCTAATCAGCTCTAGAATTTGATAAAACGCGTCGATTGCCTTCTTAGCCATCTCAATCGGTTAATTGGTTCGTGAGATATCGCGGAAGAAAGAAATGGAAAAAACAGTTATTTGCAAATATCTTTGAAATAACTTAACCAAACAATTCTAAAATCTAATCAGTTCTAGAACTCAATAAAATACGTCGATTGCCGCCTCAACCATCAAAATCGGTTCATTTGTTCACGAGATATCGTCAGAGAAAGAAATGGTGAAAAACGGTTTTTTCTAAATATTTTCGAAACGACTGAAGCGATCGATTTCAAAGATTAATCAGCTCTAGAATTCAATAAAATGCGCCAATGGCCACCTCAAACGTCAAAATCGATTAAATAGTTTGAAAGATATCGGCGTTAAGAAGTTAAAAAAATAACATTTTATGTTATTTTTTCCGGATAAATCATAACATAACCTACTAAAATGTGTCTGAAATCGTACCAACTCATCCTTTCTATGGTTTCTTTCGATCATATAATGTCATCGAACTTGGTTTTCAGTTTAAATCATATCATCAACAATAAAATTAATAAAACGTAGTTATTAATATTTTTCTCGGATATTTCATATTTTATTGTTTCTTACATGAGTCAAAACTCATTTTAATCTTGATTATGATCCCTGACATTGATTTCTGCCTCAATACACTTATTTTATTGAACATAATCAGGACTTGATTTTTAAAAACCGTTTCATTAATGATTTTCGATTCTTAAATTTTCAAACTTCAGCATAACAGGTAACTTGTGAGAGCTTGAAAAGATCGTAAAAAAACAATCGCATGTGATAGCATTCTCGAGCTCGAAAATATATCTACATTAATGTTGTTGAGCTCTTTGAGGTCGAAAACAGCGGGAAGTTTTGGGGCTGGCTCGCAGGGTCAACCGACACCCAGATTTTTTTTAATCGATTGTTATAGGGATTCGCGGGAGTATAAGAAATAACAATTTTCACAGTTTTTGGCTGAGGCGTATAGCCTTGAAATTTGAAATGCAAATCATCTACGATAAGAGGAAACAAAGGGTGTAATTTTTTTTTTTAAATCAACTTTGATGAGGTTTTACTGGGGCGTTAGAATTGAAATTTTTCACGTTTTTAGGAAAAAAGCCTCACAGGCTCAAAATTTGAAATGAATGTTATCTAAATACGAGAAAATAAAAGTTTTAAACTTTCCTTGAATAATTGACTCTTCTGAATCTTAGCGGGGCGTGAGAAATGAAAATCTTCACGGTTTTTGGCCAAGAGATCGACTAGAAATTTTTAATGAATAGTACCTACGATAAGAAAAAATTAATGGCCTTAACTTTTTTTTTAACTTCCCGCTTAGAAAATCGATGATTTTCAAAAATTTCGGGAAGTTATTGTTTTCACCCCGATTTTCGAAAATCGAGTTTTCATCAAATGTCGACGTTTTGAGGTCCTAGGAAGCTATTCTGACTATTTTCAGAATGATGTCCGAGTGTCTGTATGTATGTATGTATGTGTGTGTGTGTGTGTGTGTGTGTGTGTGTGTGTGTGTGTGTGTATGTGTATGTGTGTGTATGTATGTGTGTGAATGGTCTATAACTTTTTAACTAATCAATCGATTTGGATGTTTAAGGCGGCGATTGAAAAAGCTTGTTGGCCGTCAACTTTTCTGAAAATTTCAGATCGTTTGATCAAGTAGACTCGAAAATATTGGCGAATTACGAAAAAAAAAAATTTTTTTTGAAGTAAAACTTCTTTAGGCGCGACTTGGAGGTAACTGGATGACAATGCAACGGAAGTCCGTTACGGCAATATGGCGTCACGTTTCTGTACCATCCGCTTTTTAAATATTTTTGATTATGTCAATAAATAGTTTATAAACAAATCAATCAAATGCTTTCGAAAAAAAAAAAAAAATAATTAATAAAAAAAATTAAATTGAACATATGAAATTAAATAATAATAAATAAATAATAATAAAAAAAAAGAGAGTGCGGGTAACATTCACATGCGATTGAAGTAAAACTTCTTTGATATCGTGCGAGATGGCGATTAAGTTAAAGATAAATACATCATATGAGAATTTAAAAAACCATTTATTGACTATGTAACACTAGTAATATATACATTTATATTAACGTCGACCACTATATATTTTAAAACAATAATTTAATTACTACACGAAAAGAAATTTCCTTTAAAAATTACAGTTAAATTCACTGTAATCGTAGGACGAATGGCACGACCTAATCATTTGTCGGTAAGTCAGATAATTTTTAACTTTTTTTCAACAAATTTTATCGTAGTCTACTGTAAATTTTTTCAATAAATTTTATGAAGTTTACCACAAAATAAATGAATTTTTTTCTAATTTTTATCTAAAAAATGGTAATAAATAAAAGCACTGCATTATGTCCCACGATTACAGTGAATTTAACGGTAATTTTTAAAGAAAATTTCTTTCCGTGTATCATACTTCAAATATGATATGATTAGTTTATGATAACTGAAATGAGAAACATAAATTCTACTCTGAAAATTTTCTAAATTTCTTGAGAAAACTGCATCAATAGTCGTGCCATATCTTGTTGTTGATTGAACTGGAGAATTATTCATCGTTAAATTTAGTTTATCACCTAGGAAATCGATCAATGGTCGAGATTCTTCTGAACGAAAATTAACATTGAAATCTCCAACAAGAATTAATTGTATCTTATGGTAATTAGTATATAAAAGACTTGATCATTCATTAGTGAAGTGAAGTAATTGCTGATTAATAAATTTTATGATATTCGATAAAGTTTTATGTGGAGGAATGTAAAGAACAACTATAATCAATATTTGATCGTGTTTGTTTACACAGCGAATAACTGCAATATCAGAATCTCGACCATTGATTGATTTCTTAGGTGATAAACTAAATTTAACGATGAATAATTCTCCAGTTCAATCAACAACAAGATATGGCACGACTATTGATGCAGTTTTCTCAAGAAATTTAGAAAATTTTCAGACTAGAATTTATGTTTCTCATTTCAGTTATCATAAACCAATCATATCAGATTTGAAGTATGATAGTAATTAAATTATTGTTTTAAAATGTAAAGTGATCGACGTTAATATAAATGTATATATTACTAATAGTGTTATATCGTCAATAAATGGTTTTTTAGATTCTTATATGATGTATTTATTTTTAACTTAATCGCCATCTCCTACAATATCAAAGAAGTTTTACTTCAATCGCGTGTGAATGTTACACGCACTCTTTTTTTTTTTAGTTTTTTATTGATTTCTCAGAAACGAATTGAACGATCGACTTCAAAATCGAATCAGCTCTAGAACTCAATAAAACGCGTCGAATGCCACCTTAAGGTAGTTCTATCCCTACAGTCCAGTCAAAAAGTTGTGGATCACCATCGATGTATCGCGTACCTACGGAGCTTACGTTATAGTCCAAATTTTTTAGACTGGACTGTATTCCCAATACTACTGTGTTTCCAACACAAACACGCTCACACTATGATAAATTAGTCTGTTTGAAAATCTGGCAACGTCGCATATTTATTCTCCTACCTGCCTTGTACAGCCAAGACTCACTTATAGTTCATACATATGATAAAAGATTGATAAATAAATAATTTATGTCATGTGATAAACATTCCTTTTATGATAATTTTTACTTCTAATTTTTATTACGCAGTGAAAAATTTAAATTTATTACACGATCAAAATTTATAATTTTCAATATGATTCAACTAATTCAACTAATTTCAATTAACTATTATCTAATTATTTAATTCATTAAATTTTTTAAATTTAGAAGCTGCAGCTACTTGTAGCGCATTTCAAAATGTACCCTAAATTAATTTATTTACTCATTAATTTATTTATTCATTTTTGTTGTTGTAAATAAATAGCTGCATTTTATTGATAACTATTAATGAAACATATATAATTATTCATCCACTAACATTATTCCCGATATTTTATTATATGAATTTAGCCTATTTGAATTTTCGCGCTCTCTACGCGTTGCAACGTTGCCGCTTCATTCACTCGTGACTGTTTCTCCTATCCCCTCCACTAAAACTAATCCTCGAAATGTGTAATTTATTTTAATTTTTTATACGAACTACACGGTAAATAATTCTAATTTTTTTTTTAAATGTTCTAAATATATTTTTCTTCATTATATTAGTTTTTCGTTAAAACGGTGAGCCTCCGTCAAGGAAAAATACGCAAATGTTTGTCATTTTCCCACGCTTCTCCTATGCTACATGTACAAAAAACATAAAGTTCAATTGCTAATATCTTTTTTTAGACACGGTAAATCGTCTCTAAATTTTAACAGCGGGTGTATTATACATTTTCATGATACCAGCATCGAAACTTGAAGTTTCAGTGTTTCTACAGCCCGTCGAAACAAGCTAATTTCAAGCCGATGCTGCAAACAACTGCTAGCGAATTCGTAATTCACAAATCCCTTCACAGCGGGCAGAAACATGCGTGTTTCTTCCCTTGGGAAGAAACACAATTGTTTCTGCCCTTTGCTAGATATATTTAATGTTCATTTGCAGCCCTATTACTCTCATTTGTTTACTTGTTACTTCAGCTTACTCATTTCATTTTTTAAGTGACAGTTTTAATTAACCAAATAAAATTACTGAAAAATGAGTGAAAATAATATTGTCGTACTATTTAATAAGTAACTGTAAATCACATAATGCTCATTCTCAAACAGTTCTCCGCATCATTGGCTTGAAATTAACTTGTTTCTTACTGGCTGCTGACACTGAATTTTTAAGTTCCGATACAGGTAATCATGAAAAATATAGTGTGTGACTCAGGATAAAACACGATTTCAGACTGCGGGTGATGTCAGCCCTCGCCTGCGGCTCGGGCAGCCAACCTCACCCTAGTCTGAAATCGTCTTGTTTCATCCCTTGTCACACAATATACTATTAAATACTTATATTCAAGATTTGGAAGATTTCTTGAATTTTTGCTTGCATGACCCAACTACCTTAAACATCTTAATCGGTTAATTTGTTCGGGAGATATCGTTGGAGAAAGAAATGGTAAAAAACGGGTTTTTTCAAATATCTTCAAGACGGCTGAATCGATTGCTTTTAAATTTTAATCACCTCTAGAATTCAATGAAACGCGCCTATTGCCACCTCAAACGTCAAAATTGGTTAATTAGTTCAAAAGATATCAGTGTTGAAAAGTTAAAAAAATAACATTCTATGTTATTTTTTCCAGATAAATCAAAATGTACTGTACTAAAATGTGTCTAAAATCTCATAAACTTTTCCTCTTTATGGTCTCTTTTGATCATCGTATAATGCCGTCAAACTTGTTCTTTTGTTTAAACCATATTATCAACGAAAAAATTGAAAAAACTCCGTTTTTAATGAATTTCTCCGATAATTTATATATTATTGCTCTGACCTAAGCCAAAACTCATTCGAATCTTGATTTTGATCACTGACATTGATTTCTGCATCAACATATTTATTTTATTTAACATAATCGGGAATTAAAATTTAAAAACCGCTTGTCCATTAATGATTTTCGATTCTTAAACTTTTAAACTTTAGCATAAAGCATAACTTGTTAGAGTTTGAAAAACTCATAAAAAAACAATCGCATGCAATTAGATTTTCGAGCTTGAAAATATATTCTCATTAATATTTTCGATTTCCTTGAGCTCGCAAACAGCGGGAAGTTTCGGGGCTGGCCCGCAGGGTCAACCGACAGACCGATTTTTTTGTAAGTATCCACCTCTTTGCTTGTTTGCGATGACGTAATGATAAGACCTTCAATATCGATATTTAAATTGAATTTTGTTCACTAAAATTAACAACTATACAATTAATAATTTTCTCTTGAAAATTTACTTCTAAATCCATGCGGATTCGGTGCGAGACATTTCAGTGTCTCTTGACTTGGTCTAACTTTAATTTGGAATTGTCGCAGGTTTATTCAGGAAATATTCTTAAAAAACTTTTATTCAATAAATTAGATATTTCAAATTATCGTTCATCTTCGGTTTGATACGAAAGTATTAAAAATTGCATTGAATGTAGATTTGAAACAGGTTTATTTAAAACAATATTTACTTCCGATGATGATCATTCATTTTGGGTCTCAAACTAATTTATCTTAAGTTGATAATAATTTAAAATGAAAATTTAAGTTTTGTTTTATTTGTCAACCGTTCAATTTTAAAATTGTATGAATATTTTTTGGATTAGTCGGGGTTAGTAGTCAGAAAAGTCGCTGAAAATATGGAAAGATGGTAAATATCTCATCAAATCAAATTTGTTCTTTTTTGTTTAAACTTAATTTTTTACGGTCTGTTTGGAATGTAGCTACTATTAAAATTTTTTTTTCTCTCATCTTTACAGTATATCAAAATCTCCATACCATGCTAAAATAATTAAAATAATATTAACTGTTTGCATTTAAGGTACTAAATGGTACTCACGGTTCTTCGATGAACTTTGAAATAGAATATTCGTGGCAACGATGTGGTGGAGTACTTTCAGGTCCTTCTTATACAATTGGAGCGCCGGCAGATATTTCGTACCCCAAAAATTGTGCATGGCGTGTAGAGTTTCCGGACAATGGCGAAATTATTCGTATGTCTTTCAATCGATTTAATATCGGCAGCTGTGATAAAGGATATATTATTGTCAGGTGTTTATTATCCAACGATTACCTTTACTAATAAAAAAGAAAACAAAGATAATCCGTCACTTTTATTCAAATAATTTTACTATTCTAACTGTATGGTAATGTTACACTAAGGAATGGGGGATCAATGTCTCCTGAAGTAGGAAAATTTTGTGGCAATCTCAACCCACCAAATATAACAAGTTCTACTCATAAACTATGGATTGAATATTATGCTAAGGACGCACCTAGTGATTTTGAATTCAATTTAGACGCTGATAGATATGGCTGTGGAGGTGTGATGCGTGGATCAAATAGAGAAATATCTTCTCCAAAGTAATAAACATTAGATTGATTTTATTTTATTATGAAATTGAAATTATTTTTTAAAATGAATTTATTAATTCAACAGTTTTCCGGGTCAGTATCCTAATAATGCTGAATGTACTTGGGAAATAGTTGGAGAGCCTGGTTATCATATAGGATTGACTTTCATTGATAGATTTAATTTGGAAACAAGTCCATCTTGTTTTAATGATTTTGTTGAAGTATGTATCAATATGAACTACATATTATGACCTAACATACCCTATATTTATTAATTTTTTATTTTGATTTTTTGTTAATTAGATTTATGATCAAGAAAATGATGATAATGATGATGATTCATGGAAATCGATGGGAAAAGTTTGTGGAAGAAATACCCCAACGCCATTTAATACAACTTCAAATCATATGAAAATTATATTTCGTTCAAATGCAGCAATTCAAGGAGATGGGTTCCGTGCTATGTGGCATCGCAATTGTGGTGGTGTTTTTATTGCCTCAAGACATCGCAAAATTATCGAATCACCAAAATATCCGGGCTATTATGATAAAAATCTTTATTGTAATTATACTATCATTGCTCCAGAAGGACAATCAGTTTTAGTTGAATTCAATGATTTTCAATTGGAAGCAGGTAATTTGTTTTCACTAACAAATCTTTGCGATTTTTCAACTCGCTGCAAGTAGTAGGTTTTAACACACTCTTGAAAGGCACGAAATTAAGCGTCCGTTGTCAGCAGCTATACATAGTAGATATGACACATTGGATAATAAATATACATAATAATAAAAATTGCGAAATCATCAGATATCCGAAAAATGTTTTTGAGTTGCAAATACTACAGCTAGACTGCAAAACATATCGAAGTAACTCATTGAGTCATCTTGCGACAAAATATGTAATCTTATTTATTGATAAGCGCTCTTTATTACCTGTTAAATTTCCACATAAAAATCTTGTAGTTATCTTGCACAAGCCGGCACTCAAGTCCACTAGATTTCTATGTCTTTATATGACTATGTATCATGCTGCAAATAGTGGAGCAAAATTTTTTCTTGTGATTTTAGCGTAAAACTTGTTGAAAATTTTTGGGTTATGTTAAGACTTCAAGAATAGTACCAGGAATTTAAACATATCTTGCTTAGGTTGCATTAGAACAGTTTACTTGAGCATATCATGTACCAAAAATTATCTGCAGACAGTAATGCACGTATTGAGCTAGATCTGCTCAAGTAGTGTCATATAACATCATTTATTTCACTTCTGACTCTGGCAGGTTGCCCTTTCCATTTTCGCACGTTACCAGAACTCAGTAATACTCGATTTGAATTACAATTTGACGAAAAATTTTTTTGAATCCGGAATTTCTTTTCTAAGCAATAACTGCTATCTAACTTCTAATATGTAGTTGCATAGTTAGGAACTGATTATCAAATACAAATAACATTGGTAATTTTTAATATATTCGAAAGATGAAATGTAACGGGATTAAATGAATTACATTATCGTTCGACAGTGTGATTTTTCACTGATGGTCACTTATCCAAGCCATAAACCTCAATGAAGGTTTAAATAAGTTTTTTGACTTGTCGAATACTAAATATAATTTATATAAACAGAAGACAGTAGCGTAGACAAGACAGAGCGAGATGAACCATCACCTTGACGTAGGACTACTGATTTTCCCAAACGTCATGGAATTATTAAAGTCACACTTGGCTTCTAATTATAGAACCAAGTGATAACTCCAGAATTTTAATGTCGAATATCCGGCTGGAAGCTAGTATTATTTAATAACTTTTTACTAATTACCCTGGATAATCGGGTATTGGAGTAAAGAAAACGAGAGTGTGACTTTCGAGATGATCAAGACCGAATAAAGGTAAGACCACGAGACGACCAGGATACACAAGACTGATAAGGACCGCGACAACTCATACAGGACAAAGACTGGACCACCAAAAGCAAGGGAGAGTTTTCGTCCCCTGATTAAAAAGAAGTATTTGAGAGGATGAAAAAAAATTTATATCCTCTTAATGGTATTAATTCCTGAATATGATTCAGAAGGATTCAACATGATTCAAATTTTTTAATTATGTTAAATGCTTTTGAATCCTAAAAATATGATTCATAATGATATATAAGACGACTCAAAATTTTGAATACTATTCAGTATTTTTTCGTTCTAGAAATAAGATGCAAATAGATTTATGATAATTGAAAATTCGAAATACTCTACCCGGAAAAAAAAGTTTATGCATAATTATACAAAATTTTATAGGAATGCTCAGATAAAATTAGATATGAGTTTTGGTTTCATCTAATTTTTTATAGTAACATATAAAATTACAGTTAATTATAGTTGAGTTATATATAATTTTATATTATTATATATAACTTTATAAAGTAATATATACAATAATTGTCATGAGAAAAAATAAAAATAAATAAAAATCACCTGCTGACTAATGGATTCGACCCCGGATCCGCCTAGTCCGAAGTATCAGCTGTTGTCCACAGTGCTGTATAACACGCTTGACAATAAGTGCTAATTGTATTTATTTGAATTCAAATGAGCTTAAGAAAATTAAAGACATCAATAAATGATTAATTCTGTTATTAGCATTGTAGTAAATTATATTATTGTTCATAGAGTAGAGACCATTAGCAGTGTACCCACTAATATCGGGACAATAATGACTACTTTTGGTGAATTAAAAAAAATCAGAAGTTTGAATTTTTTAAGTTTAACTAAAATTTTTTTAATTTTATATCTCAGTTTTTTATAACTTAATTCATTGTTGAATCTTCTAAATTTTTGTGCTGTTATCCTGCTTTTGGTCTACTTAATGTATTACTGGAAAATTTAAAAATAATTTGTATACTTTTTAACATTTATTAATAATAATAATAATAATAATAATAATAATAATAATAATAATAATAATAATAATAATAATAATAATAATAATAATAATAATAATAATAATAATAATAATAATAATAATAATAATAATAATAATAATAATAATAATAATAATAATAATAATAATAATAATAATAGTAATAATAATAATAATAATAATAATAATTATAATAATAATAATAATAATAATTATAATAATAATAATAATAATAATAATAATAACAATAAAGTACTCGCAGAGCAGCATTATGGCGCTGGATGTATGCATTTCTTGCCAGCACAGGACATGCTGACAAAAGATGCATAAGCGTCTCTGGATGCTGTTTACAAACCCTACACAAAGTGTCGGGTAGCTGCGTCTGGAGCACATTAGCACGGTATTCGAGAGTGTTAATAACACCATCTTGGCAGGCAAAAATATATCCTTCGGTCTCGGACATCAGGCCAGCTGACTTAAGGAAGGAAAACGTCAGCTGTGTAGACAAGCCATGATCACGCACGTGTTTAAAGAACACGCTGTGCATGGACTTGTCCATATGCGTACTAAGCAGTTTTTGTTGCTCAGCATTCCTGATGACCGTCTTAAATTCCTCCTTAGGGAGTTCAATAAGCGGGTTTACTCTTCCAAGACCGAGGGATTTCGCCGCGTACATCGCTGCCTTATATAAAAACGCTCCCTTATGCCTATTTTCATGACTATGAACAATTTGCATAAGAAAGTCGTTTTCATCTGCTGTGAAATTGACAACCTCGTATGTTATACCCAAAACCAAACGATCATGTAGATATCACGATAATAATAATAATAATAATAATAATAATAATAATAATAATAATAATAATAATAATAATGCTGATCATCTTGTTGATGAAGCATCGCAGCAGTAACGATTTGGCGCTCAGGTGAGGCCCTCGGTAGAGTCGGACTACCGGGGATAACCCCCTGAGCATTTAACTAAAAAAAAGAAATAATAATAATATTTTTACATTTAGCATATTGCTATTTACAGCATAATCCTTGACCATTTATATTCACAAACTTAATCATTTTTAGACTTTTTTATGATATCTTTTAGTAATCTTTTGAACTTAACAGTATTAGTTTCATTTTTTAATTCATCGGGTAATTTGTTGTACCAATCGTACCCTCTATATGTTATAGATTTTTCCACTGAATGAGTCCTAGTATTATCGATTTTAATCATTGATTTGTACCGAGTATTATACGAATGATTTTCACTATTTAAAATGATACGATTACTCAAGTACGTTGGTGTTAATTTATTAACCATTTTATGAATCATTATACAAGTATTATATCGCATCCTCTATTTAATTGACATCCATCCAAGAGTTGACAACATTTGTTTAACCGACGTGGATTTATTTACTTTTAATATTATTCTCATTCTTCGATTTTGTAGTTTTTGTAATAACTCTAATTTAGAATTAGTATAATTGATCATAATTGTGTTACAATATTCAAAATGAGGAGAAATGATTGCTTTATATATTATCCTTTATGTTAGAATTAATATTTAGATTTATTTTTAGAGAAAAGTGGTACAGTATAACATCACTGTATTTAGTACACCTATACTTGTATACATGTTTGTATAGTATACAGTTCACTGTAAAGTCCGATATTCAGTATACCTGGTAATGTTTCCCTCCACTACCCCTTGACCCTTAATGAAGTAGTGGGAGTATACTGAGTACGGAGAGTACTAGATGTAACTAATAATTTTTCTATTATAGTCAGTCGAGCTGAAATTCTTCACCATCAAGTGTCGATTGTCCAGATTTAGAATCATTACATTGCAAATAATTTAACATTACATTTCTGTCAATTTAAACTCATTCAATATTGTTTGTTTCGTTAATTTCAGTGTGTAGCTAATTTGATATTAATTAATATACTTATTTGTCTTTTGTATCAATAAACAATAATTAATCAATACCTGAGTAGTTATTTCTAACACTTTATTAATGCGGTGAATCAAAAAATTTTGTAGGCTTTATAAGATTTCATTAATCATTATACAATCAGTTATTCCGAATAATCTTACACATAAATATATAAAATTATGCATATAAATATATGATTATATATATTTTTATATAATTAAATTAAAAAGATTTGCTTTTTTTAACTTCCCGCTAAGAAAATTGCAAATTTTCAAAAATTCGCGAAATTATAAGTTTCAGTCCGATTTTCGAAAATCGATTTTCTAAGAGATCTTGACGTTTTGAGGTTTTAGAAAATTATTGTGACTAATTTCAAGATGATGTCCGAGTGTATGTATATACTAGGGCGTTTCAAAAAATAATAAATTTTTTTTTTCTTCTCGGCACCAGGTTCAAAAGTTTCATTTAGATATAAAAAGACGCCTGTGAAAATTAGAGCTCTTAATATAAACATTCAGAGGTTCCGCATTGCACTTTTCTATTTCCCATAAGAATAACATGGAAAAAATTTTTTTTGCGTCTTCTGATTTTTATGACTAGCTAACGATGCACCGTAGGAAAAATCTGCAGATGTGATTTTGTAGAGAATTAAATGCTCTACAAAAAAAGTCTATTATCATTTTTTGATAAATCCATCTGTTCAAAAGTTATTGGAGCTTGAAGTCAAATTAATAGTAAATTTTGAAATCTTTTTACTTTTCCGGCGAAACTATCAGACTTAGTACAAAATGTCACAGAATCTTTTTTGTAGACAATTTTATTTCTCAAAAATTATCTCTGAGAACGTTTTTTAAAATTCCGCATTGGTTTCTAGTTATTCCCATTTTAATGCCAAGCTTCTGAAATCGATCAGAACACTCCTTTTTTTAAGAGCTTGGCATTAAAATGGGTATAACTAGAAACCAATGCGGAATTTCAAAAAACGTTATTCGAGATAATTTGTGAGAAATAAAATTGTCTACAAAAAAGATTCTCTGACATTGTGTACTAAGTCTGATAGTTTCGCCGGAAAAGTAAAAAGATCTCAAAATTTACTATTAATTTGACTTCAAGCTCCAATAACTTTTGAACAGATAGATTTATCAAAAAATGATAAGAGACTTTTTTTGTAGAGCATTCGATTCTCTACAAAATCACATCTGCAGATATTTCCTACGGTGCATCGTTAGCTAGTTATAAAAATCAGAAGACGCAAAAAAAATTTTTTCCATGTTATTCTTATGGGAAATAGAAAAGTGCAATGCGGAACCTCTGATTGTTAATACTAAGAGCTCTAATTTTCACAGGCGTCTTTTTATATCTAAATGAAACTTTTGAACCTGGTTCCGAGAAGAAAAAAAAAATTTATTATTTTTTGAAACGCCCTAGTATATACATACGTACATGCGTATGTAAATATCTATAACTTTTAAACGGATGAACCGATTTTGATCGTCAAGGTGTCACTTGACGATCAAAATTTGTCAAGTTTGTCAGCAGTTTGTCAATATCGAAAAGCTGAAAAAAAATAGATTCCAAAACAACCGTTAAAGATAACTTAATGAAATTATCAGGATTTATTGTCAAATATCTATATTTCATAAAAATATTAATAGCTTGAAATTCTTTGTTTATTATCCTATTGTTAATTAACTTTTAAGTAAACAAATGAAAATTTCATTGACTTCTCGGTAAAAAAATAAAGTTTTTTTTTATTGATTACATGAGTTATTTATTAAAGTTTGAGATCCCAAAAGAAAATTTCACTGCTCGTGATTAGTTTAAGCAAAATAAAATTATTTATCACCGCACGTCAGTCGCTGAGCGCTTCCAATACGGTGCGCGGCCAAGCGTCTCAGGCTCTACTGCAGCTTTGGTCAGTCATAATTCAAAGTAACATTTAAAAATACTATTACTAAATAAATTGTATTTTTTTTAAACAATATCATGAATAATACAATAGAATAATTTTTATTATTAAACTGATACAGGAAAAACTAACTAATAATTAAACTTAAGTTTAATTATTAGTTAGTTTTCCCTGATTATTGTTTAATAAATAATTAATATATTATTAATTAATAATAATTTACAAATTGTAATTAACTAATTTGCATTTGTTGCAAATTTTCATTTCTTTACTCAAAAGTTAATTAACAATAGGATAATAAACAAAGAATTTCAAGCTATTAATATTTTTGTGAAATATAGATATTTGACAATAAATCCTGAAAATTTTATTAAGTTATCTTCAACGGTTGTTTTGGAATCTATTTTTTAATTAAAAGTACTCAAAATCTTTATTGTAAAAAAAATTGTTGTTAAAATGAAAATTTTGAAAAATCGTTTGAGGGTTTAATTTTTCATAATGACTACATAAGAAAAAAATACATAGACTTAATTTTCATGATCAAGTGGAAAATGGGGGGTCCACTTGACGTGATCTTACTCAGAACTTAAGTGTGAAATTAGCGGGAAGTTGCAGGGATGGTCTTTAGGGTCAGTAGTTTTCCTAATTTTTATTGAATTAAATTCAAATATAAATAAATCGAACGTTATAAGTCAAGTGGATAATATGATAACTTGAGCGAAAAGTGTGATAGGTTGTATAATAAGGCTTGAAAAAGATTTCAAGCAGTTGTCAACCTTAAGACAACTGTATATGACGTTAGTTAGACCCATACTGGAATACACGTTAAAAGACTGGAGGCTGTCCAGAATTTTTTCATAAAGTGTATATTGAAGTATTGGAAAGCAAAAAGTGTAGTATTGAATGATGAAGATGTAAAAGTTAGCTTGAGAATCATGAAATTATCCGAAAAATATCCTGAAAAAGTAATGTAATAAAATTATTATTTTAGGACTAAAAAGTATTCAACAGAAATAAAAAGTTTAAATGCTGTTTAAATCCTTTTATATCCCAAAAAAATAATAAAAAGAAAATATTATTTCAGAATTAAAAAGTATTCAATAGGATTAGAAATTTTAAATGCCAGTTGAATCCTTTTATATCTTAAAATAATATAATGAAAAAAAAATATTGCTTCAGGATTAAAAATCGGTCTGTCACTTGACCCTGCGAGCCAGTCCTAAAACTTCCCGCCGCTTTCGAGCCACTTGAGCTCGAAAATAGTTTTATATGCCTTTGTTTTCGAAAAAAATTTTTTTTTACCATTTTTTCTCCAACAATATCTCTCAAACGAATTGACCGATTGAGACGGTTGAGGTGGCAATCGACGCGTTTTATTGAATTCTAGAAGAGATATAATTTTGAAATTTATTTATCTAGTAGTTTTTGAGAAATTTCGAAAGTACTAAAAAAATTTTTTTTTTCAATTCTTTCGACAACGGTTTATCTTAAACGAATAAACCGATTTTGATGGTTGAGGAAACATTCGACGCGGCTTATGAAGCTTCAAAGCCCAGTTGATTGTGGAATCAATCGATCGAGCCCGTGAAAAGTTATCCGAAAAAAAAAATTTTTGAAAAAATTTTATTTTTTGAATATCTTTGAACGATCCCTACTGATCAAGCTCAATTTTTTTCAGCTTTTTGATATTGACAAACCGCGTCATGTGACACCTTGACGATCAAAATCGGTTCATCCGTTTAAAAGTTATAGATATTTACATACGCACGTACGTATGTATATACATACACTCGGACATCATCTTGAAATGAGTCAAAATAATTTTCTAAAACCTCAAAACGTCAAGATCTCTTAGAAAATCGATTTTCGAAAATCGGACTGAAACCAATAATTTCGCGAATTTTTGAAAATTTGCAATCTTCTTAGCGGGAAGTTAAAAAGTATTCAATAGAATCAGAAATTTTAAATGCTAGTCGAATCCTTTCATATCTATAACAGGGGTACTCTGTTACTCTGGTCGTCCTTAATTTACCTTTTTATTAAGGGCGCCACTGGAAGTATTAAACGGTCTTCCAGAACCGGTTCTTTATACTCAGGGTCGGTGTAAATTTTAATTATAAGAGTGGGGAGAGGAAGGATAATTTTATAAACAATTTAGATTTTATTTATTAACACAGTATTCACTTTTATTAATTTACAACCTTGTAAATAAAACCTTATAAACTTATAAACCTTATAACTTTAGACCTCGTAAACCTATATACCTTAGACCTTTGACCTTATACCTTATAATTTATATACCAATTATCTTTGGCGACTAAAACTTACTTATACTAATTAGCCACTACCTTGGCATTACACACACACGCACTCGATTAAAATATTGCCAACTACCTTCGGACTTACACTTAAAATGTCGGTTGCCTCTCGATTAATTTATTAACATATTACAATACTAATTTTGAAATATTTTATTACACACACACGCTTGAGTCCCCTGGACTATGATTCACACGCACACTGAATTTGAAATTGGCTTTTCCCGCCACGTACTTTATTAAATTAATTCATTAAAAGAGATGAAAAATAATTATTATTAATTAATTAATTTTTGCATAACTCCTTTTCAACGACTTGACATTAGTTATCAAATTTAATAGCTATCTGATTTCACGAGACTTCGTATTTCGAGTTTTAGTCAGTAATTTACCTCGTTTCCAATTCTTTACTCGACACTCATTTTTACTCCAGTTCCGCCATCTTTCTTTTCCGCGGCCACTCGACTTCTTACTTTACTTTCACTTTTTACTGAATATAATTTTCGGAAAATTTATTAATTCATTTTAATTATAATTTATTAGTTAAATTTATTTATAAATTATTTGTTATTTTAAGTTAATAATTTAATTATTGGCGTCCGACCGTTGGCTACTTTTATTACCGGTTATAAATTTCTATTTCTCGGTTAGCGGTTGTCGAATTTACTTTAATAATTTTAATGATTAAATTAATTAATTTATGAATTGATTATTAATTATTTCTTAATTTACTTAATTTAATTAATTGCAACGCGGACTAGAACATAAAAATTTCTGCCTTGTGTCTCAGACAATTGGCCTAGAAATTTTTATGACGTATCTAATTCCGGCAATGGCCTGGAATTACAAGACGACGCCCTGGACCCGGCTATCGGGCCTGGACCCGGTTAGACAACCGTCTGGCTTAATGATAATTATACAATTTATATAACTAATTAAATATTACGGGCCTAGACGCGGATTAATCCGACTAACGACTAATTATTTTAAATTAAATTATTTCTCTGGCTCAGGCCTAGATAATCAATTTCATTAATACCTGATCTTTATTCCTGATGCGTTCTCCTCCTTGTGATCTCGTCTCGTCAGGTCCTCCTTGTCTCGTTCTCGTCTTTTCCTCCGTAATTCTCCTTGCACGTATTATCGCCTTTTCCTTCCTCTCGTATATATGTCTCGTTCACTTGCTTAATTGATTAATTAGTAAAATAATTAAGAGTACTGGCTAAGGGCCTGGTATCAATAATAATTAATTGAACTATCGCTTGGTTCCACAAGAGAATCCAAGACTAACAAATTATTAATTACCTGCATAATTGAAGTGTCTTGCTCTTCGGGTATCTAGTCCGGTTGTGTGTTTCGGCCTGGGTTCACCCTGCACTTATAATTGTGCACCCACTCGACCGAATTCGGCAACTTCCGGAAAATTTGGCCACTCTTACTTATAACTAAGTGGGACTGACAGACAAGCCCCTACGATTTCCGCTCGGGACGACAGTCGCACTCTACCCCGGATAACCCTGGGGCAGTAATAGATTATATCGACCGTGCACATGATAGAAAATCATGGCAACTGAGCGCGGAAAATGCAAAATTCCCTGTTACATTTCTTAAAATTATAACGAAATAAAATTATTATTTTTGTATTAGAAAGTATTCAACAGAATTAGAAATTTTAAATGCTAGTCGAATCCTTTTATATCCTAAAATAATAACGAGATAAAATTATTATTTCAGTAATAAAAAGTATTCAACAGAAGTAGAAATTTTAAATGCTAGTCAAATTCTTTTCTACATGTGTATGTAAACGTGGTGACGTGAGTCAACCGTGTCTCTATACCAGTGTCATATGCCTGTTTATCCTCTCTTGCATTTAAAGTTATTGATAATAGATAAATATAAATTATAACTATTATTTACCTATTTGTTCATTAATCTATAAACATTCTTTACCAATTCAATGAGAATTTTTCGAGCTTAATATTTAAGTTTTCATTTCTAAATATCTAATAATTTGCTTGCACCGATTGCGATAAATTTTATGAATTTTTAAATCTCAAACTTTTCATCAATTGTGTAAGTTTTCATCAATACATATTTTATCACGTATGCATATTTTCGTTTCTAACCATGTTTACTCAAAGCTAGTTTGTCAATACGAGATCTTAGTAGTCTAGTCGAGAAGATGAAAACCTGCGAAAAATAGTTACAAGTCTCCTAAAAATATGGTTGATGGCTTAAACGATCCGGAATGGCGTCCAGAAAAAAGCGTTTTTTGGATTTTTTTAGCATAGAAAATTACAATTGTTGTTAACAAAAAACTGTTAAAAAAATTAGCCGTTCAGCTTTTTGACAAAATCTCAAAAAGTATAAGTGATAGCTCAAATATTAAAAAAGTTTCTGAAAGAGCGGAAAATTTGGGTTAAAAAGTTCTCGACTCCTCGAATTGTAGCTCCAATATTTATAATTTTTATTTAACGTTGAAAATTGGCTTTTGCGCGGTAGTTGAGGCATGCGCGCGGCACCGCTCTAGTGAGCGTAGCTGTTCAATAATTTTTTTATGCAATTAAATATTAATTACAAAATTTGAAAAAATTCTGGTGTCATCTAGACACTTCAAACAATATGATTCCGTGGTATTAAAAGTTGTATCACCATTTTTCAAAACGTGTAAGGAAATAGATGTGAATTAATAATAATTTTCCTGTGGAAATAAAATTTGAAAATTTTGATGATAACTGTGTGTCAGATAATTATTAATAGTAAATACTAAGCATGATATTTTTTTAACACATTTTTCTTTAAAAAAAAACTGGAATGTGAAATTTAAAAAATCGAAAAAAAATAGATCCCATCGTTATCCCATTATGAGTATCGCTGAAAAAGTTGTAGAAAAGGTGACAGCTTACTGTGAAAAATTATGAGGAGAATCGATCAGTACGTGTTTTTTGAAAAACGACAATTTATACTTAAATTTAAAAATTTCAATACACAGAAAAAAAGGAATTCTTGGGTCAAGAAGAAAATCGTTTCCAAAAATAAATTCTTAAAATAAAATATCCTATTTTCTTGTTTGAAAAAAATTTCTCTTGGTAAAAAAAATTTTTTTTTTTTAATTAAAATACATAAAGCTTTTCAATCAAGAAATTCAATCTTGATTTAAAACTATAAATTTTTCATTTAAATGTTTTTAGTTTCTCCTAACAAGAAAACAACCTCATTGGCTCAAGAAAGTTTTGCTCTTGGTTTTAGAAGATACCAACTCATTCTAAAAACATCGTTCTCTTGAATGTAGTCGATATCGATTCATTTCGATACATCGAGTTCTTAAACGGAGCCACATTTAACTTACTCCAAGTAAAGATTCATTTCTTCGAAAATTTGATAACATTTAGTTCAAAATAAATGTAGACTTGTCTTAAAACGATTAATTTAAGATTTAAAAAATAAAAAAATTCATTTTAAAATTAAATTATACATTAATGTCAAATAAAAAATACTTTTATTTTAAATATAATAAATAAGTTCAATTTTAAATTACTTGTTTTTATTAAAAATTTAAGTCTCAGAATATATACAATTAATCATCAAAGTATATTTTGATTTTATATTACAATACAAAATTTTTTTTGTTTACAAAAATAAATGAAAGGTTATGTAATTTATCCAGGCTTCATTGGCACCATCAACTGCATGATATCACACTAAAAAGTAAACAATTTTATATGAATTTAGGATCAGAAATGAAAACAAACTTGACTATCTGATATGATTAAGAACACCATAAATAATAATTAACTTACTTTTTTGAGATATAAACGACACCATTTAAATTAACTTGAATCAGGGAAAAACATCAGATATAATGACTAATAACTACAATAACTCACATTTTTACTGAACACTTTGACTCGAAACAATTTATGTATATAAATTTGTTAATCGTACAATTAATAAACTAATACCATTAGAATATTGCTGTGTAATATATAATTGCACACATACGGCGACAGCGCTGAACAGACTAGTTTCATTTTTTTGCGATCTTCGGGCATCTCCGTGTATACACAAAGTAGTGTCCGAAATAGAGAAGCAGCATAGACCCGAGTGCCGCTGTTACCCGAATGCTGCTATGGACAAAAACCAAGAGCTTGATTTTCTTGACTTGAATTTTTTTTATTTTTGTTTCAAGCAATAGCCACTAGTTGGTTTAAGAAATTCGACTCCTTACGTAGAGAAGTTCAATTTCGTAGAATAAAATATTTTATACATAAATGAAGAAATTCGAAATATTAATTCAAAAAATAATTTACTTTCTTCAATAATTTTTCTCTTTGAACTGAGATTATATATTTTTAACTTAAAACTTTAACCCATTTGAGTCGAAAAAATAACTTTTTGAACCAAAATAATCAAAGATAAGAGAAAATTTTCTTCAATCAAGATATTTTCTATTTTCCTAGATATTCTCTTGACTCAAGATAATTCTCTTTGAACCAAGATAACCTTTCGTTCAGTGTAGTTGCGTGGTTCAAAAAATTTTTTTTTTATTTTCTACTGAAAAGATGTCCAAAATCAAACATATTTTGTCTCCATGAAAGTTTCATTTAAATCGCTTTTCGCGAAGTTGTAGGCATTTGAAAAAAAAAATCTCTATATTTTTCAAAATTTGATCTCTCGAAAACAGTTGAAGGAAAAAATTTGAAAAAAAATTATGAGAGCCTCTTCCAACCTATACTAAAAGATAAAAAAGTTTCAAAAAAAAACCGAGATGCAAAAGCTAAATAGTGTCCGATTTGGTGTGGGACGCCCCATATATAAGGGGCATTCCACGCCAAATCGACCACTTTTGAACCTGACTCCTTTAGATTTGGCTAAAAATTTTTTATCTTTTTCTACCCGATCAAAAACGTTTCGCATAATTTTTTCGAATTTTTTCACTCAACCCAAAAAAAGTTATGAATTTTTGAAAAAAATGGCTTTTTTTATTTTAAATAACTATAACTTTTTCAAAATTCAACCGATTCGGACGTTTTTTTTTCAAACTTTTGTATTTAAATTTACTTTTTGAAAAAAAATTCAAAAAAATCATTGCAACCTATCTTCATTGATTTTCTGTAGATATTTGGAAAAAATTAAAAATTTTTCGATGTTTACCATTTTTGATTTTTGATTTTTTTTTTTTCTATAAGACTTTGACATTTTCTGCAAATCCTCAAATTTTTTCAGAGTGGCGTTTTTTCGATTTATATTTTTTATTTCCAATTGAAAAAAAAATTTTTTTATAACTACCCTTATTGCTCATAACATCATGCTTAAAATTTTTGAGAGTGCTCAGAGAACTTTTAAATTTGGAAAAAATAAATAAAAACAATAAATTTAAATGGTAATTATCGAAATAATTTGAATTTTGTTCGAAAAATCAAGTTAAAAAATAGAAGAACCTTTTGAATAATTTTTTTTTTTTTTTTTTTTTTTTCTGAAAACTACATTCAAAAACGAAGAAAATGAAAAAAAAAGTTTTCGTTTGGTCCATTTTTGGACACATGCTGGCAATTCAAAAAAAAATTTTTTTAACCGTAAAACAATAAGTGTACAAGGAATTCTTTTGAACTGCCAGCATGTGTCCAAAAATGGACCAAACGAAAACTTTTTTTTTCATTTTCTTCGTTTTTGAATGTAATTTTCAGAAAAAAAAAAAAAAAAATTATTCAAAAGGTTCTTCTATTTTTTAACTTGATTTTTCGGACAAAATTCAAATTATTTCGATGATTACCATTTAAATTTATTGTTTTCATTTTTTTTTTCCTAATTTAAAAGTTCTCTGAGCACTCTCAAAAATTTTAAGCATGATGTTATGAGAAATAAGGCTAGTTATAAAAAAATTTTTTTTTCAATTGGAAATAAGAAATATAAATCGAAAAAACACCACTCTGAAAAAATTTGAGGATTTGCAGAAAATGTCAGTTTTATGTAAAACAAATCAAAAATGGGAAACATTGAAAAATTTTCGATTTTTTCAAAAAATCTATATAGAAACAATGAAGATAGGTTTCAATAATTTTTTTGCTTTTTTTTTTTGAACAGTTCATTCAAAAAAAAAAATATTGAAAAAAAAAGAAAACGTCCCAATCAGTCAAATTTTGAAAAAGTTATAGCTATTTAAAATAAAAAAACAAAGAGCAATTTATTTCAAAAATTTATAACTTTTTTTTGGTTGTGAGGAAAAATTTGAAAAAATTATAAGAATTATTTTTAATGGGGTAGAAAAAGAGAAAAAATTTTCAGCCAAATCTGAAGGGGTCGGGTTCAAAAGGGGTAGATTTGGCGTGGAGTGCCCCATATATATTAGACGGCTAAAAAAATCGACTATTTTTTTTTTTTCGATCCTGTAAAAATATTATTCCTAATGACCGAAAAAAATTATTGTGCAAGTTTGAGCCCCTAATATTAATATTAAGAGGTGTATCGTTACGACTTTTCGTTTTTTGACAGAAATTTCATTTTCTATTTAAAATTCGTAAATCATCTATCTCAAAAATTTGAGCAATGTATATTCTTAAAGGAAATTTTATTTCCTACAAAAACTCTCTCTAGTAAATTTACGTAAAATGAGCCGTTTCCTTGTAACCATCCCTTAAATATTAATTTATTTTTAAAATTCTTTATTTCTATTTTGGATTTTTGTTACTAGAAATATTCGATTTTTTTATAAGTCATGATACATATCTTTAAAGGAAATTTAATGTTCTACAAAAAAAGGTCTCTTAACATTTTTTTGCTAAATTCACTCCTTCAAAATTGATTCAAGGTTGAAGTTGAGTTAAAACGACTTAAATAACCCGAATAACTTTCGAAGGATTAAATTTAGCAAAACAAATTAAGGGGGTATTCTGGTCTAGAAATTTGAAAAAATCGATTTTCTTTTTTTTGTATATTTTTAAAGTTTAGATTCTCAAAAATATGCCCTTAAACGGATTTTTCAAAATTCGAATTATTTTCGGAGATACATAGGATTTTGTGACGCGGCATCTAAGCCAGCCGAGTGCAGCAAATCACACACTGAACGGTAGATGTTGCTGGACGACTTGAAGACTCGTTCTTTTCAAGAAGAAGGCCCAGTATATGGACCTGGGATCGCCAATTAATCCCAAGTGAACATTAAATATTATCTAAGTTATTTTACTGAAATTGTTTCTCAAACTTTAAATGCGTTTTTCTCAAAACTACTTTTTTTGAAGTGGTTAACATGACATCTCAAGTTCTACCTTACCGATTCCTTTCAAATTTGGTGAAAATCTTCTTTATGTATCTCTCTATCGCCTGAACCTCGAATTTTGGAAAATTTGAATTTCAAATATTTTTAAAAAATGCGAAAAGGTCAAAAAAACGGGGTAAAAAATTTTTTTCTTTTATTTAAGCAGAAGCCATTTTGCCAAAAAAACTTTTTTTTTCTTGGCCAAGGTCCAGGCGATAGCGACATCTTTAATACTGAAAAATTTTCTAAATTTGTTAGTTTTAGATCACTACAAAGGTTGGAATCATGTCAACCAGGGAGCACCGTTTTTTTTTGTGGCCCGCACTTCACCGGCCTATCATTCAAGGATTTTTTAATTTTTAATTTTTCAAAATTTTTTTTTACATTTATTAAATGTCAATAAAAATCATATAAAAAAATGTATCGTAAAAATGTTCCTCATTTTTTTTTATCCTACTTTGAAAAACACCTAAAATTTAGGCTTCTAGACCAGAATACCCCCTTAAGAAACCTTTTTTGTAGAGCATTAAATTTTATTTGAAAATGTATCTTGACTACGAAAAATTTTAATATTTGTAGTAGTTACAAAAATCCAAAATAGAAACAAAGAATTGAACAAACAAATCAATATTTAAGGCTGCATAATTTTCTAGTTATTTCTTTTATTAAATCAAGTTCTTTGAAAAAATCGTGTTCTAATCGATTTCAAGAGCTTGAAATTAAAATGGAAATAATTAGAAAGTTGTGCGGAATTTGAAAAAATTCATTCAAAATAAGTTGTAGGGAATAAAATTCTCTACAAAACAGATCTTATCATATTTTGTAATAAGTCTGATAGTTTCGCCGAAAAAGTAGAAAGATCTAGATATTTACTATTAGTTTAACTTCAAGCTCCAATAACCTTTCAACAGACGGATTTATCAAAAAATGATAAGAGACTTTTTTTGTAAAGCATTTAATTTCCGACAAATATATATCTTGAGCTCATCTGTTTAATGAGCGATTGCCGAGAAATGAAATTCCAAACTCAAAATTACTGGTATTAAATTAAAGGGCGATAAATTCTGAATCAGAAAAGTCTAAAATCAGTCTCTCAGAGTTTATTATATTCGCGAAAACAATTAATGAAAAAAAAAATAATTTGTTGTTTACATTTTGTCACGCTGTCGATAACAGAGATGCAGAAACTGAACTAGAAGGTGCGTGCAAGCCCGGGCTCAGTGGTTTTCATCCACTACAATTTACAATATTCTCACCATTCAGTGTTATAGAAATTATTATTATTTTTTTTTTTTTTCATTATTTATTAATTCAATTTCTTTCCAAAAAATTAAATTTATAAATAATCAAAAAAATAATTATACGCGAGTATTATTATTACGATATTAATAAATGAAGAAAATGATCAAGAAAAATATTTTCTACTTACGGTTTTACGATCGCTATATCACTCAAACGTCAATTAAATTCTAAATTTATATTTTCCAATATTTAAAATTTAATCCTGCAATATTATTTACCGATGGTTAAATAATAAAAGTAGATTTTAAATTTTTGTGCTTATGAAAATAACAAAATTAGTACTAATTTATTAATAAAATTGAATATAATTCATAATATTCATTAATATAATATAATATTAATGAATATTTTATTCTCTTTAGTAAATTATAAATTTAAAATTTAATTGACGTTTGAGTGATATAGCGATCGTAAAACCGTAAGTAGAAAATATTTTTCATGATCATTTTCTTCATTTATTAATATCGTAATAATAATACTCGCGTATAATTATTTTTTTGATTATTTATAAGTTTAATTTTTTGGAAAGAAATTGAATTAATAAATAATGAAAAAAAAAAAAAAAAATAATAATAATTTCTATAACACTGAATGGTGAGAATATTGTAAATTGTAGTGGATGAAAACCACTGAGCCCGGGCTTGCACGCACCTTCTAGTTCAGTTTCTGCATCTCTGTTATCGACAGCGTGACAAATGTAAACAACAAATTATTTTTTTTTTTCATTAATTGTTTTCGCGAATTTAATAAACTCTGAGAGACTGATTTTAGACTTTTCTGATTCAGAATTTATTGCCCTTTAATTTAATACCAGTTATCATAGGGATTTACATTAATAGATACAACTTTTTTAATGAAAATACACGGTGTCTTGGCATTCCTATTGTTATTTTATTATTTACTTGGAAAACTTAGGCAAATTGAGCTTTCTAATTATTAATTTCGTGATCTACGGAATTTTTTACGCATAATCGATAATAGAAATCCACTATTTAATTTTCCCCATCAAGGCTTAAGAGTAAAATGACTGGACTATATAGTAAGCCTACAATTTTTTTTACTGTAAAATGTTAAAATGCATGTATCTCATGAACAGTGCACTTTAGCAATATAAGTGTCATAAGCAATTTTGTAGAGGGTAAAATTTTCTAAAAGATTGGTTGTATGCATATTTTTTGTAAGATGAGCCTTTTCTTCACTATTAACAAAAATAAATGAAAAAAGTGAAAAATTTACTTTCGGAGCTGATACAATCGACATGGATCGAGTTAAATCATAACCGTTTTATACACTCTTAAAAAGCAACAATTACTCTACAAATAAGAACTGGTTTAAAAACGATAGCTCAAAACCAGGATAAGTTATAGTAATTTAAAAGAAAAGTTATTCGATTTACATGCTTTTCAAATGGGAAACCTTTGATGGTCGAGAGTAAGGACTTAAAATTAAAATTGAGAGCTGCAATTTTCCAGGAATTTTTCTCTCAACATAAATAACAAAATTTTCTTGTGTCCGCTGAAAAAAAAAAATGTTCTTTTCAAATGGAGCACCTTAATATAGACTAAACAATTTTGATCTCTGAGGTGGCATTCAACGCAGGTAATTAATTCCTACAAGCTGTGAAAAATTGAGCTTGATCGGTATGGTGCGTTCGGAGATATTCCAAAATAGTATATTACAACCCAAGGCTAGAAAGTTGGATTTCCTGGCGCATGGGACATAGAAGCCGAGGCTTCTAAAATTTACTATTTTTCTCAATCTCCAACCAAAAGTACGGAAAAACGAACAAAGGTGGGGGGGAGGGGGCAGCCCGCACGAATTTTGCAAAGCTGAGGTGAAGCCGGGGTTTTGCTGGTCGGGGCGGGCTAAAAAAATAATTTGAAAAATAGTTGACTCTGCAAGCCATCCCTGGAATTCAGTCAGTGCCCCTCACTTTTTAAAAAATTTCAATGGCTTTCAACCCTCATAACCGTATCAAAATTATATAAATTAATTAAAAACAAATTAAAATCTTAATTAAAAAAGAGAAAACGTAGGCGTAATTTCGCGAAGATATAGATTAAAAAAAAATTACTTGCAGTTGATATCAATTGGAAGCTAATCGAAATTTGTAAAATAAATTTTAGTAAAATCTTCATGTCAATTTTATAATTCGAATTTTCAAATTTTATAGGCTAAAATTCATTCAACAAATTTCGTTTAACTTCTTATTGATATCAATTGCAGGTCATTTTTTTTAAAATTGTATACCTCGGTGAGGTTTTTTTTACGACTACGTTCTCCTTTTTTCAATTAAGGTTTTAATTTTTTTCTAATTAATTAATAAAATCATCATATGGATATAACAGTTCAAAGCCATTGAAAGTTGTTAAAGAGCGGGGTATACAGTCTGAGAATGCCCTTAATATCACTCAGTAATATCAACTCTTAAAAATTATAGTAATTATAACGATTTAAAATGATCTGTGTTGGTTATGTTGAGCTGTCAGTATGCCGGTACTGTATACTATACAATTTGTAGTGTATTATCCATGTGTGAGTATACTGACACAAGCGCGCTTGTGAATATAGTTACACGACTGAGCCAGAAAAAAAACTTAGCCCACCAGAGTGCGCTGTAATTCGTATAAGCCACAAAAGTTGTTCTTTCTGAAGCCAAAAGCAGCCAGGAGGTTCGTACTTTCAGGTCGGGGATCAAAAAAATGAAATTTTTTTTACAAAGTTTTTTTTTCGATAACTTGTAATGTGCTCGTTGGATTGATTTCAAAATCTCATCAGCTCTGAAACTTAATGCCGCGTCGAATGCCACCGCAGCCATCGAAATCGGTGCATTCTTTTAAGAGAAACCGTTGTAGAAAAAATAAAAAACAAGTTTCTTTCTAGTTTCTTTAAAATTTCTGAAAAACGACTGTATTAATCAATTCCGAAATCTAGTCATCTCTAGAATTTAATAAAACGCGTCGATTGCCACCTCAATCGTCTGAATCGGTTAATTCGTTCCAGAGATATCGTTTGAGAAAACAATGATAAAAAAAAAGGTTTTTCGTGAATATCTTTAAAACGTCTGCGCTAATCATCTCCAAAATTTAATTAGCTAGAAAACTCAATCAACCGCGCTGATTGCTATATTTAACATCAAAATCTTTCAGTTAGTACAATAGATGTCGACGATGAAGAGTTGAAAAAAGAATATCTTATGCCATTTTTCCCGAATAAATCATGACAGAACAGCGGGATGTTTTGGGGCTGACCCTTAGGGCCAACCGTTGCCCAGATTTTTTACTTTCTACTGTTATTGTTTTTACATGGAAATAAGTGGCTGCTTAAAAAATATTTATGCCTGAATACCATTTTCATCATTAGAAAAAAAAAAAATTTATTTAACAACGATTTTAATGGATTATGAAGATTTTCTATAATTCATTAAAACCGCCGTTAAATAAATTGTTTTTTTCCAATAATGAAAATTGTACTCAGGCATAGATATTTTTCAAACAACCATCCATTACCATTTAAAAATATTGACAATAGAAAATAAAAAATCAGCAATTTATACAATTTAGCTCAATAACCCACGAAAATTCCATACTACCTCAACTTAAAAGCCTAATATCTCAAGAAATATCGACCTTAGCAATTTGGTGCTTTATAGTTTTTTTGTAGGAAATTGAATGTTCTGAAAGCTTGTCGTTTGTATTTCTTCTGCAACTCTTGTTATTTACGAGATTGGGCAAAGAAATGAGAATTTCGAAAATAAATTGGGTTTAGTGACCCGTACTTTCTCGCCAGTTCAAGTTACAATTTCGTCACAACGGACACTTTTCTAGAAAATTCAATTCTGAAAAAATCCTATCATTGCCAAAGTTAATACCATAAAATGCCTCTGAGCTGTAGAGTATTGAACAATAAAAATTAAACTTTACGTCTATTTTAAATTGAAAATCATTGTACGCCTTGGTGAAGCACTTAATATAAATATTATTGGCTCAAATTTTCCGGGAGTTTTTTTTTATTTCCTACAAAATTTTGAGGTGAGAGTGAAAAAAAAAAATAATCGCCAAACAAAACACCCTAATACATACATTTATAAACTCTTGGGTGGATGGTATTTTTTGACTCTACTTGGTGAAAGAAGACATATGGTGGCAAAATTCTTTGATAATTCTGTCATGAGACCCATTGCAATAGTCTAATTTCGGAAAAAATCTGCCTAAAAAGAACAAGGGCCACCTTCGTTTTAAACTAAGCGCGAGCTAGTGAAAAGTCAGGGAGGTGCTGAAAATTTTTGAAAAATCCACCTTCTATCCTGGCTGCCAAATGGCATTTATTTTTTTTTTAACAGGATCTTAGAGAGTAATAAAAAAATAGGAAATAGTGAGTGTGCATGTTTAACTTAACTGAAGAAAATTATAGGTTTTAGATAGTTTTCTTAGGGGTGAATAGAAGGGCTTCAATTATTGTGAGAGATTCTTTATAAAAACGTTATAGATGATAAAGCTTTTATCAAACGAATTCTTACTACAATACTTGTTGAAGTACGTTATTTAATTTATTGTGGAGTAAAAGACAACAAAAAAGTAACTTATAATAATGAAGAAAAACCCAAGATTTTTTTTAATCCCAGGTTGTAAAATTAATAAGATATAAAAAATAAAACGTTGGCTTATCGCAGCAAATTAAGGAATTTCAGAGACTACCTATTTTCGACAATAGACTAATTGTGAACTTAAATATCTGAAATTGTTATTATTAATGATATTAAGCGCTGCACATGCAATATTTACTAAGGATTCTTCTGATTAGTGTCGTAAACAGTAACTTGTAATTGAAATTGTTACATTGATATAAGAATACTGGCTGTTACCAGCCTGCTTACCGGGCATTTTCAAATAATATATGACTGTATATTTTAATGTTAGTATCAATCTCCTAGCACTAATCATAAGACCATACGTAAATATTCTTATTCTCCTTTTGTAACGGGTAAAACTGGGGTTTATTTTAAAGTTCAATTTAAGATGGTTAATAATTTGTTGACAAGTTGAAAATGAACCAACAAAACCAGAAAAGATGAAACAGTAAAGAGAGAAAGACTTAAATGCAATGAATTTAATAATTAAACAATATTACTTTAACTCAACACAAAATATCCTAGGAAGCAATTAGAAAATACACACAACTACACCTTCTTGCTCGGTTTAGCTCGCCGGAGTCCAGGGTTGAAAATGGGGTTTTCGAACAAAACAGATAGTATTAATTATAACACTTTAAATTTTATTCAATCACAATTTTACATTGGCTTCATGCCCTTGTTCTACTACCTTTTTACAATAATTGATACTTGATAATTAGACGCGGTTTTGATATCGTTTATTTATACAAATTTACAATGTTCAATGCTATTCAAACAAACTTTACGCACGGTTTACACGGTTTGCACGGCTTACGCGGTCAATTCACACACACAAAATACGCGGACTAGTACACGCGGTTCTACCCTCTCCCGGGTGCTTTAGGGGTGTCTGGTCGACTCCCCCGTCGGCCCTGTACGAGTTCCCCTTCCCCGAGGGTAAACGGATGGTCTCCGTCTAGCCCCCACCTAAACGGCTAGTTTCACCTACCACCCCTTGGCTGAAGGCCTCAGAGTGGGGACCCTTAAATCTCCCCGAGAATCAAAATTTCGCTTACCTTGGTCCGGTCGGACTCGGGATAGTCGAAGTTCCAGATGTTGTCTAGGGAATGGTCTTCTCTAGAGAACGTCTCGGGAGACTAAGTTGCCAATACCGGCCCTCCCGAGCGCTTTTATTACCTGGGCTATCCATCACACATACGGAAAGGGATACTTTCCGTCGCCCTCTAACGTCGCTCGTGAAAATACGGCGGTCGAGAAATTATTCTAAGTCCAAACCGAATAAATCAATGGGAAACTAAAATTACAAAATAATATCTCAAGAGATTAAATTTCTTCTAAGTTTTTGTGCAGCAATATCAAAGAGAATTTAACAAATATAATTTAAATGAAATATAAAGTGATTTGGAACGAAAAAGAATGTGTTTAAGCCTTTGAGTAAACATCTAATACGGCGAAATGAGCCGTGCGGCTTACACACTCGCGAGCGAATGGAAAGAGAATGAAAGAATAAGTTTTATCATTGAAGTATATAATAATAAGTTTAATATATAACAATATTACTAATAATCTGCAAATATAATGCAAATATAATGATCTAATGACATAAATATCTTAATTCATAAATATATTCAAATTATCGAGCATACAATTGTCATGATTAAATTACATTTCAATAGTTATTTGTGACTATTGTGTACGTGCAGTTACAAAAATATACCCACACACAAAAAAAGCTGTCAAAAATAGCACCCTTTTTTTACGAACTCTGTGTACGTGCAGTTACAAAAATATACCCACACACAAAAAAGCTGTGAAAAATAGCGCCCTTTTTTCACGAATTTTGTGTGTGTGCGATTATATAAATGTACGAACACACACTAAAGGTATGAAAAATAGCGCTGTTTTTTCACAAATTTTGTATGTGTGCGATTATAAAAATATACCCATAAACATAAAAGTGTGACAAAAAGCACTAGAATCATGAAAAAACCGCAGAGGTTAATTTATTTTAATTTAATTTATTTTTTTTGCATACGGAAGACTTATTTTACAGTCAAAAATAAATAGAGCCTCACTTGAAGACTATATTACTTTATAAATTTTTCTTAAGGATCCCCGAGTAAAAACAGAATTTGGCCGCACCACCGCAGCAGCACCGCTGCACGGCATTTTAATCGCCGAAGCACCGCTGCACCATGACTGTGGCCATTTGAATTTTTTTATGGTCGCCGAAGCACCGCCGCACCATAGCCGCGACTGTTCAAGTAAAAGTGGGTTTGATGCACTACCGCCGCACCACCGCCGCACTTAATCTATGATATATATTTAAATTTACATCACCGCTGCACTACAGCTATGACATATCATTGTCATAGCCATATATACACACAGAAAAGAAAGTTATCTTGGGTCAAGAAAATATTTTTGAAGACAAACGTTTTCGGGAACCAAGTCAAGATTTTCTTGAGCCAAGAGAATTTATCCTGGTCGGAGAGGATTTCTACTTCATCTGAGAAAGTTTAGGTCTCCAAAAAAATTTTCTTGTATCAAAAATATTTACCTTCAGTCGAGAATTTTTTTTTCTGTGCACACACCCAAATATATATTTGTACGTTCGTTTACGTCCAATATTTATTAATTTGAATGTTTATCCATTAGTTGTATCAATTTATCCACTGTTTTTTGTCAGTGTGCAGCGGTGCTTCAGCTGTGGTGCGACGGTGAGAAACTATAAAAATCCAAACGTTCGGCTATGCTTCGGCTGTGGTGCGGCGGTGCTGGGAGATTTTTTTCGAAGCGTGGGGCGGAATTTTCCGCCAAATGGCGGTGGTGCGGCGATATGGTGCGGGCACCGTGCAGTGGTCGTTCGGCGATCGACTTAACATAAATTTTGTCAAAGAATTCGAATTTCATTTTTACTCGGGGAAACTCGCTTGATAATTCCTAATTAATCATTATCAATTAATTATTTAAATATACCGATTTGACGTTTTTTTGGTACGTGATATTTGACCGTACAGTTATTTTGTCACGGTTGCTTCGACAACTGATTTAATTTTTCGGGTAAATTTTATCTCGCGGATATTATGTCGTCTGGTTATTTTGTCGTGAGGATGTTTTGTCCACGGTTATTTTGTCTGCGTATATTTTGTCGTTCGGTTATTTTGTCCTGTGGTTATTTTGTCTGAGGATATTTTGTCGTGAATATTTTGTCGCGGTTATTTTGTCTTCGGATATTTTGTTACGGATCCGATTATTCTCTAATAACACTGTTTGAGATAAGTACTAGATCATTAGCAGCTATACGATTTTTCAGTACGTTATTTAAATCAATTCTTTACAATTATAATAGAAGTATTAGGTGGCTCGCAGCTGACTCTAATCACACAATTCAAAAATTATATTTACTATTTTAATTTTAAATTACACGGGTTTAAATTTTAATTTTGTAAATCTGAGATAGCTAAACTGAACATATCAAACGTTCATTTCATATTTTTATTTCAAGTTACACGTGTTCGAATTTTTATTTCATGATTTTGATATTGCACGTCTCAACGTGAAGCGTGAGCTGTGTTTTACTCTCACTCTCTCAAGGTCAAGCAATTTTCACGGTTTAAATTGCTTTTATCCGATCATTTTTGCATTTAGAGTATTAAATGAGTTGACAAATATCAACAATTATAGTTTTCTATGACAATAGATACTTTAAAAAACACTATTTTTTGTAAATAGTAAAAAAAAACCGTTCTTGAAAAAATATTTCGGCAGACGTCGGGTTGTCTGTATGTGCGGATGATGTATGTGGTCACGATAACGCCCAAACAACTTCACTTTTTGAGTCAATTTTTTTTTCATTCGCTTTAGTATCATTCTGAGTAATAGCCTATTAAACATTACTGTCGAATTCAATGTAATTTAATCAAAAAATGAATAAATTCATTAACAATCTTTCTTGTATATCTATATATATATATATATATATATATAAAATAGTTCAATCTTTGGCCATACATGGGCGCTCCCGATCATCTCAGTTTTATCTTATTTCATTTTTAACAGATTCTATTCTAAATATTTTAGTCATTAAGATACAAGAAAAATCTCAATATTAATTTACAAACAAACTTAAAAACTTTCTTTAAATAAAATTTGTTACACGCAGGGACATAAAACAAAATACCTGATATAGGGTTTATTTTAATTTTTTTAGTTTGTCCGCTGAAACGTGGCGGGGCGCTTAAGTCGCGGAATAATAAATATTATTCGCGGGAGAATTTGAAACAAATTTTTTTTTTTTATTTTATTTAATACTTTTACGGAGTATTTATATACTTAAATTATGAGTAACTGATTAATGATTATTTGGTCATAAAATGAACGTTGAGACGTGCACTTTTGGATTTTCCAAATTTTTATTAAACTGAACTTTTATAAATTTTATTCAACCTTTAGATTTTAAGTCACAAGTGGTCGAATTTTTATTTTATGGTTGTGATATAATTAAACTAAACATTTTTAATTTAATACTCAATACTTTAATTTCACCCTGTTTACTAATTCAGTTTTTCCAAAATTTCTTATGGCTATTAATTATTATTTTTGTCTCATATCTTTTGTTATTGATATCGCTAACACTTAATTTTCTCTTTTTTTTTCTTTATTGTAGAGAAAGGTGATTACACTTTGACGATTGCTGCGAAAAGAGAGCGAATCTCTTCTTTTTGTTACTAGGGCCCAAAATTTTCTTATCTGCCCCTCCATATTTTTCACCTTGGTCGGCGCACGCATTATTCTCCCCACTTCTAAGATTTTCCTTAACAAAAGTTTTGATGTTCATGTGGCACATTGTATGTTATAAAATTTCATGAATTAAAATAAAATTACTTCGAAAATTATGACAATTAATCGGACGTAACAATTCTTTGTTAATAATATTCATTTTTAATTTTAAATCCATAAATCCTTTCTCCATAATTCGGACGAAATCAAAGTTTTGACTTCCTTACGCTATAGTGACGGTTTCTACGGTAATGGTTGCTGACGTCATTTAGTAATAGTCGATTGACAGAACGCGTTTGGTAGATAAATAATGTGAAGAGAGAGTTTGGTAAATTGCTCAAAAGCTCATTTAGAATAGTAGTTTTATAAAATCCGTTCTTAGTAAGCATCTAGGTTGAGAAAGGAATATATGTGTCAAATCTTAAGTCAATAGGACCTATAGTTTTGGATATTTCGTTAATAAGTTAGTGTGTGAGTGAGTGAGTGTTATTTCGCTTCTATAAATAAAAAAAATTTTTTTTTTCAAATATTATTATATAGGTGATAACTGTAAGTATGACAATTTAACAATCAAACGTATTGAATTTGAATGGCAAGAGTCAGAAACTGTTTGGTGTGCTGGCGATACACCACCAATCCAATTAACAGACAATGCGCTAATAATAATTTTCCAAACTGATAAGTTTGTTCAGAGAAGAGGTTTCCAATTCACTTATTTTGTGAACGGTAACTTTGTAAATCTATTATTTATTATTAAGACTAAATAATTGTTATGCTGACCACGATTGAAAAGTAAATAATAAAAAAATTATCATCAGAATGTGGAGGTGAAGTAACAAAAGAAGAAATCATTGAACCACCTTATTCTAAAGACTTATTAACATATTTTGGAAAACTTAATTGCACTTGGATTATACGTGCTCCAGTTGATAAAAGTATCGTTTTAAGATTTGAAATGTTCGAATTAGAGTATAGTAGCAGGTACGTGTAGTAAACGTGGTAGGGGAGACTGCTGCAGTTGTAACAACGGGCAGTTGTAACACTTAATGAAAAACTATTAAAAAAACTAAAAATTATTATTATTCTTTCTTTACCTTGTTCAAAATAGTAAATTATTGATTAGATTAAAGTTTCAGTTATTAATCTTGTTCCTATATTAAAATATTGAGAATTGTTGAAAATACGCGTGAAAACTTTTTTTTGTACGCTTCACAATTTTTTTAATAACAAATTTGTTTTCTAATGTTAGGATGTGAGAATTGTATTCATACTTTATAGGACATATCAAGAGTATTGTATGATCGAATTTTATATCAATTTACTGATTTTTGTTATTGTAATTAGATTTTTATTAACAATTCTGCGTGAGGGCCAGTTGTAACACTTCAACGAGTAGCAATTTTAACACTCAGAGTCGTGTATGGGATCCGCGCAAGCTGGATGCGCCACAAGTTTACTCTGGGAAAGTGTTGTTTTAATATTTATAAATGTTTAATAGCTTATATCAAAGATACAAATGTATGTGCTACTTTAAGTTTAAATACTTGACTTTGAGAGTTAATTAGGTATAATAGTATGTATTAAGACTGAATAATAAAAGCAATTTGGTGAAAAATATCTATTTCGTTCCTTGTTACAACTGCCCCTGCACTGTGTTACAACTGCAGCCCACGCGCGCCGCCATATTGGTCTTTGACTTTATTTAAATAAATTGAGTTTTTAATAAGTTAACATTGACTTTTTACTAATTAACCAAGTCAGTCACATAAAAGATACTATCAGCTAACTTTTTCACAGTTTATGAGTTTACTATCTTAAAAAAAACAAATGGAATCGAAAAAATAAAATTTTTTGTTACAACTGCAGCACCTCTCCCCTATTAATGGTTAATCATTCTTGAAATTTAAATAAAAAATTATTTATTAATTGTGATTTTGTCATTTTTTTTTCTTTTAATAAAGATGCTATTTTGATCGTTTAATGATTTTCGAAGGCGCTAATATTAACGATTCTGCAACACTAGCTACATTTTGTGGTAATTTGACAGAATCATTGCCTGTTATCAAATCTATTGGCAATACAATGACAGTTAGTTTTAATTCCGATGAAAATAGACACTTCAGAGGGTTCAAAGCTGCGGTAAATTCAGAATAATAAATTCATTTAATATAATCAATTGATACTATACTACATATTCAATTTTATTTCATAGATTTTGTTTACAAAGAACAGAAAAAGTGGTTGTGGTGGTGATCTAAATTTAACGTCATCGGATACTTGGAAAACACAGATGGGAGCAAAATATGATCCATTTGAAGATTGCTTGTGGACTGTCTCTGCTCCACCTGGTAAAAATATTAAGATGACAATTACAAGTATGGATCTTCAAAATACTCCGAATAAAACTGCATTACATGGTGGTTCTTGTAATGGTGATTTCTTAGAGGTATAGAGTAAATTAAAATGTCTGACGAATCTTAAATGAAAAACTTGGTTATGGTTTAGAAAATTGACTTCACACATTTTTCAAAGTTTCGTGAACTTATATTAAGAATAACTATTTTTAAAATTGATTTTCACCACATTTTTGTCGATGACACAAAATACACGAGTAAGCCTTGTAGTCTAAGTGATAAAAATTGATGAGATAAACAAGAAATCTTACCAATTTTCTAAAATAAGTTTTTAAATCATATAATAATTCATTTATAGCCGTAAGATGGACGATGGAGCGTGGAAGGTAAATTGAGTTATAGGATAATTTGGAACTCTTGAGTATGTCAAAATTATCATAGCCCTGTTTCTTATTAACAATATGGTGTATCAGCCAGACGAGCAAATAGATACAAGTCGTTAGGAAAGTATTGGCCTCTCTCTACTGGTGTAGAGCGAAATGAAGCTCACTACAGAGCTTTAGTTGGATTCGTACTAGTATCAGCGTAGTCAAAGACAAGAGTATGTTAACATGAACTTACTGACGAGTTTTTTGTCACACCCAAGACGAAACGGTGACACGACCGTTGAATCGAAGACTATTGATTCGCGACGATTCACCTACGACAATTGATCCATGGATAAATGATCCTTTGACAATTTTTCCGATCGATAATTGATTTAAGACGCTGTCGATCTGACTGAGTGATATAAAATTAGGTGGTAGTTAATCCTTAGAGTACTTGATTCTGGTGTGAATCAATTTCACTCGATAATTTTTTCAGTACCATTGCAAACATCGATGTGTTAACATAATATTGTAATTACACACAGACACACACAAATCTTTGAAAAAAGGGCAAATCACTATTGCACACCTTTGAGTTCATATATTTATAGTTCTCCCAGAAAGTAAGTCACCGTCAATTTTAACTGCCACTTTTAGAAAATGAGTCAGATCTCTCGCTGTTACTTCCCTCTATCATTGTAAAACAACATTTTCGACGAATCCCGATGATGACTTACTCTTTGGGGGGAGTCTAACAGATATTTTATTCGGGAATATTAACTTGTTTGACCAATAATATTATTTGCATTATCATTTGGGTCAATTGCCAGCGGATCAACTACCACTTAGATCAATTATCTCTCAGATCAATTGTCGGCGGATTGATCATCACTAGGATCAATTGTCCTTGGACCAACTGTCAGGTAACCAGACCAAACAATCATACATAATTGCACAATATATATGCTACACAAGTTTTAGTGGTTGACTTAACAATCAATGCATGTAAAAATAAGTACATTAGCAAACAGTGAATGTTTGCACGGAGCTTTGCACTAGCAAAGATAATAATTAAATTTAGCTAATTTTATACGTTACATATGAAACTATAAATTATGAATGCTTAAAAGCACTATTTTATCTATAATAACCCGATAAAAAACGTTCAGATCCAACCAGATATGTCTGGATCTGACTATATCTGTTTATTTCTAAATATCTGATCTTGCTAGATATAAGTATATATAATTATATCTGCTCAGATCTAATTATATATAAGCAGATATAGAGGTATTAAGATTGATATCTAAGTAAATATACGCATATCTAAGCATATATAAGTATATCTGCTGAGATCCAACTACATATAAAAGATATAAAAATTGATTTCCATGCAGATATGCTTATATCAAAGCATATACAAGTATATATAGTTATATCTGCTCAGATGTAACTATATATAAGCAGTTATAAAGATTTACTTCGAAACAGATATACTTATATCCAAGCACATATAAGTACATAGAGTTATATCTGTTCAGACCCAACTGCACGTACGTAGATATATAGATGCAAAAATAATTCATATTCATGCAGATATACGTATGTAAAATATAGTTTTTTTTATCTAATTATACACGAATATCTGAGTTATATACGAGAATTAAAAATTTTGCACACCTCAAACGCGGAGCGGAGAGGTTGTGCTTTATAACGGACTTGTCAAAGTCACGCGATTTTTTCGTATTGAACTGTATATATTATTTTCATATCGCACTTACACGTTTTAAAAAGCACATTAATCTAAAGAGGAAACACTAATTAATAAGACTAATAGTTTCATTAAGTTGTCTGATACGTATTATAATAAAAAAAAGTTCAATAAAAAATATGTATCATGGACGTCAATTAGTCTGTAGTCCAAATAAAGTCTGTGGCACGGATATCTCGTAAACGGCTTGACAAAATGACTTTATTTTTTTTACACTGTCTTCAGAATTATGCAAAGAAGGTCATTTTCGAGAATCACTACTGTAGTCCTTCTCGTTTTTTTTTATAATAAATAATTTCTGTTAAGACCGGCGCCATGTAAACAAACACACACCACAGCTATTTTTTTATTTTATCGGGAATGTTTTTTTTTTATCATCGAACTTTGCTGATATCATAAGGTTCTACTTTACCATCAGATAATTTTTTTTATTGCCAACTGTCATAGAATTAACTAAATTAAAAAAAAAAAAAAACAGACGAATTTCTTTCTCGATGTTTATTAAAAAATTTTGTAATTAAAAATGATAATTAATAATTCATATATTCTATTGTAACATGAACGTTCGAGGTGTGCACTTTTGGATTCTCCAAACTTTTTTATTTTTCTTAATGATTTTAATATACACGTTATTTTTAAATCATATAGTTGATATTGTAATGAATAAATGAAATAAATCAGTTTGATCAATGTTTCTGAAGTATTCATATATATTTTTTTTGACTTAAATATCAATTGACTTTCAATATATGTTATACATAGGTTCATCAAAAGCATTAAGAGGTAATAGCAATAAAATCCAAGATGTGAGTAGGTATTGGTTTTAGAATAGTCTAGAGTATAATATATTATACATACATTCATAAGAATGTAGTGAAACTTTTTTGTATATATGTACTTAAATCTATTTCTTTAAAGATTGACATTTACGCAGGTCTGCTTGGATACGCTTATTTATTCGTAGATATAGCGAGATCTGTTTGGATCTCTTTTGATATTTTAAAATCTGATTGGATATACTTGAATATAGTGAGATCTCTCTAGATATTGTCAGATCTGTTTGGATCCACTTGGATCGCGCCAAAACTTGGATCTAAGCATATCTGATTGTTTGGATCCAATCATATATGCTTGGATCTAGACATTTTTTATCGGGAATATAGAAGAGTGCTTATAAACACTATCTAATCAAGTTATTTTCAATTAAATTAAATTTAAAGTATTTTCGATTTGCCGATACATAATCGCTGATAAGACTGGTTTCATCGCAACATGTATGAAATCGGATTTTCGCTAAGTATAAATATGTGGAGTCACGATTTTAAACAACTACCAAAATCTTGAATTACATTTATAAAAATGTAACTTGTTGTGAATTCAGATTCGTGATGGCAAAGGTCCATTTGCTGAATTAATCGGAAGATTTTGTGGGAATACAATACCACCCGACCCCATTATTTCTTCATTAAATCATTTATGGATTAGATTTTTCAGTGATGGTGAAATTCAAGGATCTGGAGTAACAGCACGTTTTGATATAGTCAATTGTAACTAAATATTTCTAATACACTTATCCAAAAAATTAAAGGAACAAGAAAATTTTATAAAATTTTTAGCAATTTTTGGAAGTCTGTATTTTCGTGAAAAATGATCGTATCGAAAAAATAAAAATAGCAAATTAAAGCTTGAAATCTCGAGTTTGAAGATTTTTCAGCTGAATAATTTTCTGAGCTACGGTTTTTGTGGAATCATAAGAAATAGGCCGAGAAAAAATTTTTCTAAATTTTTGGGTTTTGTTTTTTAGGTCTACGGGGCCGGGAAATTTTTTTTCGGAAAAACCAATTAATGGCTTGTTTAGGAAATTTATTTAGCTACAATTTGTTTTTGTTTTATTTCTCTGTACGATAATTTGCTGCTGAGATATCAGCCTTCAAATGAAAAAAGATCCTTTTGTCTTTGATTATCGATATCTCAGTAACTAATAGTCACACAGTAATTTAAAGGGCAGTTTAAAAAACTTGAATAAATACCCTACGGACCCTTTTTTTGATTTTTTTGAATAAAAATTTTTTTTCAACCTCAATATCAATTTGAAAAACCCACAAAAAATGGCCATTTTCTGGTTTTTTAGTCAACTTATCGCTACTTTGTAAATATCAATAAAAAAAATAATGTTGCCAGGTGATTTTACAGCTTAATGAACCCCTAAAAACCCTGGAAATTTTCAGATTGATCCATTGAACCGTTTGTCCGGACCGATTGCTCAAAGTTTTGTAAAACAATTAAAGGAACAAGTAATCATTACCAAAATCAAAAAATTAATTTTTTTCGGATTGTCTTCCATTTTTACGTTCGTTATTTGGTAAATGTAAGGCAAAGAGAAAAAAAATTTTTTTTTTCCGAAAAACGAAAAAAAAAAAAAAAAAAGCCGAATAAAACGTAAAAAAAAAAAGTAAAAAATTCTTGTTTATCTCGTTTTTCGGAAAAAAAAATTAATTTTTTCATTTTGGTAATGATTACACAAATTAAGGAACAAAACTTGTTCCTTTAATTGTTTTACAAAACTTTGAGCAATCGGTCCGGACAAACGGTTTAACGGATTTATCTGAAAATTTCCAGGGTTTTTAGGGGTTCATTAAGCTGTAAAATCACCTGGCAACATTATTTTTTTTATCGATATTTACAAAGTAGCGATAAGTTGACTAAAAAACCAGAAAATGGCCATTTTTTGTGGGTTTTTCAAATTGATATTGAGGATGAAAAAAAATTTTTATTCAAAAAAATCAAAAAAAGGGTCCGTAGGGTATTTATTCAAGTTTTTCAAACTGACCTTTAAATTACTGTGCGACTATTAGTTACTGAGATATCGATAATCAAAGACAAAAGGATCTTTTTTCATTTGAAGGCTGATATCTCAGCAGCAAATTATCGTACAGAGAAATAAAACAAAAACAAATTGTAGCTAAATAAATTTCCTAAACAAGCCATTAATTGGTTTTTCCGAAAAAAAATTTCCCGGCCCCATAGACCTAAAAAACAAAACCAAAAAATTTAGAAAAATTTTTTCTCGGCCTATTTCTTATGATTCCGCAAAAACCGTAGCTCAGAAAATTATTTAGCTGAAAAATCTTTAAACTCGAGATTTTAAGCTTCAATTTGCTTTTTTTATTTTTTCGATACGATCATTTTTCACGAAAATACAGACTTCCAATAATTGCTAAAAATTTTATAAAATTTTCTTGTTCCTTTAATTTTTTGGATAAGTGTACATTCATAAAGTAAATAATTTTTTCTAATGATACAAATTATCACTACTAAAATATATTTTGATAGCACTTTGTGGGGAGACAATGATATCGATAGTCAATATATCAAAAATAATAAGCTCTCCCGAGTATCCAGCTGATTTTCCTTTAGGGATTCGATGTAAATGGATTATCACAACGCCGAGTAGTCATGATATTCATGTTCACTTCATAGATGTTGATATGGAAGATTCCGCTGATTGCTCAGGCGATCGATTACAAATTATCGATGAAATGGTAATTTCATATATTATATTAATCACAGTAATTTTATTATTGCCTTATGTGATTTTCATGTATTACTTTTAGAATAACCAACACATAAGTCAAGATTTTGGTGAAGACTTTGTTTATAGTGGAAAACATGGACAACGGCCTATGATCAGATTAGTAAGCACCTGTTACATTGACTTTTTTTTTCTATTTGTTCTAAAAGCGATGCTGATAAATTTGAAATTCATTTTTTATTTATTATAATTATGAAATTTAATTTAATATGAAAATCTTACTTCTTCAATTTCAACATTTACATATATATCACCTTGATTATTTCGATTATTTTTAAACATAAAGCACCATTTCAAATAAAAATAGTTGAAGTATTCGTAAATTATGCTCAACACAGGAGCCGGAAAATAATGTTAATAACTATTTTTCTCTTTCAAGGGAAAACATAATCCTATGGCTGCCTATACTTACTGTTCAAAATTCCAATCGTATGATTATTACAGGTATCCTATAAATCTATTGAATTACTTTTTTATAAAATAATGAATCATCTTTTAAATTTTAATATTTTTCGTAGTGGAGGAAGCGAAATCGAAATCAATTTGAAATCTACAAATGATCATCCTAATAAACCAAGGAAATTCAAATTCGAAGTAGGATTAGCTGATTGTAGTCGTAATTATACAAGTTTACAAGGAAGAATTATACATCAAGGATTTACGGACTGTTGGATGCATATAACAGTACCATCTGGAAACACTATTTCACTATACTTCAATTCTTTGAGACTTTTCGATGTGTCTGAATGTACACGGAGTTATTTACAAATCCATGATGGTGATTTTAGTGCTCCATTATTAGCAACATTATGCGGTATGCAAGTGCCATCGCCAATTTTCAGTACAACCAATAGATTAAGTCTACATTCGGTATCAGAACGTGGTGTCACATGGGAAAGTTATGATATTTTGTATACATCAACTGATAAAGGTATTTCATTACTAACTTATACTCCCTAACAAATCAATTAAAATAACTCTTAATTACATGATTAGTAAATTATAATTGTTTGTTAATAGGACGTGGTTGTGGGGGAATAATTTATAATTATGTTGGTAGATTTACATCGCCAATGTATCCAAATAATTATCGTAACATAAGTACATGTGTTTGGGACATCAGTGTCCCTCGGGGTTTTAAAGTTGTTCTTGACTTTACAGTGTTTGACTTAGGTTTAAGCGATTGCTCGACTGATTATATTGATGTAGAAGATGCAGCACTATCAAGGAGATATTGCGCACGAGTAAGTTCATATTATTGATAATTATTGAATTCTTCTAGGAAAAAATAAATAACTTTAAAGTTTCAATGACAAAAGGAATCTTTTTATACTATTGCCGTTTGGCCCAACGACTGATGCATGGGTACATCAGTATAGTACATTACAAACGAAAAAGAAGAGTAGGACCGTTTAATCGACGTGTTTAATTATGTATTTGAGCCAAATACGAGGTTGTAAACACACGAATTACTGCATCGTATTTTCCTTCGTGGTGTGTGTGTATACCGAAAAAACAAACGAGTGAGCTTCATAGACATAAGATCACTGTTACGTCGAGAATGATGATCACAAGTTATTCAGTCCATTAATTTTGAGTCAAAGCACTTAAGCTATTTACTCGGGTAACGGGAACAACGCTATTTAGTGTCAAGTAATAATAAATAATAAAATAATCCTAGTAATGAATAATAACAATAATTTCATGCAAAAAAATTTATTAATTGCATTAAAAAACTACAAGATAAAAAAATCATAAAAATAAATTTTATCTTTTTATTAGAGATTAAAATTTTCATTTTCATTGTTGTTTTTTATAGTTTATTATTATTATTTACTTTTACTTTATCATTATTTTTCTTATTGTTATTATTATTACATTATTTAAAATTTTATTATCACTATTATGACCGTTGTTATTATTATCAGTAATACTTACTTACTCCGAAATTTTAAATTAACCACACTGTACGCAACGTGGTCTCGAGAGAGCCAATCATGGCGTAGTGGTCTTGAGCGAGAGGTGCAACCCATTTATGTTCTCTCTCGCACCTTTTGCGTCACATAGTGCTATTCACACGCACTTACGCGATACTTTAAGACGATCTGGCAGATGGAAAGTTCTATCAAAATGATCTGTCTTTTTGGGATTATTTATCTTTAACTACCTATATTCCCGTAAGAAAAAACCATATACCTTCGATAATATAAAAAATATATATATATGGTAAATAACTGAACATAGATGGCGGCATAATTATTAATATTGATTAATATATGAGTAATCATATATAATAATTTATACGTTCAACATTATAATAATCCATATCATTTATAATATGTGTGATTAGGGTGCTTTTTATTTTTCGAACATTTTTTTTTTTCTTGGCCCATATGAAAATTTTATTGTAGGTGACAAAAAAAAAATTTCCTGAAAATTTTAGCCCTTAATTTTAATTTTAAGAGGTCGCTATCTATTTTTAAAGTTTTCCCATTTAAAAAGCATGGGAACGATATCACATTTTTTTATAAAAATTCCTACCCAGGCAGTTTTTGAGCAATTCACTCGTTTTTGGGCTCGTTTCATAGGGCTTGTAGTCCTCTTTAAAATTGATTTTAGTGACATAGATGCATTTACAACAGTTCAAAAGTTATGAGACTTCAAACTTCAGAAATTTTTATTTTTACCAAAAAATAATAATTAATGGCTATTATTATTCCAGCTATCAACTTTCTAGAAAAAATGACATACAACTTTTGTAGTGTGTAAAATACTCTGAAAGAAATACCCAAAAGAATTCAATATTATCAACGTTATTGTTTATTTTTTTTAACTTTTCTCTTTTAAAGGGTTTTAGAATTATTTAATTTTAATTTTATTCTCGTGACAAATTGAACTTTTGTACTTATCCTTTTTTTTGGTATTAAATTAATCGAGCTTCATCAATTTTTATGTAGTTCTATGATTTAACGTATCGATCGAAGCGCCGATAGTTTTCGACGGTCTAAAATCTCAGTCTTTATGACTGAAATTGAATTACAAGTCACAAATCTATTATCAGTTTTTTTAATATTATTTTATTTTTTAATCATAAAACTACATAAAAATTGATAAAGCTGCAAAGGGTCTGTATGATGACGCTGCAATCGGAGGACCCTTTCCTTTGTCGAGAAGGACAAGTCTTTGTCTTTTCCAGACAGGAGGAAACGTTCCATTCACAAGGCATGCATTATATATATTCAACAGGATGTAGGGAAATTCCTGGGCAATTAATTTTATTACCTGCGCTGGTATACCATCAGGACCAGGGGCTTTTCCGAGTTTCAGGGTTTTTGCTGCGATTTGCAGTTCCGAAATAGTGAACTGCAGCACTTCAGTGTTATTTCTGTAGTGACCCTTTTCCCTCGCTGGATGATTTGGAAAAAGCTCGGCAACGATCTGGTTCATCATGGCCGGGCTTTTTGGCGGCTCCGGTAGGGTTTTACCAAGCTTTTTTGCGACTATTTGGTAGGCTTTGCCCCAGACATCGTTATTGAGGTCGTTGCAGATTTCAGCCCACAGCTTGCCTTTACTTTTCTTGATGGCTTTATTGAGCTCCTTTTTGGTCACCTTGTACTCGTTGAAGTGGTCGGTCTGGGCTGGAGAGCGCTTAGCAGCTCTTGTTGCTCGTCGTCGGAGTTTGTGACATTTTTTTCTCAACTCTGCGATTTCAAATGTCCACCAGTATGCTGGCCTTCGGGAGTCCTGTGCGTTACGCCGTGGCATGGAAGCATCGCATGCAGCAGTTATAAGTTTTATTGTTTTTGATACCGTGTTTTCCGTTGCGCCGCTAGTAGTTGGACACGGATGGAATTCGAGAGTCGGTAACTCCTGCGTAAGGGATTCTCGGAGGGCGTTAATGTCCAACTTTTTGATATTCCAGCTGCGTCTCCCGTTATTTTGGCGTACGAGGTTGGAAGTCTCTTTGATCCAAAAGGAGATGGATTTATGATCACTGCCAGTGTATTTCTCGGAAACCTTCCAGTTCTGGATTCTGCTAGCATTTTTGGGGGTCGCCAGAGTAATGTCAAGAATTGACTCTCGATAGCCAGGTCTTCTAAAAGTCGACATCGATCCCGTATTCAGGATTGTAAGGTCGAGTCGCTCTGCTAGGTCTGTAACGTCGTTCCCTCTGGTGTCTGAGTAATCTTCGCTCCATTCTACAGACTTGGCGTTGAAGTCCCCGGCTACTATTACTTCGCCATTGAATCCACGGATTGTGTCCTCGATGCTAGCATGTTTCTGACGGAGCACACTGATTCCTTCGTTGGGAGATAAATAGACGCTCATGATATAAGTTCCAGAGGTTTTTATCCAGACATAGCCATCTCCAGATCCGATGTCTGTGGGGACAACTTGCCGAGTCACTAACCAGACAGCCGCAGTATTAGTTATATCTGCGTACCATGATTTGACAAGCGCATTCTGATATTGCTCGCTGATGATGCACACATCAATTTTGTCTTTGAATACGCGTTGGTGTAGTAGGTTCTGTGCAAGCGAGCACCTATTCAAGTTTCCTTGAAGTATTCGCATCATTTCTGCGCTTTCGTAGCTTCTGCTAAAGCAGCTCGATACACTTTACATGCCCCGGAACCGGAGATATGGCACACGCTATCTTTATCGTTTCCATTCAAAGAGCATAGGAAACATCTTGGCTGTTCTGCACAGTCTGCTGCCTTATGACTTTCGCTACCACACTTATAACAGCATTGGCTTCTGTCCGGGCCTTTGCAGGAGCGGGACTGATGTCCAAGACCGAGGCATTTGAAGCAGCGATTTACTCTTGCTACCAGCCTGATGCGACAATTCACTCATCCAATCTTGATGCGAGCCTTTTCGAGAGCCTTAGTAGCGTTGGTTTCATCGATCTCGCAGAAGGCTGCCCGTTGTCCTCTAGTAGTGACCTTTGTCAGGTTAACACGCTTTATTTCAATATTTTCTTTGAAGTCTCGTGTGAGTGATTCGCGGACTTCAGATTCAGTAGACACTCCATCCAGGTCTCGGATCTCGATGGTTGTCATTGGCGTGAGCCGCTTAACCGTACCTTTATCACCAACGGCTGTCCTAATGGCCTCAGTAAAGGCGGTGTTATCGCTTGTCGTTTTCCCGATCTCTAAAAGGACTGCGCCAGCTTTTGTTTGGCGTATAGACTTAATGTTTGCACCGTTATCTTCCGGTTTCACTTTCGTTTTGATCTCTTTCAGGAGGTCGGCATAAGTTCGGCCAGTCGAAGGCCTGATGAGGATTGCCTTGGTGCGAGTTTTCCTACGTTTAGGTTTTGGTTTTTGGGACTCTTTTTCGGAAACAGCTTTGCCTCCAGAGGCACCTTGTGTTGATGCCTCTTTGTCTCTCGCGTCCTTGCTGTGCATTGCTTGCAACTTTTTCTTCCTGCGCTCAGCCTGTTGCCATGCACCATCCTGTGCCGGCTTTTTAGAAAGCCGGCCATTAGCTGAAGTGGGGCTTGGTGAAGGTAACGGCCGTTTTTTGGAATCTTTTACCGCGTAATTAGGTTCAGCGGTGCCTTTTGGGGTACACGGCGGCTCAAAGTATGAGACCATCCATGGTGAAGTTTGTGTCGTCGATGCAACACTTTCTCCTAGTTTCATAGGGGTGACAGGAAAGTCATTTAGCGCCAGGTTGTAGGCAGTGCTGATTGAGCCTGCAAGGCGTCTAATGTCACCATACACGTTGGTTTTCGTCTTAATAAAGTCCAGGAGTTCCTCGATTTTCGCTCCCAGTCGTTCGACGGGTGACTGCCGGGATTCACTAGTAGGAACTGAAGAAAATCTTCCTTGCTTACTGGAATTGCGAGCAGTTTGATTTGTCACTGTTGCCGCTTTTTGTTCCAGTAGTATGTTTGGCCTGGTTCCCTACCGTTGATATAAGTGATAATTTGCTTCCCCCACAATCCGTGAAGCTTGCGTCGGCCGCCGGGGCTTGCACCCGATCGGAACCGTCGGCGGAGATAGCCTTTTTTGGCGTGTCCGCGTGGGGTATGTTGTTTTTCTTATCACTCATGCCGTCATAGTTGTTAAGTGGTTTTTTTTTAGAGGTGTCCTTCCTCCTCACACCACTTTTGGTCTGCGGGGGCTATTTTATTTCACCCCTACCCGCCGGAAAACCGGTGAGGGCATTCCCCTATCCGCCACCTGGGGACGCGCTCTCTAGGAGTTGGGTTTCTCCCGAGAGATGTATGTATGTATGTATGTATGTATGTATGTATGTATGTATGTATGTATGTATGTAAATATACTGTAACTTTTGAACGGATGAACCGATTTTGATCTATGAGGTGTCATTCGGTGCGGATTATTATTTACTATAAGCACTGCAAATTTGAGCTCAATCGGTAAAGTACGATCGGAGATATTCCAAAAATAAAATTCTTTTAAAAATGTATTTTTTAAATAGCTTTCAACTCGCTCGATGGATTGATTCCAAAATCTTAATAGCTCTTAAACTTTGTAAGCCGCGTCGAACGCTGCCTCAACAATCAAAATCGGTTTATTAGTTCAAGAGAAACCGTTAACGAAAGAATTAAAAAAAAAAAATTTTCTCGATGAGCTCGAAAAAGTATCCACAACAATTTTTTCGAGCTCAAGGAGCTCGAAATGGGCGGAAAGTTTTAGGGCTTGCCCACAGGGTCAACTAACAGACCGATTTTTTGGACAATGAGCCATTGTCGAGGTAAAAAATTCCAAACTAAAAAGTTTGTAGCGCCACCTCTTAATATTAATATTATGAGCTTAAATTTTACCAGAATTTATTTTTTATTATCTTTATCGATATTTTTACGGTAAATAAAAAAGAAACTAGTTCTTATTTTTGGCCAACCCTAATTTATACATACATTTTTAAACGAATGGTATTTGTCAACCCTGCTCAACCAATTATGATGGGTTATGACAAAATTCTTTGTAAAATCGACCATGAGTTCAAAGACGATAGCTAGATCTACCTACTGAGATATCTAACCAAAAATTAAGTGACACATACTTGGTGTGCGCTACATAAGAAAATTTAAAATATTTTCGAACTGTGACACAGATCTTAGTAAATTCTTACAACTATACGTAGATCTCAAAAAAGAGCAAACTAGATCTACATAGATATCCGTAGATCTAATTCATTTTTTTAGGGTAGCTTAATTATCATTATGATTATCATTATTACTATACATTGGAAGAAACAATGGACTGCGATTCGTTCAAAGAGTTTAATATCATCTTAAATAAAGTTAAGGACGGTTCCAAGATCTGTGAAAGCAACGAAAAAAAAAAACTTTAAATTCACCACTTTCCAAGTATTGCAAATAACATTTAACTGTATAAAAATTGTTGGTTAGATCATCGAGAATTATAACATTCATTCCAGTTATTTTTAACATACATGTGTATAATTTTTTCGATGCATTCGACGCATGTTAAAATATATATAACACAAAAATGAGTGTAACACGTCCGTTTTGCAGACGATAGGTGTGAATTTCGACAAATCCTATTTTACTGTGTAACTTACAGCAAAAATAAGATATTTCCTCTTTGTTCACGGCATTGGCTAGAAGCCAGCTCTTTTCGACTGGCTCTAAAGAAAAAAACATCGATGCAATTACCAAAGAAAGTACATTATGTGACAAGAAGTAAAATATGATTTCAAAATTTGTGCCATGTCAGCCCACTTCACTCTCGTCTGAAATAGTTTCCTTTCTTCTTCTTTCGTACAATATATCACTACTTATTTACTGAATACTAAAATTTTTTAACGAATTTCAGGATAACCCTGCTAAGTTTCATGCATCAACGAATGATGTAAAAGTAATTTATCAGACAAGCGCAAATAATGGAGGCAGCGGGTGGGTCATTAACTTTATAGGAGTTGAACATTGTAAGTTTCACATTATTTGTGCATTACTTGATCATTAACTAACAAGTCATAGAAATTTAATGTATTGAGATTCTTATGTCTTTAGCATATACCGACGACGGAGCCGATGGAGCATCCGTAGACACACGATATTATGATTGAATTTTTCTACAATAACGAATAAATAGTCAGTCAATTGAGATCAAAACTATGTAAATAATTCATGAAACCTCTGTAATAAAACTGAATTATTAAAGAAAAAAAAAAAAACATAAATATATGTTATCATTGTAAGGATTCAGGTTCTTAATTGTAATTAGTAAATAAATAACGAAGTGTCTGTTTCGACTCTTCCGTCCACGGTTTCGAACCATACAGGCTCAAACATTGTACCGTCACAAGTACCGTAAGCAGTTCTGCACCGTACGGTTTCAAAACGTACCCAGTCCTACCTCGTACGTACAAAAACTCTCAGAAAGCCACTGACATTTCATATTCTTATTTATCTGTACTATCTATACAAAATATGTGACGTAAATAAATCGCAAATGCACACACACACGCGCAGATGCACGCACACACACTTGCACAAGGTTAAACAACATTTTTTTCATGTTACGGCAGTGTTAGATGTTTACCCAGCAATCGGCGTTTTGATGCGTGGGCAAAATATGGCCCTCCGATGGTGAAGATATTAGACCAAAATAATAACAACACGACATTGCCTTGGGAGATGCTCCAAATCTCCAATGATCATGCAGCTCTTATCAGGCTGGGTTAGAAATCCTAGTTGGGTGCCAGTTCGTGCACCTTCACGAACAATTTAAACTCAAATACAATGAAAATCAAAAATGAAATAAAAATAAAAAAAATAAATAAAATACAGGAAAGCAGTTTCAGATTTAGGAAAAGGATAGCAAGAAAAAGATAGTAATGAATTAAACGAATAAAATTAAATGACTACCGGGTTAATGACCATTTATCCTCAGTTATATTTAAAACAATAAACTAAATGCTGTGTAAAATTAATCATTTATACTCGCAAACAATGTTCGCCAATTGTTTATAACACTATAATTTGATAAATACTTTTACTTAATCGCACCATAAAGGCGAATAATAATAATTGTTTATAAATACTTGTGCGCTTAATGCCGCACGCTCGCAAGTGTCACGGCTGATACGTTCAACTCGTATCCTTACAAGTCGTTGAAAATAATTTTTTTTTATTTTTGGAAAAGATACATGAGAAAACTATTTTTCTCAAGAAATATGACGACATAGTCAGAATGTAGTAAGACACAGGTGGTAACACAAAAATGATGCGTTCCGAATAGACCTTCAGTTTTTTTTTTTATATAATAATTAACAGAGTAACCATTAGTAGTGTAGATCGCATAAAAGAATATCTATCCACCTAGTGCGTGAGAGCCCAAGACCTCTTGCACTTAGACCCTTTCTTTTTTTTTTATGACGCTGACTTACTGACGCCAGCAGTCGAACGGGACAAATATATCTACCTGAGCGTTGACAATTAAGTCGTACTGTCCCACGTAGGAAAGGTACTCATGGGATACATGTACTATAAGTTTCTCTTATTCTACAGATTTCATCAGTTTTCATTTAACGAACTTTTAAAATTTTTGTATCCGTTCCCATTTAACTAATCTGAGTATAGAAGCGGTGGTTTTTTCTTTGATTTTTCATCTTAAAACTATAGACCACCCAATTCAAGCACACCTGCACGTGATTCTTGGAAATTAGAGAAAGCTAATGGAAACCTCCAAATTTATGGCTTCCTGCAAGAGCATACTCGGCGACAGAGTGGCGCCAGGTCATCAGCCTACTTAATAGTCAAAATCTATTTCCCAGGGATCACATGTGTGCATGGGCCTAGAACTTTCGGGCGAGTCCGAGTCTTCTCGTATGGGAAACTGGTTACTACCACTTTTCATATGTGAGGATCATATAAAAAGACCATGGACTTTAGCTCATCAGTTCTTTTGGGAATCAAACTCTGAACCATACCGATCTCCGGACACTTAGCGGTGTTCGTGGCTAGAGGATTGATATCTCGATTGAGCATTCGGTTAACGGTAGCTGGGCGTACGAACCGGGCCTTGATCGTCGTAAGCACTCGAATAATCGGTATATCATTTTCTACTTGTCTCAGGAGAATAATTGACGTGATATTGAATTCACTATTTGGTCAACGGTAGCTGGGCATACGAACCGGACCTTGATCGTCGTAAGTCGTGAACTAATATAAATCTGGAGCACCGGTAGCGTTGATTATCTTCATCTTATTTCAATACATTTAATTTCATTTTATTTTAACATTGAATTATACCACGAGAAACGTGAAAGATCAAAGAATAAATTACTGCGATAAATGCGAAGATTTTGAATAATATTTTTACCGCCAAAATACGCGAAGATTTGATAACAAATTTATATTTAATATTACCGCGAAGACGCGAAGAATTCGAATACATTTTAATTATTTTTTTTTCGCTAGAAGCGCGAAGACTTTCATTTTACTTTAATCTACGGATTTAGAAACGCAGAAACATTTAAATCGATGCAACAAGCATATTAAATAAATAAATAAATTGACAAACTAGAATCAGATTAATTAAACCGCGAAAACACGTTGTGCATAAGTGTCCTGTGTTACTGCTGACAGTCCTGACACCTCAACCAAAACCTGTTTAGGGTAAGTTTTTAATCATTGTACCCATTGTTTGGTATTGTTATTTTTTTTATATACTCTGAAATATTTGTAAACCATATGCATGAACCTTTACTTTTATATTTACTATTCTAATTTACCACATTTGTAACCCTTTTGTATTTTGAGAATATTGAGTCCTTAATAAATAAATACTCGTTAACATAAAACATTTGAAAACATTATTTCTCAGACAATTTTACTTTAATAGTGAGAGACTAGCTTCACGAGGCTTTTCGGCAGCCGACCTTCCTTTATCCTTTTTTTTTTTACCTGTTTAGCCGCTAAGACAGATAGTTCACAGTAGGGGGTACACAATCTTACGTTACTGCTCGACGTTTGATTGCGGAATTAAATCAGTCACATTATAGATCGGAAATCGTTTTGGGTAATTGTCAATATTGTCTTCAACAATATTGCGAAGGCGCGATTTAAATATGAAAAATAATAAAGTGAGCATTTGGTCACGTGAGCCCGGGTCATAGGATCAGACCTTGATCAATGTAAGTACCCTTTTATTTACTACATCTTACACGAATTTCGTACGTACACCCATCACGATCTCCAATCGTGACAATAGTTAACGTACTTTTTCCTTTTAGCATTGTGAATTTCACAACCAGCTAGCTTCTGAGTAATCAATAATTCAGTTGACTTTTATTCATCACACAAAACATTTAAAAACTTTCTCAAACTAGAAAGCGTGTAGCTAACATATTCGTTAAACCTCTTACGCCAACCTCCAACGGCATTAGTAGTTTGTGGCAGATCGTTAATTTCAGATAGATAGCTGTTCAGTCACGAGCTTGACTAGTTTTGAAAAGCTTCGTGTACTTTTGCTACATCCGGGAGTTGCCGAACTCGCTACTGACTGAAGGTCAGAATAGTGCCGGGTCACTCGCTATTCGGGCCCAGTACATACAATTTCTAACTCAGGACAGTGTCAAGACGCCTTGAGAACCCGCTACAAGCCGGCCAACCACGTAATTCGTTATATATTGGCTAGCCAATAAGTGGCTTCGCTATCAATTACTTCCCGTTGGCGCGCTTTTAAGGCTGCCACGTCGACACCAACCTTCTCAACGATAAAACGACGCTACCATTTTTTCATTCTACAACGTGCTTTTGCTACTTGCAACCTCGTGCTTAAAACCACTTCAGTAATTAATTCCTTTTGGTATATTCAACTAAACCGCTACGCTGAATTATCCTCAATATTTAGTCAGTATATTAAGGCTGCTATTTATTGAGAATAAATAAACTCTGATTGGCCTGTAATTATTATCTTAATTAATTTACGTGAATCTAACCACGCTCAACCACGTGTTAATTTTTATACGTGTTTCTTACGTTGCATTCGCTTTCATTTAATTATCGTCGCATGCGCTATTAAATTTAAGATCTTATAATTTAAGGTGTAAATAAGTGTAGATAAATCTATAATTTATTTATTGATAAAATGCCTTGTACGGTCATTTTATAATCAAATAAATCATTAATTCTCATTTGTAATTAATAAATCACCAGTTTTCAATTATTAATTGATAATAAATAGATGAAAAGGACTACAGTAGTGATATTCAAAAGGCGTTTTTACCAAAATCTAAAGCTATTAAAAAAAAATTTGAAAAACACTGGGCCTTCTGGGCCAACTACAAAACTTCTTGCTGTTTCCAAGCTTTGAGAGCTTTAAAATTTTATTATTTCTAAAGTGTTGAATTCTTTGTTCGAAAACGCTTGGATTGAAATAATAACCTATTCGTCGAAAAAACTTATTTTTTGTAGTTTTTTTTTATTAAAATTTGAAACAGATCTGTAAAGTAGTATACGAATTATATGAAAAAATCTAAAAAAAAAAAGTGTGTGAGTACTCATGTACATGCGTAAGAAGTTAGACTCCGTTGGCATCATTGAAAAATAGTTTTCAATTGCATGCAAATACTTATTTACAATAATATAATAAAAGGACTGGAAAAGGATAGCCAAGATTGTGATAGTCCTTACAAATTTCCGCATTTGTTTTACCCATCTTAAAAAGGTTCGACCGACACCAGTGAGTCAAAGTAGTGTTTGAATTTTTTGTTTGCTAAAATCTCCTAATAGTTATGAAAATTTGTTATTTTAATTTATTATAACATAACGAATACATAAATTAATATTTATTATATATTCATTAAAAAAAAGTAATGAAATGACTTGTTTATTTTTGACTCATATGATTTAAAAAAAGAACTTGGCAACGGCGCGTCCTAACTTCTTACACATCGATATCCGAATCAAAGTGGGAAAAATTTATTTCTAATCGTGTCTCTCTTATTAATGTATTTCTATCTTTGTTTTTTCTCTCAGCTGCTTTCGCGACGTTGCTAAACCCTCAATAATATATATCTCTGTTGATGAACGAGATTAAATAATAAAGTTTAACTTGAATTAGTTAAATTAAAACAACGGAAACACATTATTGTTAAAATCTTCTCATATTTCAAAAATATTCAAGTTTATGGCATCTGGTTTTTTATTTTTTAAGCTTGGGAGGTTAATAATGAAAATAATCGAACAAGTCATGACGGGAGCTTGTCCGCCATAAGAGCCTGTGTATAAGAAGTTTAAAAACGTCATTTTTAAATCTTTTTTTCTAAAAAACTAGACGGTGGATCATATTCAAATTTTGAGAATACATAGATTAAGTACTTCTTTCCATGTATACTAAGTTTCAAATCTTAAACTTGGAAAATCCTATTTACATTAGATTCGGTTGAACCTCCACAAGAACTGAAATAAAAATTAAATAGTACCGTAAATAATCATAAAATCTATAATAAAAAAATCTTAGGTTGATCAATAAAATTTATTGTAAAGAAATTGATTCTAGAAATTAATAATAAATATTTAAAATCAATAATTTAATTGAATGTTCGATTTCCATTATTATTTAATATTTTTATTATTAAATTTATTCATTTATTCTAGAATTATTCATTATTTTCTAAATTTAATACTTCATTATTCATAAAAAATATTAGATTTAGAGAATAATAAATATAAATTATATCATTTCTACAAACAATATTAGATTTTTAATTTTAAATGTTCATTATTGATTGTTTAATATTTTAAGAATCAATAATTAAATTAAATAATAAATTAAATAAATAAATTTAAGTTCAATAATTTATAAAATATTTATTATTTTTTTAATGTAATATTCACTTTTCATGTTAGTCAAAGAATGATCATTAAATTTCTTTATTTATTCTAGAAATGTTTATAATTTTTATAATTTAATGTTAAATAATTCATAACAAGTTCAAAAATTGAATTTACGTTTACTTTTTTTTTTTGTTTTTATTACTTCCCATGAAAAATGAATCATACATGGCCATGCATGAATGCTCCATGCATGGCCATGTATGTAAATTGGCCAGACATGGCCATGTATGGCCATATATGACCATGTATGACCATGCATGGCCATGTATGACCATGCATGGCCATGTATGACCACCCTGATTAAAAACTCCGATTGAATCTGATTGAATCTGATTAAAACTCAATCAGAATTCTATCAGTTTCAATCAGAAACAAATTTCCAATCAGAAATGTTCGGGAGCGTTCGAGGGTTCTGATTGAATTTCTATCAGTTTCAATCAGATTCTATCAGAAAAAAATATTTAGTATTTTCTGATTGAAACTGATTGGATTTTCTCTATCAGTTTCAATCAGATTCAATCAGAAAAAAAATTTTAATTTTCGATTATTTTCCGATTGAATCTGATTGAAACTGATTGGATTTTTCTCTATCAGTTTCAATCAGATTCAATAAGGAAATAATAATTTTTAAAAAATTATTTTCCGATTGAATCTGATTGAAACTGATAGAGAAAAATCCAATCAGTTTCTATCAGATTTAATCAGAAAAAAATAATTTTTTAAAACTTTTTTCCGATTGAATCTGATTGAAACTGATAGCGAAAAATCCAATCAGTTTCTATCAGATTTAATCAGAAAAAAATAATTTTTGAAAACTTATTTTCCGATTGAATCTGATAGAAACTGATAGAGAAAAATCCAATCAGTTTCAATCAGATTAAATCGGAAAATAATTTTTTTTAAATTATTATTTTCTTATTGAATCTGATTGAAACTGATTGGATTTTTCTTTATCAGTTTCAATCAGATTCAATAAGGAAATAATAATTTTTAAAAAATTATTTTCCGATTAAATCTGGTTGAAACTGATAGAGAAAAATCCAATCAGTTTCAATAAGATTCAATAAGGAAATAATAATTTTTAAAAAATTATTTTCCGATTGAATCTGATTGAAACTGATAGAGAAAAATCCAATCAGTTTCAATAAGATTCAATAAGAAAATAATAATTTAAAAAAAATTATTTTCTGTTTAATCTGATAGAAACTGATTGGATTTTTCGCTATCAGTTTCAATCAGATTCAATAAGGAAATAATAATTTTTTAAAAATTTCATTTGTCATGAATTCAACAATTTTTGAAGTATCAAAGTATAGAATTCTATCGGTCTTTCCAATTTAATAAATTTTATAAAAAGTGAAAACAAGCATTTTTCAGGATTATGTATAAACTTTTTTTGAAGAACTGTATTGATTGAATTAAAACTATCACAAAAATAAAAAAAAAGCATTAATAAAAAATTATATATACATTAGGTTGGTTAAAAAAAAAATTTTTTTTTTAGTATCCAAAAATTGAAAGTATACCTAAAAACCAAAATTTCTCTACCAATTCAAGCTCTTAATAATAATACTACGGTTTGCATCCAGCCGTTCCTATTCATATTTACAGAGTATTTAAATAACACGGGAAAAAAACTTTTTATATTTTAGAATTTTCTAACTTATAATCTAATCAACGAATTATGATGCACGATAGATATTTTTGTAGGAAATTGACTGCTCTACAACAAAAGTCTCATCATTTTTTGATAAATCTAACTGTTCAAAAGTTTTTTGAGCTTAAAGTCAAATTTATAGTAAATTTTAAGATCTTTTTAATTTTCCAGCGAAACTATCAGTTTTATCAGAAAATCTTATAGAAACTTTTTTGTGGGTAATTTCATTTCTCAAAAATTATAATGAATGAAGTTTTCCAAAGTTTTGCTTTTTTTTCTAGTTATTTTTATTTCAATATCAAGTTCTTAAAAAAATAGTTTTCTGATTTATTTTTTATAAATTCTAAAATATATTTTTTGTATTTAAACTTATATTTTTTAAATAAATTTTTTCATGGGGGTGTTTAACGCAAGGATTTTCGTATGCAACTAATAGAAAAAAAAGTTGCTTGAACCCAGAGAAAAATTCCTTAAGAGAAAAGATATATATGGAGGAGAGAAAATTCATCAGTCCTAAGCAATAGCAGTAGGAGTAATTCGGTTCTCGCCACTAGATAGCGCCTACCACTTGTGTAGTGTCCCTGGTAAGAAACTTCGTTCAGACGTATTATATTCCATATTTGGAAGCAATTCTAACAAGAGCACTCCTCTGTTCTTTGACAGAGTGACAAGTACAATTTTTGGTGGTAATATAGCATATTCTATATTACTTCATGACATGCAATCTAATTGTTTATATAGATTCAACGTAGATTTTGAAACATTCGATTTTTTGATTTTCTACCGTTTAATAATATATACAATTATTTGTCCCGAGAATCGGTAATTGTTTATTAATTTACAATTGAAACCTTCCGAAAATATCCGATTAAATCTGATTGAAACTGATTGAAAGTCAATAAGAAATTCTGATTAAATCTGATTGAAACTGATTGAAATTCAACAATAAATTCTGATTAAATCTGATTGAAACTGATTGAAAGTCAATAATAAATTCTGATTAAATCTGATTGAAACTGATTGAAAGTCAATAAGAAATTCTGATTAAATCTGATTGGAACTGATTGAAAGTCAATAATAAATTCTGATTAAATCTGATTGAAACTGATTGAAAGTCAATAAGAAATTCTGATTAAATCTGATTGGAACTGATTGAAAGTCAATCAGAAATTTCCGATTGACTTTCAATCAGAATTCTTCGGAAGTTTCCGATTAAATCTGATTGAAACTGATTGAAAGTCAATCAGAAATTTCTGATTAAATCTGATTGGACGTTTTCAATCAGTTTCAATCGGAGTTTTTAATCAGGGCATGCATGGCCATGTATGACTATACATAGCTTGATACGGCCATACATGACTTGATATGACTAGGTATAGAAATTTTAACTAAATAAAAAAAAATTTTTTTTAATTTTTTTTTTTTTTTTTTAATTATTTTGGCGACGCAGAGATTATCAGATATGCGAATAATTGAATTCCTAATCGAATTGGAAATTTTTAATTCAGAGAAAAAACACTAGACTTATTAATAACACCACCCGCTTTAGTAGGATTCGAACCCGGGACCTTCCGTACGAGAGACCGACGCTTTGTCGACTAAGCTATGCGACCGACAGTTACAACGAAGTTTACTTGTGCTACGTAAGATTGAAAGGATATAATCACTTTCGAAAAAGCAGAATATAATCATCAATATGCTGTTAGTGATATCAAAAAAATTTTCTATTTTTTTTTACTACAACATCCTGTTTATAAGTAATTGTAATAGTCAGCTCAAATTTTTTATATCCGTGAAAAATGAATCATACATGGCCATGCATGGCCATATATGGTTCATGCATGGAGCATACATGGCCATGCATGGAGCATACATGGTCATATATGAATCATACAAGGCCATGTATGGTCATGCATGGTCATGTATGGCTATATATGTCAGTGATTAGTTGGACATATATGGCCATGCATGACCGTTGTGACGTTTTTTTGTCGTATGGGGTTAAATCAAAGTGAACGTCACAAGCACCAACTTATTGTATTTACGAGCGTGGTAACTCAAGACTTAGAATTTAGCATACAGGTATTAACGATTTTAAAACAGATTTTTGATTTAAGTTATAGTTTAAGAGTTAAATATGGAGTAGCGTTTAGCTACAGTTATGGGTTTTGTTAAGAAAAATTATAGTACAGATTTAGAATCAGAATTATGGAAATTGAATATGGAATATTGTTTGTGATTTAAGTTTGAGATAATGATAAAGTTCGAGTTTTAGTTTACAGTTTTGGAATTTTGAGTATGTGGAGAAGTCAGTGTTACCGTTGAGCGGGACTTGAATTAGTCACCCGGTATCATCTAATGATAGAACCTAGTTCTATCCCTATGAGACTTCTTGGTAGATTGCAGAGGTCTAGCTGAAATGCTAGCGCTCCAGTACATAAGGAATCTGATGGATGCAGATTGGGATCAGTTTTGAGTTTTTGTTTGGCAGGCCTCAACAGTAATTTTGTGACCGTTGCTGTTGTGGATGCCGTTTGGTCATTTTTAATTGTTTTAGTCTGACAGGCCTCAGAGGACAAGCCATGACCACTTGTACCGCTGAGGAAGTCATAGGTCACTTAATTTTTAAGTTTTACGATCCCAGCTGAAGTCTGTTCCAGGAGAGCAACTACCAAGGATATCCATACTCAGAATCAGGTTTAGTGAGTACGTTTGGTGAGGACTTGAGCCTTCAGTTACCGATAAAGTAGAGTTTGGGAATTGATTTATGGATTTAGAATATAGAGGTCAGTTATAGATAATGATAAGATTTAGTTTGAGGTTTTGGATTTTGATGATTGAGAAAAGAGAAGTCGAAGGGAGACCTTCGAAGAGTACGGACGTGAGCATTCAGCTCTGGTCGCTCGAAGCGAGTAGACGTGTCCAGTAATGGCGCTACAGTTCATGGCATCGCGGAAAGCTATATATTCAGATAATTGTTACAGAAGTATTATTTAAAACAGTGTAAGACGTTACTCGATATTTTATTTATCAGTAATCAGGTATGGACTAATTATTATAATTATTAATAATTACTTGAATTCGAGTCAGAGTCTTGAGATATCATACTACTGTTTTAATTAAAGAAAAGACTTAAGATCTGAGAGAATTATAAGAATATCGTTACAGTTTAGAGTCATGTTCACGATTTATTATTAATATTACTTTTATAAAATAATTATAAGAAATATGTTTAATTATTAAACCAATTGTCGTCTAATTGACGTCAATATTAGACCCATGTACGTTAGTTTTATTAGTTTTGTTAAAGAAAATGTTCTAGAATCTTGATTTTATAATTTATTGTTTTAGTTTACCGAGTATTGTTAGATTATTGTTTTGCTCTAGTGATTAATTAATTTATTTCCGATGTATGGTTACGCATCATTTAGATGTCAATTCATTTTTCTGTTCAGATTAATTTTATTATTATTAGAATCAGTATTTTGTTATAAAGAAGAATTATTTGTACGGTGCTACAGTATTTTGATAATTATTAAATAGAGATTCAAGTTTATTGTTGTTAAATAAAAATTGCAAATCCGCTAATAATCTACATGGATTTGGAATGATGTAACCGGACCACTTCCTCTCCCCATAAACCTGTACACTGAGCGACACCGTGGCATATCGCAACTCTGTTTTTAGTTTTCCAGTCCCTGTTTTGTCTTTGCTTATAAGTTCTGAGCATTTTGTTAAGTTTTAGTTTTAGTTTTTTATTTATGCGTGGTTTTGAGATAGTTCCACAGATCAAAAATTTATGTAATTCTTAAGATTTACTGGTTTGGTGAATCCAGTGATAAAAATTACCTGGCGCCCTATTCGTATTGAGACTGGAGGCTAAAGATAGAGAACGAAGTTGTAGCGCAAAGTTTAGCGTATTAACGTATGCATAGATTTTGTGTTATAATATCTATATATATATATATATATATATATATATATATATTAGACTGTTTCAAAAAAAACAACTATTTTTTTTTTTCTTCATTATATCGAAAATATTGTTGGAAATGACGAAAAAAAAATACTGTAAAAGTTTGAGCTCTTAATATTAATATTAATAACTGCCGCATCGCAATTTTCTATTTCCCGTTTAAATAACATGGGAAAATTTATTTTTTAAGCTTTGGAATTTTGTAGCTCATGGTGGGACCAATACTTCGAAATGTTCAAAACATGTCCTTATGGTAAATTTGACGCTCTACAAAAAAGGTCTCTTATAATTTTTCGATATTTTTATTTTTTCAAAAGTTATTCAAAGTTAAAGTTAGATAGATGATAAATTTTTACATTTTTTAAATTTTTTGACACAACCATCAAATTTATGGGAAAATTTTATTAGACATTTTTTGTAGAGCATTTCATTTTCTATAACTTATCTCCGAGAAAATTTTCTATATTTCTCACAAGTTGTAAGTTATTTGCAATTAACTGAAAATTTAATATAATTAATTTTATGCAACAAAATTTAAATTATTTAAAAAAATTTTCAGTTAATTGCAAATAACTAACGACTTGTGAGAAATATTGAAAATTTTCTTAGAGATAAGTTATAGGAAATAAAATGCTCTATAAAAAATGTCCCATAAAATTTTCCCATAAATTTGATGGTTGTGTCAAAAAAGTTAAAAAATGTAAAAATTTATCATCTATCTAACTTTAACTTGGAATAACTTTTGAAAAAATAAAAATATCGAAAAATTATAAGAGACCTTTTTTGTAGAGCGTCAAATTTACCATAAGAACATGTCTTGAACATTTCGAAGTATTGGTCCCACCATGAGCTACAAAATTCCAAAGCTTAAAAAATAAATTTTCCCATGTTATTTAAACGGGATATAGAAAAATGCGATGCGGCAGTTGTTAATATTAATATTAAGAGCTCAATCTTTCACAGTATTTTTTTTTCGTCATTTCCAACAATATTTTCAATATAATGAAGAAAAAAAAAAATAGTTGTTTTTTTTGAAACAGTCTAATATATATATATATATATATATATATATATATATATATATATATATATATATATATATATATATATATATATATATATATATGTGTGTGTGTGTGTGTGTGTGTATAAGCGAAATGCCACTGATTAACTGACTGCACTCACTCATCACGAGATCTCCGAACCTATAGGTCCTATTGGCTTGAAATTTTGCATTCATTGTCAATGTAGACGCTCACGAAAAACGAATTTCTGCCCAATGCTGCACACGACGAAATTATTATTTTACATGATTATCCTTGTCCACGGTGCTGACGATAAAAACTTATCTCGAAACACTTTATTGCGAAGTCATACGCCACCCAGTGTATTCTCCAGACATTGCACCAGTACTTTGAATCATATGCAGATACTAAAATTTGTGGTGATCCGTGGATAACCTCAATTAATGAAGAATTTTTCTGGCACGGTATCTCTAAATGCTGCCAGAAAGATGGGAAGAAGTAGTGGCTAGTGATATACAATACTTTGCATAAACGTAATATATAATTCATTCACAATGAATTCTTCATTTTTTAAAGGAAACAGCGGAAACTTATATTCATTCCGATTATATACCCCTCTATAGTAATATTAACATATACATATACATAAAAGCTTACGCAATTTATTTTTACAGTGTATTATTTGTCAAAAATATAAGACGCGAGTTTTTACTTCGATTTCACTTTGCAAAGTTTTATAAATAACGTTTGAAGTACTCTTCTGCAGAACGAATTAAAAGGTCCTTCATCAACTAGAATCTCTCACCAAACTACGACACCATGTTCTGATGGTACTGAAAACTCCGGTAACATTTAATTTTATTATGAGACATAACTACTATTGTTCACCCTGCTTAAAAATATTGATTGAAAAGAATTAAAAATGATGAAATTTGAATTATTTTCAATAATTTCAATTCTTTTGTTTGTATATATAGATATACAGTTTGCATGGAATGACCGCTTCTCAATTCTTTTCAATCAGTATTTTTAACCAGGGAAGTTCTTTTCTCTGATGTTTATATTTGTGTGAATATTTATGTCCAGTTCCTACATCAAAGACTTCCCCACCAAGCAAACCCTCTCCTAAATTTCCAGACAAAAATATTTATCCAGGTACACCATCAATATCCACTTCATATTTATTACAACCAGGTAATTTGCCACATTTTTTTTATTTTACACGCATAAGAAATAGTTGAATCATAAATATGCTTGAGACTATTTATGCAGTCAATATTTAAAGAAGCGATAACTTTTTACTTATTAATATTGACATTGTAAAATAATACTAATAATTAGTGCTGCAACTTTTGTCTGTTTAAAAAGTACTGGGAATAAAAATGCCAAATCGGAAAATTAAAAATTCGAAATCGTAATTTCAAATAATGAAGCAGCCAATTTCATTCTTAAACATTTTCATTCAGAATCTCACATAGAAAAACAAGGACATAATTATGCTAAAAGCTAACAAATAAACCCAACATAAAAACTATAATTTATTCGAAAAAATTTAATTCAAATGATTGAACAGAATAGTACAATTAAATCAATGTAATAAATCCGAAACGTGAATAACGTTGACTCAGATATCCTCAACTTAAAAAAAAAAATCTTAAAACCGCAAATCAAAATATTTTTTATGATGTATTAACAAAGAAGAATTTGGAAAATCCTGAAGTGCACCCCTCAAACGCTCAAGTAATATTAGAAGTAACCAATTTATTTTTCAACATAAAACGTTAGTTGTTCGAGTTTGAAAAGCTTATAAAAAATGATTGCATTCAACAGTATTTTGAGCTCGAAAATGTATATTCACAATAATATTTTCGAGCTCCTTGAGCCAGAAAACAGCGGAACGTTTTAAGGCTGGCTCGCAGGGCCAACCGTTGTCCAGATTCTTTTTATTTTCAATCACTAATATTTTTTGAAATAATAAAACAATTTTTGAAGCTCAAGATGACATTCGACGTCGTATTTTAACTACAAAGTTAAAAATAAAATTTATCAATTAGCAAAACAATTTGAATTTTAATAATTAATTAATCTAACCAGACCCAAGTCTACCTCACCGACCGGAAGCCGATGCCTCGCCCTTTTGGACATACTCGTGCTGCGTATCATTCACTATTTTCCAAAATAATATTATTCAAGTGAAACATTCAGCAAGCTCAATATTGGCGGTTATTATAACCCATAGATCAAAGACTCGTTGCGTGTGGGTGCCAAGCCATCAGCTACTAAGAATTGTTACGTCCTCGTCACCCTTCAACACTTTTTCAACTATATCTACGGAAAAATATCATTATTCTGGGAAATGCCCACCCTCGCAACCTTAAGCTCACCGTGGAAACACCGTGGAAACTCTACAGACTCACCGTAAATGCTCGGTGGGAACCCCGTGGATTTGTTCCATTTTTCCATGATGAAACCACAGTAGTTCCATAGCAATTTGACTACGTTTCCCCAATATTTCTGATGTGTTTCCACGGTGTTCCCACAGTCATTCCACGACAAACACATAGTGTAGTAATGCTGAAAATACGCTAAATGTACCATGGTTTAGTAGAAGTTTGTCAATGATAATTCAACGGGTTCGCAATTATTATGCGATAAATTCACCGTAGAAACATTCTATAAAATCCAGGCAGCCATACACCGCTGTGTAGCTAAACTCGAATTTTTTTACGATATCCACACTAATATCATTATTTAATTACAAATACGCTTTCATTTAAAGAATAATTTATTTTTTCAAAACATAAAAACATTACAAAACAGCCTTTATAATAATATTAATTATATTGATAATGCTAAAGATTACAATATTTAGATTAAATTTAAGTCATTCAATAACTTAAGCAGTAGTCAATATACTAATATTAGTAATCGTTATTATTATAATTACATTCTATAACTAAAACATATTTTATTAAATTTAACACCACATATTTTTTTTTCATTATTTACGTCTGAGTAACGTGTATAATAAGTTAGATTTTCATAATTTTCATTCAGAATTATGAGATATTATTTCGTAAAAAATTAAACGTTCTACAAAAAGTTTCTTATCATTTTTTGATAAACCCATCTGATCAAAAGTTATTGGAGTTTGAAGTCAAGTTGTAGTAAATTCCAAAATCATTTTACTTGTCCGGCGAAACTGTCATACTTATCACTATAAACTATCATACTTATCACAAAACATGTGGTTATATTTGAAATCGACAGAAAAGCCAGTTTATTAAAAACATTTCATGTATATTAATTATAAATTGTGAATTATATATATATAAATATAAAAATATTATTTATGAATTTTTCCTACATTATGGTGTGAAAAATTTATCAGTGATAAAAATTGTGTCAAAGCTGTAAAAGTCTGTTAAAAATCTGAAGTTAATTTTAAAAATTGTGTAAAAACTTTAAATGTTTTAAGTATTTGAAGTTTATTTTATGTAAGTATTATTTTTAATAAGTTCATAGAATAATTACTAATTTAAGTAATAAGTCATTGAATATTTTCTTAAGACATATTTATTTTTAATAAATAATTAAAAACAATTTTCATTATTTTTAATGAGTAATTTACGACAATTTTGACAAATTCTAACAAAAAATAAATATATAATAACAAATTTAATTTTCCAAGAAAAAGAAATAATTAATTTTTTTGCAAAAATAAATTATTTACCTTTCTTTTAAAATATAATTCATTTATTTACTTTTTGTTTTCAATTTATATTTTTTTCTTTCGTTACAAAAGGGGTAAAATACTATAAAATTATTGAGTGTAATTTATTTATTTACAGTTGTTAATTGTAAATAACTGTAACGTAACTCTAAAATTAATGCATTTACTAAAATCTTTTAATATTGAATGAAATTCTTTATTTTCGCCAAAAAAAAAAAATTATTTCTCTTTCTTTTAAAATAAAATTTATTGTTATATGATTTTTTCTTCTCAAAAAAATAAAAATTAATTATTTCTCTTTCTTGTAAAATTAAATTTGTTATTATATATTTTTTTTTGTTAGAATTTGTTAAAATTGTCTTAAATTACTCATTAAAAATAATGAAAATTCGTTTTAATTATTCATTAAAAATAAATATGTATTATGAAATATTCAATTACTTATTACTTAAATTAGTAATTATTTCATTAACTTATTAAAAATAATACTTACATAAAATCAAGTTCAAATACTTAAAACTTTCAAAGGTTTTACACAATTTAAAAAAATTAACCTCAAATTTTTAAAACATTTAAAGTTTTAACAAATTTTTTTATCACTGATACCTTATTTTACGCCATAATTTAGGAAAATAATTCACGTTTTATATAATTAATGTATATGAAATGTTTTTCGTACATTGGCTTTTCTATCGATTCCAAATATAACCACATGTTTTGTTGGATACCTTGCGATTATTCTGTATACGAGTTAACCTAATAGTCAGTAAAATAAATATTCCCTTTCAATTATATTTGGTGGCCAACTTCATCATGTCGTTTTTGCGGTACGCTTGCGCGTGCAGCTCTCAATTTCACTCTCTACTAAACGCGCCAAAAGAAGTCAACTTCAAAAAATTAGTTGTTTTTTGGCCAACCCTTATATATACATCGCTAAATTGTAACTATATAGAATTATTTAATTATTAATAGTTTATACTTAATCGTTTTATAATTTTAAATCAGAATTGAAAATTTAACCAGTTAAAAAATAAAAAAATCCTAATAATTTTGATATTGAGTGGACAGAAATCAAATTATTGGAAAAATATTTAAAGACATTTTTATTTATTTTAATAGAAATTGTTGGATATAAATATAAATAAGATGTTCATTTAACTGTCATAGGTAAGCTCTCATAAGCGCTTTTTTTTTAATTATTCAATCAGATAATATTGATAAGAGTTTCCCAGTTAAGTAGATGCAACACAATTGATTTTTTATGTTAATTTCTCATAGACAGTATGTTGTTACTGTTAGATTATCGAGTTTTCATCGTAAATTCTCGATGTTATTACTGTGTAACTATTATATAATCACCGCGAATTTACCGTGGATTCTTCGTTTAATCATTGCAAAAACTAATTGCAAACCCATCGTAAATATATCGTGTTTTCACTGTGGATCAATGACATAAGCCCAATGAAATCATCGTGGATTAACTATGGATTCAAAGTGTAACGAACGTGGATTCAGCGTGAAATCACGGTGATTATTCATTGTGTCTTTACCGTAAATTTGGTATGGAAACACCGTGGACTCAGCAAAAAACTATCGTGGAAACATCGTGGAAAAATGTAACAAATCAACCGTGGAAACAGCGTGGAAACTGCATAGGTTGCACGGTGTTTCCACAAACACAGTGTTTCCACGGTATTTCCACGGTGAGCTCAAGGTTGCGAGGGCAGCATGAACAACTCATACAGACCATCCCCGTATGATACTTTCATAAAATTTATATCTTAAAGGAAAACGTAAAATTAACTTAATAACTATATGTATATATATATTTCGGGGAGTGTGCACATATATATATATATATATATATATATATATATATATATATATATATATATATATATATATATATATATATATATATATAGGTCTATATATGCACACATAAGAGATATATATGTATATATATACATATATTTATATATAACTTTCATTATTATTAAGAAAATGCATAAGAATATACTAAAAAGATAAATAATTCTATAGGAATTCTCTATTAAGAAATAAATAAGGTTAAAAGCAAATATTTATAGCCGCGCATATACAAATGACATTTGCACATATACATATATATATAATATTGTGCATATGTGCGTATAGAAGTATATGTGTAAGTATAAATACAATTAAAGCATGTAAAAATCAATTTCAAAAATAATTATTTATAGTTAAAATTAATTTGAATATGAATTTTAAATTTAAGAGAATAATACGTGCATGTACAACATACAAAAAGCTTTGCATGTATACAAATATCTTTTATATACAATTAAATTTATAAATATATTTTTTTTTTTTTTTCTATTTACTTAGTGTACAATTAATGCATGTATGACATACATACATAAAACATTTAACATGCAGCATGCATAAACATAATTTAACTAATTATAATACTTATTTTTAATACACCATCTTTGTACGAAAGAGAGCATACAAGTAGGCGAGACAAAAACATGAGTGGGCGTCAGGAATACCATGCGGTAACCTGAGTACCGGGCGGAGTAAAACAATAAGAGTAAGGCCCAAGAATAAAGAAAAGAAACGCCCGCAGCCAGAGTAAGCGACCAACTTACTCTTGCTGCTATCCTGATACTAAAAATCGAGAAAAGACAGTTCAGAGGGCTGTAAAACCCTCAAAATTTAAAAGTGAATTTACCAAAATAGTAAATTCGATTATTGCCTAGTATCTATCACATTTTGGTTTGTAATAGTTAAAAATTATCTATAATTTTAAATGATTTATTTATTAATAAATTTATCAGATGACGACAGCATCTTAAATTTGTTTAAATAAATATGATTGCTTATAAAGCATATCGTATTTATTTAAATAAATAACGATTCCCGGTATTCCATCTCCGATAACGCTAGACATTTTAAAAGATAACGCCGATACATTTTAAAAGAATTTCCTTTTCTTCTCTTTCTATTGCCTCCATCAGCTGGCAAAAATTCGACTTATCTAAATTAACAAAAGATATATCAAGTTACAATGATTTAAAATAATAACTTGACAGATAAAAAATTTAAATTATTATCAAAATCCAAAAATATCTATTATTTTAAAATAATAGGTCTTTAATTATATATGTTATATTTATTCTAGAAGAATAAAAAATTTTATTTTTTTTATTATGTTAAAACTATTCATATGACTTAAAATTAGTTGATAAATAATGTACCATTTTTATTAGCTGCTGTAGAAACTAGAAGAGACGCTGATACTTGTTCAACATTTAAAGTTTCAACATTGATAGGTTCAGAACTGAGTGTCTCAACAATCGGTACATCTAGAATAAAGCCTAAGAATTAATAAAAATGTATAATTAATATGTTCATAAAATTAATTAATTCAATAAATTCATTATTTAATATCTATTCATATCTTACCTAAATCATAAACATCACTATCATTATTTCCGATCGTTTGATTCGAAGATAAACAGAATTGTGACATACTTTGAACCATTTTTAAGGTTTTCGCAACATCTTTCTCACTCAATACTTCCGGTTCTTTAATGGCTGATGAACTATTTTCGTCATCAGTACTTTTAATGTCCTTGGTTGTGCAGGCCCGCTTGAACCGACGTTGAGCTTGTTTCCAATTCTCTGTTTAAAATGATTAATTTCATTGATTAAAAAAATATAACATCTCTTTTAAAAAATATATCAATTTTTAATGCCACTGTTATGAAAGATATTTAAACAATTTTACTTACTACCATAACCAAGAATGTCTACTTTGTATAGTTGCCATTTTTCTTCAGGTGGTTTTAAACTTTTTTGCCATTCAGTCATATATTTATAATCACATTCTGGTGGGTATTTACAAAAATTTAATCCTTTTTTTTCGGATAGCCATGATGATGGAACGATTTCAATGTCTTCAATCTCAGGACTTTTTTTAGGAAGAAAGAGAACTATCGCGTAAGGTTTCACTTCCTCGGACATCTAATTAAAAAATTAACTGCATTATAATCAGAAAAAAAATAATATAGGTTATAATTAATTATTTATGAAAAAAATCTTACTGTTTAATTGTTTTTATTCAAAGTAGAATAAAAATCAAAGAATTTAAGGATGATGCACGAATAATCGTAGTACTTAGTACGATTTTAGTTTTTAAAAAATTATTATTATTGATATTATAATTATCAACTAATTGTTATTTCTTTGTATTTTATTTTAACAATATCACCGCACCAAAGTAAGCGTTAGTTTACATTAAAACAAAACACTTACGTTAAAACAAAACACTACGCGACAATTTTTTTTTTTTTTTTTTTTTTTTTTTTGTTGTCAACAATGTACTGAATTATGAAAAGAAAATTTTTTTATAATTATCAAATATTTTCAGTAATAATTCTTGATTATAATTAATGGTTTATTATTTTTATGCAAGATTTAATGAACAAAGAACACACACGAAGAAAATGCGTGCAGCACTGTCACGACGCGATGTATCTAATAAGCGGTTAATTGTAAGATCCATCAAGTTCCCCAACACAAGCACATATCACGACCACAATAAAACAAAACCGTAATATTACGTCCACTTAACTTCTTTTCAATATTGCTGAAAAATTATTAAATTCAAATACGTTGTCGATTAAGTTATTAGTTATGAAGTAATGAAATAGCATATTTTATATTATTAATGTTTAATAAAACACATTTACATTTTACCGTGTCGATATACATTAATTTTAATGTCTTTTTAAAGTTACCACCAGCTATCACACCGACGTTGGTCGATAAAGTAGGAAAATCAAATGGTTCAAAAGTGTCGGTCAATTCAAAACCCAATATGTAAATATCACTGTTTTTTAATGCTTTTAAGTTTGCACCATTTTTTAATAATATTTTACTAATCATAATTATTTTTCCGTTAAATAATTGTAAAATATTGTCAGGCTTAAGTGGTTTTAAAACTGCATTATTAACCGAAATCTTAGAGATTATATAGTACTCTTTTTCTTCATAGAAAAATAATTCAAGTTCTTTATTAACGATGCACTGGTCAATGCGATTAGTTTGTTTTATTTTCACTCTATCCAAAGAATTCATTTCAGATAATCGATTCACTATTTGTGTTAGTGGCTTACGAGATGATTTTACTAATGAACTAAATTTTCCAATAAAGTTCTCACCCCAAAAAGCAGAAATATCAGTCAACGGAAGTTGTAAATTTAAAACATCATCTGCCAAATGAATCAAATTATGCATGCTTAAGACTTGTGATTTATTTCCATACAGCGATGGTAGCAAGTAAAAGAATTGTCTCAATAAAGTTTTAGCATAATCATTATTAGTAATCATCAATTCTCTGTTATGGAGTATGCGACACGCAACGAATAATAGTAAGAAATGTTTATAAAAATTATTTGGCAATAACTTTTTTAAAATGATTGGTCCAATGTACAGCAAAATAAATCTAAATTGTGTAGCTTTCCATCTAGATACCATTTTTACAATGTATTGTTTCCTTTGAAATTCACACGGAATATCAGATTTAATAGATTTTAAAATATTACTTAGAATTGTAACTTGAGTTAATTTTAATCGAGCACTGCTTGTTCTATTTACCCAAGATTCGAGTAAAAACTTCATTGTTCCCAGAAAAAGAAGATGCATAGAATCCAAAACCACCGATTTAATTGGGTCAAAGTCGATCAGCTTTAATAATGGGGATTCAGTATCTTGATGATGCTCAATTTGCTTTTTCTCTTTAAAAGATGTCAACGTTCGAGCCTCACTGTCTAAATCAGGATAAACTCTCTTTTTTTTTCGTTTTTCACCTACAGTTATGCCTCTCGTTGTACATCTTTCACAAGCGTAAAAAGTTCCAGGTGCTTTGCAGCATTTAATGTAAGACCTTGCTGGAGAATCTGCAATAATAGCTAATATTTTTAAAGAATATTTTTTTCCGTTCAAAACAACACCTTCAGTAATTAATTTATTTGCTTCTATAATCAGATCTTCTAAATAATCTGACACACTAAGTGGTTTCGAATCTCCACAATATATCGCTGCAACAAATGGTTCACAAATATAATTTGGATGAAAAATTTTAATAGCTATAGGCCATATTTGAAGTTGAGAACTTTTATAAGCTTGCATGCCATCGATGTGAATAAAAATAGCTAGTTTATCTTCTTTATAAATATCAGGCTGAATAGCGTTGTTTAATCCGTGTTTTATTCCTAAATAAATATATTCTCCGTCAGTTCCAAGCTTACTTCGCATTAATCTCAAGACTCGATGATGCTGAGTTCTAAGTAACGTTTGAGCTGTTTTTGGCAAGCAGTTGTAACCCTCTGATCGGAGCAGTAGCAGTAATTCTGTTACCACGTTTAATCTTAATGTCCTTAAATTATTTAATGCCCACTGTAGAATTTTTTGTTTTATACCCTTATTAATTTCATTTTGATCATTACAAGTCAAAACATCACCATCATTAACGCCATCATCATTGTTAACATTATCACCATCATTAACGACATCATCATTATTAACATTATCACAATCATTAACACCATCATCATTATTGACAGTGTCACTAATTCCATCACAATCATGTTTACAATTTTCATTGCTACTGATATTTTCATCTAAGTTTTCATATTGTTGAAATAGACTTGCTATAACCTCACTTCTGCGATTATGTTGTTGATCATTATCATATTCTATAGGTTCATCAGATGTATATACTTGTGCATCCACTTTTTTCAATTCTTGATATTTTTTTAGCCGATAATAATTTTTCGACATTATTTAATATTAAAATAAAAAGTAATACATGAAATATATTCAGTAGCACGTAGGAGCTTGATAAAAATACGTACTTAAAAATTTACTCCAAAATTAAATTATTTTAATTTTGTAAATTACGTCAAGTAAAAAAATTACCTGTATGCCGTATTAAAAAAAAAACAATAATGATTTTTATGTTTAATTATTTATACACGTCGTTATTGATGGTTAAATTTTAACAAATTGAAGTGACGAAGTATTTACAAATGGCGCTTAAAATATATATACTTATATATTATATTTATTTGTATACCAAACTATACCATATATTAATGTACTTAAAAATTTTTAATTTTATAAATAATTAAAAATTTACATATCAGCCGACAGCTAATAATTAATATTTATTTTTAAATAAAAAAATAAATAAATAATTAAAAAAAAATTAAACTAGGTAATTTCCTAAAATATTTGCGCGCCTTTTTTTAAAATGATATGTATTTTGTTTATTAAAGAAATAAAGATGATCTACAATTTCGGGTACCTTGTCAATTGCTATATAATTATTTTTTTATAAAACTAATTATCACGCAATTACTTGCCGATATCAACTGTTATTTCATTGAGAAAAAAAAATATGGTAACAAATATCATATCAGTTTTTTTTTTTTATAAATAATTCGTTTCTCACTTATTAAGAGTATTTTTCAATTATTACTAAACATTTTGTTTTAAAATGATTTAAAAATGAACAACAGTAAAAATATTAATGTAATTATAAATTAATTATTCTATTAACTAAAATATACATTATAATAAAAGCATGGCCCACTACTGGTTAATTTTGTTCGATAAAAATTAAACATGGGCCACGTATACACTACCAGTGGCCCAACGTTACGAACCGATAATCGGCCAGTCATAAGTAGCCATTCATTGGCCAGTCATTGGCAGCGTTGTACGACTGGCGCTTCCTTTACGGGACATCCGACTTCGGATCAGAAGGGTTTCGGTTCGGGCCTATGCCTCAGCGGAGTTTTTTTTTTTTTGTTTTTTTCATGGCTGTTATTGTATATATAAATGATAAAGTTATATACAATTGTATATTTATATCTGGATCAGAATTTAAAATTGTATTTGAGAATTTATAATTTAAATTATAATTTAGAGTTATAATCTGTGGTTTATAATCTGGATTATAATTTAAAATTATATTTGAAAAATTATAATTTAAATTACAATTTTGAAATTAGAATATGATTATTGTAATCTCGACTGTATTAATTCGAAATTATATCTCACGGTTATAATCTCGCGGCAAAATGTCATATAACCTAGGATATATCCAAGTTATAATCATGGATACAGATTTGACTACATTTTCGGTTATAAATATTTTCGTATGGGCCTTCTATTCTGGGTGCAAGACAAAATTTTCTCTAATTTGCTATTGTGAATTACTGTCTTTGATATTATTTTTATAATTGATTCTTATTTTATGTTATGTTTAATTTACTACAATGTCTTTAAACTCGAAATTATTATTATTAACCATGTATAAACAAAACACGACTGGTCACTTATTAGTGTAATAACGACTAATAATATTACTAATACGAACTATATAAAAATTAATCTATACTCACTAGTTTATTATGGGTTAAAAAATCAAATTAATAATAATCATATGAATAAAGTCGTAAGATTTACTGATCTATAACTACCAATGAATACATTCTAACATTAACGGGGTGAAAATGCCCTTATTTTTCTTCGTCAAATACTTCAATTGATTATGATTGAAGATCAGTTTTTCATTAGAGCCTTATAAGCAATTCATTGAATTTTGTTCCCGATGAAAAAAGTTTTTGTCTAATCATATATAATTATGCATAATCATCTATATATGATTGGATCCAAAAATTGGCCAGGTCTAATTATATATAATCAGATCTGTTTATACATGATCATGCATGAATGAATATAGTCATTTTTAGAATCTCATTTCGAATACCTTTAAATTATTAATTAAGTAATTTAATTAGGATTTATTGTTTTCATCAATATAAATATTGATTAAATTTAAATAAAAAAAAAAAAAAAAAATTACTATTCGTTGACCACCACTTTACTACGAGGTCACCCATCCAATCAATGACCTACGCCGATGCTGCTTAACTTTGGTGATCGCTGGATTGTAGTCTGATCCTCTAGTCTGTTATGAACTTACAATAAAAGAAAGTTTATGGCATTACTTGAATCAAATAATCAAGTCAATACATCATACGTAAATAATGCACCTAATAATGAATTTGATTTTGTACATAAATGACAATAGAAGTCATTAGATACATATAATCAAATCTATTTATCTATAAACTTATAAATATTCGTATATAAATCGATATCGATTAATACTTTTAAATTGCTGCCGAAACCTTTGAACATTTTTTAAGTATTGGGGATTTAAGTTTATTTGATAGTTGACAAAATAAAAATTTAATAACATTTATATTAAAAAATTGTCATATTATGTAATATATATATATATATATAACTACATATAACTTTATATCAGTCATGTCTGATCAGATCCAATCATATATAAACTTATGCACGACCATACATGAATTTATATTAGCCATGTCTGATCAGATCTAATTATATATGGATTTGTATCAGTCATGTCTAATCAGATCTAATTATATATAGACTTATATATAATTAGATCTGATCATATATAGACTTATATATGGTAGTAAATGGAGTTGACAGCCAAGTATTATCATGTCTAATTATATAAGGTAAAAGACCCAATAGCGGAACGACGAAGGCCGTGTGTCAATATTAATTATTTTAAAATTATTGATGCAACTCATGAGAAGAAATAATTTAATAGATCGTTCGGAACAAACATTCAACTACGTGAAAAAAAATTTAAATATCAGTTTAAGTTAAGTTTAATAAATAAAAAAAATATTTTTCGAAAAAGCCCAAAAGACCCAGTACCGGAACGCTAAAAATGCCTAGCCCCAATACCGGAATATGGTTGGCCCAATACCGGAACAGTGAATAATATGAAAGTTTCCAAATGCAAAAACTATACTTTATCTAAATAATAACTAAGTAAATGAATAGTTGGGAAGTAAGACTAAGTACTAATACATTTTCATTATAAAAGATATAATTTTAATTATGAAAGTTATAATTTTTATATTGAAAACAATATTCCACGTTGAGCATCTTGTAATGCAGCACCAAGATCGGAGGTGGTATAAAATTTTTTATTATTTATCACTTTTGGCATCCTAGTAGTCTTTAAAAAATTTATGAGTAATTTATAAATTTAATGACGAATATTTTTTTATACTTGGTAATTAAAATAAATAAAAGATTTTGAGGTTAAACTTTATAAATTAGTCTTAGAAAAAAACATTGAGTATACAAATTTAGGTTTATTCTTAAAATTAAAGTGTACATTTATTTAATGAAATTGTTATAACAAACGTACTTATTGTATTAATAATTAGCTCAATTAATTTTTGATTGCACTACACTTTAGATCATACACTTTAACCAAATAAACTGCATGTGTAAGTTAAGAAAATAAATATGGCAGACTGTTCCGGTACTGGGTCAGGCTAACTTCTAGCGCACTTATAAGCGAACAGCAAAAATTAATATTTTTACTGAATTTTTTGTATACAAACACTTAAAATTATGAATTCTAAATACCTTTACATGCAAATAAAAAAAAAGGGTTGAAAAAGTTGCATCCTACATTTTTTACAAGCTTAAGACTACTGGCTGTTTTCTTAGCAAAATCCTTAAGGAATCGGGGTAAGTCATAGGTCTCCGCTTGGGTCTACAATTTTTATTTTTTTTTTAATATTATTGATGGACTTATAAGTTTTACTTATAATCGATTTTTGACCTAAAACATTGAGATTTTAGAAAAATAAAACTTCTTAAAATTCCGTATTGTACTCATCAAGATATATTATAATAATCTTAAAATCGTTCCGGTACTGGGTCTCGTTCCGCTATTGGGTCTTTTACCTTATAGAGTCATATATAATTAGATCTGATCATATATAGACTTATATATGGTTATATATGGAGTTATACCAGCCAAGTATGAACATATCTAATTATATATAGACTCATATATAATCAGATCTAATTATATATAGACTTATATATGGGCTAATAACAGCCAGGTATGATCAGATCTAATTATGCATGGAGTCATATATAATTATATATAATTATATATGACCCTATATTTAATCATGCATGATTATATATAACTTCATATATGATTATATATAATCATATATGATTATATATATGAACATATATAATCATATATAATTAGACAAAAACTTTTTTCATCGGGTTCTTATGTAAATAATACGTATACCAACACAAATAATCAGCAATTGCCCGACTAGAAATTTCAGTTTGTTTTTTATTAGCTCCGGATTAGGCATGCCTACTTATAGTCGTTTAAGCGTCGGTCTTTCGAGTGCAAGTTCCCGAGTTTGGATCTCACTAAAGCGTGTGCGTTTTTTGATGTTTAGCATTTTTTCTCTGAATTGAAAATTTCTAATTCAATTATAAATTCAATATTGCATATCTAATACTCCCAGAATCGCCAAAATAATTGGACAAGAAATTAAAAAAAAAATATTTTTTTTTTTCAATTTTTGTAAAATTACAATACTATATTGTAAAACTCAAGTGAGACATTATAACTTTATGAGACCGACTGATCGAAAATTGTTTGTAAAATTACTAAATTTTTTTATAATATCATTAATCTAACAAAACTTCATATGTTTTGTAAAATTATAAAACTTACAATATAAAATAATAGCCTAACTCTCGAAAAACTTTTTTTAATATTACTATAACTACTTTGTAATATTCCGAGGTAAATACAGTCGAAAATGTTTTGTAAAATTACACTGAGAAAAAAATTTTCTTCTGACAACTAAATTTTAGTTATGACAACAAAATAATTAGATTGCCCATTGCCAATCATATATTTGTTTGTTTGAACTAAATATTTTATAATCCACCACCAAAATAAATTATTAGAGACTACAAATTATTTAGTAAAGATAATTAAGCGTTAAGTAGCAAGCATAAAATCAAATCGATTACTTGTAGAGCTTATAAAGTAGACATAATGAAATATATTAGTGAGCCTTAGAGAATGAGTTATTAATAATAATTAAATATTATTCTAAAATGACAGAATATTTATTTAACAATCAAATAAATGCAAATTTACAAAATTAATTTATTTTCTTAACACGTACTTTTTTTATGTACTGTGACAAAAATTGTTCAGGAAAACATTAATATTAAGCATTAATGTCATAGTGTAATACAGGATATCTCTATATTACTATCAGAAAGGGATATCATTACTCTGCTAATTAACAGCGGTGAACCCGTCTCATAAATGCTTCAAGTTTTGAATATAATAACTGAAATAAGTTTCTTACCAGGGACACTTAACCGCTAATGCTGCCTAGCACCATAACTTTTTAAATCAATGATCAGCAGGTTTAAATATATATTTATTAACATCAAACAAATATATATATTTATTCTAAATGAATATATTTTTTTGTGTCTAAGTAATATTTATTAGAGTTAACATCATGATATTTTGCTGTAATATTTGAGTTTGTTGGCACAAAATAATTTAGTTGTCTATCAAATAAATATTTTCTTAACTTTACCAAATGATTTTATTATCGTAGCAAGAGAAATACTAACGTCAACCAAATTGAGTTCATTAAATCATTTGTTAATAATGACAAAATAGATTTTGTTGACGTAATAAAATTGAGTTGTTCCAATTAAATATTATTTTAACAGAATTTAACAAAACCAATTTAATTGTCCGAAGAGAAATTTTTTCTCAGTGTAATAATGTAAAAAAACGCCACATTCCATTTTTATTTTCCCTATAATTTATAGGAATTTTTGATATGTTAACTTAAGGATTTTTACTATGTCAACTTAGAAATAATTCTTACGTTAGAAAACGGAATATTTCTATAATATCATAGGCATAGTTAGAATGTTAATGTATAGGATACCATAGAGACTAAGATGTAACCATAATAACTATGGGCATTTAGTTCTTTTTCACTTAATTTATTTCTACTTAAGAATAATATTATTATATTACTTAATATCATCTTTGTATGGCTAATAATTTTGTCTCCATACATAGCTAGTGCTTCGAATAATTTTGGTGCAAAAAAAGCTCCTCCATCCCAATCATCTGTCCGTAAAGCGACTCCAACGATCGTCTCTGCTCAGGCTGTAAGAACAGGTAATTCCCGCACTATTTACATCCTAAGAAAAACAAGAACCTTGTGACACTAGATTTTGGTTATTTTTAAAATCAAAATATTGATTAAATAGTAACGCATATGGGGTACTCAGGGTAATTAACCAACCGCGAAAAAAAAACAAATATTTAAATTTGAATTATTTAAATTTTACCCCGTTACAACCATCCCTGCTTATGTATGATCAGGCCGGAAATTAGACATAATCATGTCCGTTAATGTATGATCAAGCCTGAAACTAGCGATGATCATGCTTATCTATGTATGATCATGCCTGTTTACGCCTAATCTCAGATATGATCATGTCTGATCATGCATGATTACGTCTGAAGCTTTAAATCCTTTAAGCCTGATCATGTCAGACTAAGCATTTACAAATATGATCATGTTTGTTCATGCATGATAATGTCTAAGGTAAAATTAAAAAACTAAGTACTAATTATGTGTAACTAACTTAATTATAATTACATATAACTCATATACAATTTTATGTAACTATTAGGGTGTGCCATTTTGAGGCAACTTTTTTTTTCAACAAAAAAACAGGCTGAAAACTCGCAAGAAGGTAAGAAAAGAAGCCTGTTAAAAGCGGAGCTCTTAATATTAAAATTTAGAGGTGCCTATTTCTAATTTTCCATTTCCCATTTAAATAACATGGGGAAAAAAATATTTTATTTTCTTATTTTTCTAGCTCGGCATTCGCACCTTATATAAATAAGTCCATATTCCAATCTTATAGAGAATTGAACGCTTTACAAAAAAGGTCTCCTATCATTTTTTGATAAATCCATCCATTCAAAAGTTATTAGAGCTGGAATTCAAATCTAGAATAAAGTTCCAGATCTTTTTACTTTTTCAGCAAAACTATCAGACTTATCAAAAAATGTCATAGAATCTTTTTTATAGACAATTTTATTTCCTACAAATTATTTCGAATGAAGTTTTTAAAAATTCCGCATTGTTTTCTAGTTATTCTCATTTTAATGTTAAGTTCTCAGAATAAATTAGAAGACTATTATTTTTACGAGCTTAGCTTTAAAATAAAAATAACTCGGAACTATGCGGAATTTTTAAAAACTTCATTCGAAATAATTTGTAGGAAATAAAATTGTCTATAAAAAAGATTCTATGACATTTTTTGATAAGTCTGATAGTTTTGCTGAAAAAGTAAAAAGATCTGGAACTTTATTCTAGATTTGAATTCCAGCTCTAATAACTTTTGAATGGATGGATTTATCAAAAAATGATAGGAGACCTTTTTTGTAAAGCGTTCAATTCTCTATAAGATTGGAATATGGACTTATTTATATAAGGTGCGAATGCCGAGCTAGAAAAATAAGAAAATAAAATATTTTTTTCCCCATGTTATTTAAATGGGAAATGGAAAATTAGAAATAGGCACCTCTAAATATTAATTTTAAGAGCTCCGGTTTTAACAGGCTTCTTCTTTCACCTTCCTGCGAGTTTTCAGCCTGTTTTTTTGTTGAAACAAAAACGTCGCCTCAAAATAGCACACCCTAGTAACTATACATCAATAATTGATGATTAATAAATTAGATGTAAAATTTTGCTGACTAAAATTGTATCATGTACAAGATGTGTACTACTTGAAGTTCACGAAACTCTCTTTTCAAGTAAATCTCTTTGGTGAACGGATTGCGGGTCAAACTTTCAAGTGCGAGTTCCACGGTTTATACCCTGTACATACCCGACATTGTTTTTTTTTTTTATAATTCTATAGAAATATAATTATATATAGTTATACATAACTATATAGGACCATTTTTCATGTATAGATTTTTTACCCAAATGGACATAAACAGACAAAAACATACCTGATCAGGCATGAACGAACCTGATTATATCTGATCATTTTTTCCAGGGTATACATAATGACAAATATTGATAAAATGTTACATTTATATATACAGGTACCTCATCAAGATATGTACCTATTAAGCTGGTTCCTCCATCAAAAATCAACGTTTGTCCAGTCACCTTACCTCCTCTATCCTCTACTCAGTCAACGAAAATTGGTAATCTTTACGACTATTAATATAATGGGCTGAAGGAAAGCATAATAAATTAATAGTATTTTTAAAATATACTGGAGTTTTAGAACATTAAACCTCTGTTCAGAAAATCTCATAGAATCCAATAGATTCTCATGAATTACCATAGAGATTTTATAAGAATGAATGAGTTCTATGGAAAGTGCTATAGTTAAGTATAGAGCCTTATACATACATACAGCTATAAGAATCCATCGGATTTTTTAAGCAGGATCAAGTTCAACATTGGGCGTGTTTGGCCGAACTAAGTCCTGAGAAAACTTGGTAAGATTTGGTATAGTAAAAGCATATTTACTATATCAAATCTTACTATGTCCTTAGTAAATTTGCTCAGGACTTAGTTCGGCCGAACATGCCCATTATTATTAGCTTAGATTTTATTTTCTATTCATTTGCTATAGTTATTTTTGATACAGATGTGCAAAGGTAGGGATTCCGACAGGCTAGGTGTGACGTCACAAGTCTGATATTGTGGTGCATTCTCAATAGACCCAGGTCGTTATTATACGGGTGAGCGCAGAGAGACCGTATATTACGTCTGAGGTCCAGTGCTGCCAGATCGTGGGATATTGTTATCCCTTCCCGTGGTAAAATAGCATGGAGTGTAATGGCAGGAGAGAGTAAAAATATCCCACGGTCTGGCCAAACTGCTGAGGTCTACTGACAATGTATCACACTTTCAAACGAATTAGGATTCTCCTAGTTTTTCGGAATTTCTACCTTTGAACATAACTTATCGAACAGAATTTTTTGTAGTATTAATAGCGAAAGTTAGATTTAAAAGAAAAAATATCTTGAAATTTTTATGATTAAAAATTTGATTTAAATAAATAAGGCTCGGTATGTTGATATGAATCGACTGCCAACTTTTATCCGATTTTCATGCCACCTAGCAAGCGATTGTAAAAGTAAATGAAATTCTCATAAACTGCAATATTAGCAAATGGACGTGTGGGAGTATAGAAACACATAGAAAGTGAAAAGTTACTTATACTAACGTGTGCGAGGAAAGTGACTCAATTATAATTGATCGGGAATCACATACTTTACCCGGACAAAGAATAGCTCGAAAATCTAACTTTCGCGGTTGACATTACAAATATATATATATATATATATATATATATATATATATATATATATATATATATATATATATATATATATATATATATATATATATATATATATATGGCCAGATCCATTACTTTTCGACGAAAGTATGTGCACGTAGGCCACCGATTTCAACGCTGAATTATTTGTCAAAAGTAGATTAGAAAAAGGAAAGATTCTGAAAATTTCAGCTCAATGCGATCAAATCCAACCACTGGAGAATTTTTTGAAATTTGAAAAAAGTTGATTTTTCAGTCATTTTCAAAAATTCATACCTCAGCTCCTATATAATTTAAAGCTTCAATCAAGACGTCATTTTTTTCTGTTAACATATTTTCAAGAAAAAAATAATTCATTGATTTGAACTTAATTCCGGCGTAGCTATGGGCTTCTAACTGAGTCACTGCTTAAATATCTTTTATCAAATTCTCAAAGTGCTCTCAAATCTACAATTTTTTGAGTAGAGAGATGATTAAGAGCTCGAATTTTTCGTTGAAGTATGCTCTATTGATTTCTTCGCTATTATTTGCTAATTGCTGCTATGTCTTCGAGATACAGCCTGATGAAGTCGATTGATTTTTTAGAAATCGCTGTTTTTAGATGCCACAACTTTTTTTCTATCAATCCGAAATCCTTTAAAAATTTCAGAGACTAAACATTCTATTCCCAAACAGCCCTGAAAATTTCAACTTTGGTTTTGACCTGGTTTCGGAGCTATGAATAAAATTCAAGCCGTAAGATGGACAGTGGAGGAAAAGGGTCCGTCATGATTTAATGTAATTTCGGAGCGTGTATTTGACTTGGAATTACATTTATCATGCAGATATTATTATTTTTTGCATAAAATAATAATAATAATACTAATAATAATGATAAAAAATATAATAATTAAAACTGTCGAATTTTCAACGTTAAATGATATTTTTTGGACTTTTACCATCAGTTTTATAATTTTGCGGTATCAACTTATATTTATTCGAAATCCCAAATTACAGAAAAAGGCTGAACGGTTTCGTTATAAGTAAAAATAAACAATCAAGATGTCCGATTTTTTTTCTGTGTCGAATTCTTAACAAATTCAAGTTTGTGTTATGTGTTTCAAAAGTATATTTAAAATGAATTTGTCACGATATTTTAATATCGCGGCAGTCTCGCATCAGGTCGGTGGGCAACAGAGGGCAGCACACGCTGCTCACACGTCTCATCCAACCCATTATTATTATAATTATTTTGTTTATATATAAGATTTTGTTCTAATTATTGTGTTAATATTATTTTATTGATTTCATAGGTATAAATTCCCGTGAAAAATGAATCATGCATGGCCATATATGGTTCATGCATGGAGCATACATGGCCATGCATGGAGCATACATGGCCATGCATGGAGCATACATGGTCATACATGAATCATGCAAGGCCATGTATGGCCATGCATGGACATGTATGACTATATATGGCAGTGATTTATTGAACATACATGGCCATGCATGGCCTATATGGTTCATGCATGGAGCATACATGGTCATACATGGTCATACATGAATCATACAAGGCCATGTATGGCCATGCATGGACATGTATGACTATATATGTCAGTGATTAATTGAACATATATGGCCATGCATGGCCGTATATGGTTCATACATGGCCATACATGGGCATACGAACTTTTTGAATACAGTCATGCATGGCCATATATGAATCATACAAGGCCATGTATGGCCATGCATGGTCATACATAGTCATGGATGACTATATATTAGACTGCTTTTTTTAGCGACTATTTTTTTTTTCGCTCCCATCCCGAAATTTTGTTGGAAATACCCTCCAAAAAATTCCCTGAGAGTTTAAGCCCTTGATATTAATATAAAGTACTTTCCCAGAGCAGGCGAAGATTTCCCATTCAAAATACACGTAAACTTGGGTTTTTATGTTTTAAACTTCTGTAACTCCGTGGCATTTTATGACATCATCTCTATTCTATAGAAAATTCAATTTTCTACAAAAAAGGTCCTTAGCACTAAATCACTACGATCGATATTTTCTGAGATATTAATTATTGAAGTTTACGTAGCATTGAATTCCCATAAAATGTCGAATCAAATCTTAGAAAATACTGATTTTTTATTTGACTAATATCTCAGAAAATATCGATCTGAGTGATTCGGTGCTAGGGACTTTTTTTGTAGGAAATTAAATTTCCTATAAAATTGTCATTTTTATTTTTTTTGTAGGTCTTGTTGTTTATGAGATAATGAAAGAAAAAAAATTAAAAAAGTTCGTATGCCTATGTATGGCCATATATGCTCCATGTATGGCCATATATGCTCTATGTATGACCATGTATGAACCATATACGGCCATGCATGGCCATATATGTCCAACTAATCGCTGACATCTATAGCCATACATGACCATGCATGACCATACATGGCCTTGTATGATTCATATATGGCCATGCATGGCCATGTATGATTCATTTTTCACGGATATAAAAAATTTGAGCTGACTATTACAATTACTTATAAACAGGATGTTGTAGTGAAAAAAAACAGAAAATTTTTTTGATATCACTAACAGCATATTGATGATTATATTTTGCTTTTTCGAAAGTGATTATATCCTTTCAACCTTACGTAGCTCAAGTAAACTTCGTTGTAACTGTCGGTCGCATAGCTTAGTCGACAAAGCGTCGGTCTCTCGTACGGAAGGTCCCGGGTTCGAATCCTACTAAAGCGGGTGGTGTTATTAATAAGTCTAGCGTTTTTTCTCTGAATTAAAAATTTCCAATTCGATTAGGAATTCAATTATTCGCATATCTGATAATCTCTGCGTCGCCAAAATAATTAAAAAAAAAAAAAAAAATTAAAAAAATTTTTTTTTTATTTAGTTAAAATTTCTGTACCTAGTCATATCAAGTCATGTATGGCCGTATCAAGCTATGTATAGTCATACATGGCCATGCATGGTCATACATGGTCATATATGGCTATACATGGCCATGTCTGGCCAATTTACATACATGGCCATGCATGGAGCATTCATGCATGGCCATGTATGATACATTTTTCACGGGTTGTATTTAACTAAGGAGATTTCACTGAGTAATTCAAGTATATACTTGAATTTCTACAGCACTGGGAGAATAGTTACGCATTTTATGCATATGCTTATTATTATTATTGTTATTATTTTGATTGGTTGGCGCATGCGCGTCAACGCAATAGTTGGCATCAGTAAATTTATTTATTATAAATAAATTTACTAATTTTATGGATAAATCATTGGTTGATTTATCGGTATTTCATATTAATAATTATTTATGAAAGAGACAATTGATCAGGTGGCGTCGGGAACTGGATGAATTACACGGCCAAAGTTATGTATTATGTTGGTGGTCCTGTAAAGGAATAACATGCGACAGTTATACATCTCCATTGGGTGAAGTGAGATGTATGACAAAATGGCGTCGGCCTAGGTGCTGGCGTGAGATTCACGTGGTGCCATGGTCAGACGTGAGGTGGTCTCTGTAAGAGTAGCGTGTGCGCTCTGTTACATTAAATTAATTATTAATTTGTCGCCATTTGGTATTTGAGTAGAAAATATAAATCCATTGGCATTAATTGAGTTTTTGGTAAAAGCATAAAGGAAAATACATTTGCTGTATTAGAGTGCAACCAAGGTGGTTGAATAATACGTAATCTGTAAGTACTTTTTTGGCTAATACATTGGCGTGTAATTTTGGTTCCCGCGTTGATGATCATTTGTTATTGCATAAGAGTAAAAGAGATAGTGAATACAGCGTATTAAAATTTTCCATAAGCATATGATGGAATGCGTGACTATTGTGCCCAGTAGGTAATAATACAACCAGATAAAATATTCAATATTATTTTATTATTGCCAAATATTGAGTGTGATAAATATTTGGTTATTTTTTTATTATTTAATGCTTAATTATTATTTTCTCCGTAATTATTATATTTTTATTATCACGTGTGAGTGATACCAAAATTTAGGATATTAGTTTATGTAATTATTATCAATTTGGAGTATTATTATTATATTATTATTCTGTGATTATTATTTTGTGAATATTGTAAGATATTCACCAGTGGTTCAATTGCACGAAATATTTACTTGAAATATTTCAAGCTTATTTTGAGATTATAGTTTAGCTTGTGAATATCACGTGTGAGTGATATCATTATTTACATGCGAGAAAGCTATTTTGTGTTTAAGATGTTTACTGTCTATTCTTTATTGGTATTATTTTATTTGTATACGTTTACCAGTATTATTTTGTAAGTGAATTACTATTAATTTATTTTGATATTGTTATTTTGGATATGCGATACAATTAAATATTAATTTATTATTTAAAATATAATTTGAAAAACAAATGATCGTCAACCCGGTATTAATTTAAATTTTATTTATTACATTACTACTATCTTTTTCTTGCTTCCTCTTCCTAAAATCTGAAATCGTTACCCTGTCATTTAGTTTATTTTCATTTCTCCGTTGTATTATTTTGAGTTTAATTTTGTTCGTGGGGCACACGAACTGGCGCCCAACCAGGATTTCTAACCCAGCCTGAGCAGAGCTGCGGGTCCAGGGAGATTCAGGATATCTCCAGGTGGGACCTTTGGTTTGTTATTATTTTATTTTCAGTTTTTCAACCAACGGAGAGCCATAACGGCTATTGAGCGCCGACCACACTCCGCCGTGGGACGCGTGAAATAGAGGAGAACGTTATAAATTTTTTACACTTTCCACAATAATTATATCATGTTCATTTTAGTCAATAACCTGCTGCGCCTTATTTTCAATTTTCCGCCCATCTGTTATAAATAATATGTCAAAGAGTCCGTCCTTAACAACAGTCAACATATCTTGCATCGTTTACGTTCAGAAATTGTTATACTTACGTCAATGAACATACCTAAGTACGTTTTCTAAATTTTGATTTCCAACAACTAAATACAATGCGTTTAATGTGTAGTTTAGGATTTTAAGACGACTATATTCATTTTTTCGCTTTAATGTATTAATTAATCAGAACACTTAGTGAATATCTCTTATCATCGTTGGATATTAACCTCAGTTCTGAAAATGCGTTTGATGAATATAAAAAAATATATAAATTTAAATAAGTTGAAAACAACTAATAAAACTCTCAAAATAAATCGGAAGTCTTGATTGTTTATTTTTACTCATAACGAAACCATGCAGCCTTTTTCTCCATTTTCGAATTTCAAAAAAATATAAATTGATACCGCAAAATTATAAAACTGGTGGTAAAAATCAGAAAAATATCATTTAAAGTTGAAAATTCGACAGTTTTAAAAATTCATGGCTCCAAAACTAGGTCAAAATGAAAGTTGAAATTTACAGGGCTGTTTGGGAATAGAATGATGTGTAGTCTCTGAATTTTTAAAAGATTTCGAATTGATAGAAAAAAGTTGTGGGTATCCGAAAACAGCGATTTTTAAAAAATCAATCGGCTTTATGAGGCTGTATTTCGAAGACATAGCAGCAATTAGCAAACAATAGCGTAGAAATCAATAGAGTATATTTCAACGATAAATTCGAGCTCTTAATCATCTCTCTACTCGAAAAATTGTAGATTTGAGAGCACTGAAAATTGGAAAAAAATTGCTTATACAGAGGCTCAGTTAGAAGCCTATAGCTACCCGGGAAAAAATCAGCATGCAAGACCATGCTTGATCGAGCATGAACCAGACATGGTCATACATGAATCATGTATGATCGTGCATGAATCAGGCACGGGTATGCATGAATCATGCAAGGTTGTGCAAAGTCCTACTCAACCATATATTTCAATCATGAATGGTCATATACCATCATGCATGATTCATGCACAGTCATTCTCGACAGTGCACGACCATGTACAATAGAAATTCGAAGATTGTGCACCGGCCTGCATAATAAAGCTTGTTCTTGCATGACCATTTATGATTTTCGTTTGATCAAGCCTGATTATGCACGATTCATGCTTGGTCAAGCCTGGTCATGTATAATAATACTTAACCCAGTCAAGACCATCATGCACGACTGCGCATGGTTCTGAATGGGCATCCATGATCATTCTTGATCATACATGACCATCCATGTCTATTTTCGAGCGGCCAGAATGATCGAGCTCGAGCCTACCTGACCGAGTATAGCTCTGTATGAGTATGCATAATCAGACTTGATCAAGCTTGATCATTCACATTTATTTTTTCCGTACTTTATATGATCATATATAAGCTTGCATGATTACGTATGACTTTGTATGGTCATACACAATTCATGCTTGGTCAAGCCTGGTCATGCATGATAACACTTAACACAGTCAAGACCATCATGCATGACTGCGCATGGCTTTGAATGGGCATCCATGATCATACATGACCATCCATGTCTATTTTCGAGCGGCTAGAATGATCGAGCTCGAGCCTACGTAACCGTGTATAGCTTTGTATGAGCATGCAAAATAAGACTTGATCAAGCTTGATCATGCACAATTATTTTTTGCGTGCTTTCTACGATCATATATGAGCTTGTATGATTACGTATGATTTTGTATGGTCGTACACAATTCATGCTTGGTCAAGACTGGTCATGCTCAACCATTTTTTACGTCACTGGATCGATCATGCATGTACTTACAAGTTCTTACTTACAAGCATGTTCTTATGAGTTTGAATGGTTAGGTATATTTATACGGATTCATACTCATACGAAATTATAGTCATGCAAGAACATTAAAACAGTAAAATCATGTTATTTCGTTAATTACCTCCAATATATTAACTTTCTAATTACAAAAAAATAAAATTTTTTTACAAATAAAATATTAAACACCTAAAAGGTATTTTTTAATAATTTCAAATTATCACATACAAAGTTCCTTATACGCAATACGTGACTTATCATCTTCACTTGATTTATAATGAAAAAAAAGTTAATTTTTTACTTTCAATTATAGGTATTATATGATCTATTTTAACTTGGTGTTTTTAATTTAAAAGAATTTCTTTTTTTCCATAACAAATTTCTCTAAAACGAAACACACAATTTTATTCATTTCTACAAAAAATTTTATTGATCCATAATTTTCAGTATTGTTAATTAAAGTAAATTTTACTATAAATCTATTTATTTTTATAGTTTCATAAATACCAAAAGTAAATAGTTTTCGTTGAAGTTCTGCTCTGCTATAAATTTGTAACCTTTTTGAGTCCATACTGAGTGATTCAAATAGATTAAACTCATTATCGTCTAATTAATGATCAACGACTTACCCCCTTCAGGATAAAATCAGCATGCACGATCAAGCATGATTCAGGCAAGACCAAGCATAATCAAGTATGGATCACGCATGAACTATGCACGATCAAGCATGATTCATGCAAAGTCATGTCTGATCATGCAAAAAAATACAATCAAAATCCGATCGAGCTTCAATCGGATTTAATCAAAGTTTTTAATGAGGGATAATCACATATTTTTGATGAAAAAATTTAAATAATAAAACACTTACTTTTATTTTAACGAAAGTAGTTAGAATTATTATGTTTTTTTCATCGATGATAAAAATAAATTCAATTTATAATTATTGATTCAGATAATACACTTATGGAAAAAATTAAAGGATCAAAAAAAATTCCAAATTTTTAGGTGATTTTCAACAGGCCGTAACTTCGAGAGAAATGGTCGTACAAAGAAGAAAAAAAAGGAAATTGTAGCTCCAAGTGTCTGCTTTTTGGATTAGAACTTCAAAATTTTTTCGCGTCAGCGGTTTGTAAGTAATCTTAGAAAAACCAGCGACGAAAAAATTTTCAAATTTTTTTTACTTTTTTTCTTTTTGTCTACAGGCGTGGGAAATTTTTTTTTTTTGAAATTTTTTTTATTTTTTGAAAATTTGAGCACTGTTTGGAATGAAAATGTGGAAGAAGCTCGGAAAAATTTGTTTTTCCATTTTATTAAAGATTATGAGCTTTTCAGAGCAAAAAAAGTGATCTTTTAATTTTTTCAAAAATTAGATCGAGTGAAACAAAAAAACTGCTGGTTGGATTAATCTGGCTCTTTGTGGTATTTTTGTGGGCATATTGAACTGTAAAATGCACACTCAACATTATTGATTTCCACAATATTTTGGATCCAGCGCTTGATTTGCATTAGGGCAGCCTAGTGGACAGCGGACGTGCTTCATAACACGTCACGGGTAATATTTCAACATTACTTTTCAGCCAGTAAAGATTAACTATACGACAATACTAGCAAAAAAAGTTCATTTAAAGTTGAATTATCGTGATTTCAATTTTTTTTTTAAATAATGGTAGGGATTGTGTTTAAGCAGGCCTGATCATGCTTGGTCAAACATGATTATGCTTGCTCAAGCATGATCATGCCCATATATTCGTCAGCCATGAGCATGCGCGATCATGTATGAGAGAGTATAATCATGCCTGACCAAGCATGATCACACATGCTGACAGCTGGCAAATATTCATGCAAGATCATGTATGAGATTAACACATGATCATGTCATGCATGATCAGGTCTGATGATTTTTCCCGGGTAAGCCGGAATTATATTCAAATTAATGAATTAGTTTCTTACTTCAAAATATAATGTTAACAGGAAAAAATGCCGTCTTCATTGAAGCTTGAAGTTATATAGGAGCTGAGGTATGAAATTTTGAAAATCACTGAAAAATCAACTTTTTTCAAATTTCAAAAAATTCTTCAGTGGCTGAATTTGATCGCATCGAGCTGAAATTTTCAGAATCTTTTCTTTTTCTAACTTACTTTCGAAAAAAAATTCGGCGTTGAAACTGGCGACCCACGTGCGCACGCTTTCGTCGAAAAGTAATGGATCTGCCCATATATATACATGTATATATATATATATATATATATATATATATATATATTAGACTGGGCCAAAAAAATCGACTATTTTTTTTTTCTTTCGATACTGTGAAAATATTATTCCTGATGACCAAACAAAATTATTGTGCAAGTTTGAGCACAATAATTAACTCAAATATTGATTTGTTTTTTAAAATCTTTGTTTCTATTTTGGATTTTTGTAACTACTAGAAATATTAAAATTTTGTCTATTCAAGATACGTATTTTAAAGGAAATTTAATGCTCTACAAAAAAGGTCTCTTATTATTTTTTGCTAAATTCACTCCTTCGAAAGTTATTCAGGCCATTTAAGTCGTTTTGACTCAACTTCAACCTTACATAGCTTTCGAAGGAGTGAATTTAGCAAAAAATGTTAAGAGACCTTTTTTGTAGAGCTTTAAATTCCCTTTACATATACGTATCTTGGCTAGACAAAATTTTAATGTTTCTAGTAGTTACAAAAATCCAAAATAGAAACAAAGATTTTAAAAAACAAATCAATATTTAAGGCTCGGTTACAAGGAAACGGCTCGTTTTACGTCAATTTACTAAGATAGATTTTTTGTAGGGAATTCAATTTCCTATAAGAATATACTGTAACGGGGTAAATTTGAATTTACCGCGTTCAAGTTTAGTCAAAATAAAACCTATAATACGACTTGTCGTCCGGAAGTGAAAATTCCCACTGCTTGGACGTCATCCCCAATTCGAACTAAGTAGTAGTCCAAAGACGCCGCAGCCGAGTGGGGAGAGAGTAATTATAAACTGGAACCGGGACGTGAAACGACATTAGTGACCGGAACGACCGGACCGAACGGACCTAGTCCAGTCGAGAGTAGAAGTTCAACAGCAGAAGGGACGCCACCATAAGACGAAAATTTTTTTAAATAATCTAAATTTTGTTGCATAAAATTAATTATATTAAATTTTCAGTTAATTGCAAATAACTTACGACTTGTAAGAAATATCGAAAATTTTCTCAGAGATAAGTTATAGGAAATGAAATGCTCTACAAAAAATGTCCAATAAAATTTTCCCATAAATTTGATGGTTGCGTCAAAAAATTTAAAAAATGTAAAAATTTATCACCAATCTAACTTTAACTTTGAATAACTTTTGAAGAAATAAAAATATTGAAAAATTATAAGAGACCTTTTTCGTAGAGCGTCAAATTTCCCATAAGAACATGTCTTGAACATTTCAAAGTATTGGTCCCACCATGAGCTACAAAATTCCAAAGCTTAAAAAATAAATTTTCCCATGTTATTTAAACGGGAAATAGAAAATTGCGATGCGGCAGTTGTTAATATTAATATTAAGAGCTCAAACTTTCACAGTATTTTTTTTTCGTCATTTCCAACAATATTTTCGATATAATGAAGAAAAAAAAAATAGATGTTTTTTTTGAAACAGTCTAATATATATATTTATATTTATAAGGGTGGTTGTTAAAAATTTAATTTTCTCAGGCGCCCCATAAAAAGCTTCTTTCTAGCGAAAAAATTCGTAGAGAATTTAGTTTATTTTTTTTAAGTAAAAAGAACACGTGCCGAAAGACGATCAAAATTCATTTTTCGATACAATTGCGGTTTTTTTTTTAAATATCTCATGAAATATGCAGATTAGAGGAAAAAATCATAAGAACAATAATGTAGGAATTTAAATTTTTGACAAAAAAGGTCATGTTCATTTTTTTAATAGAATGCACGGAGAGAAAAATATCGTCAGAATAACTATCCATTGTATCCTCAAATGCCGTATTTTCAGAATAACGATTCGTATACTTAATTTAGGAATACTCTCATATTAATTTGATAATCTATAGTATCGCTAAAATAAATATACGTATTTAGGTTAGAATAGGTATTCGTTTATTTAGTTTGACAATACGATGAATAGCCGTTGTAACGATACGTAGTTTCGTTAATATAGGTATCTGTATAGCCAGCGCGAGGATCCGTATAGCTAAATTGGCTATACGTATCGTCGTTCTGGGTTTCCGTATGCCTAAATACAGAGTTTGCGTAATAGTTACATCAACGATTCATGAAATGTCTAAAATAAGGATATGGATCGTCTTTTTGACGATCCACTCTGAGGATACTTCGTATAGCTGAATTAGCTATACGGCGTATTGTTAAGTAAGTTAACTACACAGCGTATAGCCAGAATAGCGATACGTATAGTTAATCTGGCGATATTTTTCTCTCCGTGTGTGTATATATGAAGATATTTTAAAAAAAGTTTTTTTAACTCTGATGAATTGAGCATGTTAAGGATTACAAATTTTGAAAGTCACATTTTTCTAAGTATATAGAAACTGTAACACGTATTAATAATTGATATGTTACGAGTTACGAAGTTGTCTTTTTAATAAAAAACGTTATTTTTGAAATTTGTTATCCTTAAAATGCCCAATCGATAAGATCTGAAAAAGTTTTTTTAAAATATCTTCATAAATACACGTTTAATAAAAAAAAAAGAAATATCACCTTTTTATCAAGAACTAGACTTAACATGCTCGCTTTGCTCGCCTTCATTCTTTCAAAAATCCCGCCACTATCTCAGTCGACCAATCGACAACCGAATAACATAGTCACAGATGTGACGTAAAACGATACAACATCCGGTCATCAACTTTTTAGAAGAGGTTTTAATTTCCTACAAAATTAGTCCTATGGTTTTTTTCTCTAATCTGCATTTTTTATGAGATATTTGAAAAAAAAAAAAAACGCGATTCTATCGAAAAATGAACTTTGATCGTCCTCCGGCACGTGTTCTTTTTACTTAAAACAAAAAAAAACTAAATTCCCCATGTATTTTCTCACTAAAAAGCAGCTTTTTATGGGGCGCCTGAGAAAATTAAATTTTTAACGTCCACCCTAATATATATATGTTTGTGTATATAGATACTTCATCAAGGTATGTTCCTATCAAACTGATTTCTCCTTCTCACACTATCGTCCGGCCAGTTACTTTACCTGTATCCTACACTCAGTCATCAAAAACAGGTAATTTTTGCTACTATTAATATAATAAAATGAGCGAAGCATATTGCTATTGAGGCGTTATTTTTGAAATTTATATGAATTGATCTATGTTATTAACATAGATTTCATTTACTGACTATCTACTTAGCTCCCTTAAAGACTTCAGTCTTTTTAATGTTTCATATAATCAATGTACTTTGTGTCTGACGATTGGAGCAAAAATTAAGTCCTACAGAATATGTAGTACAATCAACAGTATCTACTACTTATTAAACCTAAATTTTTTTATGTTGATGTACTGATTTTTGACAATTCTGTTCGAACAGCTGTTCATTTAAACCAATTTCTTTCTCCATCCCTGATTCAGAAATTTCAATTGGAAAGATTCAACTCATGCTAAATCGTAGATCTATATATAGTCGATTTTTCCAACTGTAATCGTTTCGGATCGTGTTTGAATTACTTCAAATTAGGTTTCTCAATCAGGGATTTGACAACACCGTCTGAGTAAAAATATATTTTATTACAGGCTAGATAATAGAGACTGTAGTAAACACAAAGTAATTTAAGTGTTATCTACACCATACAGTTTGGCTTCAAATGTATTTCATCTAACCGTGCCATTTCATGCTGACGCTCGACGCTGGTCTTGAGCGTCAAAGCTGGTCACGTGGTATAGTTTCGATGAAACTGTCACCTTGAAAAATTCTAGAGTCAAATCCGAGCGTCAAATTGAAGCGTCAACGATTCTGCCGGTTTAAATAAATGTCAAAAAAAGTAATCAGAATCATCTTTTTTAATTGTTGTAAATAAACCTAGCTTTGAATGTTTTGATGTCACTTTTCCTTATGTCAATTATTATCGAGATCGATATCATTTATTCAACGTCAAGCATACACAATTCAAGCGTGAGAACTAAACAATGTTTAGTTTTGACGCTAGAATTTTTCTAGATGGTTTTTATCGAAACCGTACCACGTGACCGACTTTGTCACTCAATACCAGTGTCAAGCGTCAGCATGAAATAGCACCTTAAATTTATTAAAACAAGCTTACATGTTTTGCGAGAAAATGCGCGCGTGTCTTTTTCATATATTTATTTTAATGTATATTTTTGTGACATTTACATATATTTTTTCGCTTTCGACCAATCTTGTTACGGATGCCCGACTAGAAATTATAGTGAGGAATGCCGAAGAATTAGTGAGGGGCAAGTTTGGATTGCCTAACTTAGGCAAGCCTAATATGCGCCTTATTACATCCATGTTAGGCAAAGCGAAGATCGGTTTGCCAAATATGAATAGAATTCGGGACATCTATGGCAAGCCGAATTACGGCAAACCTTCGGTTACCGTTACTTCCTACAAGTTAGACGTTCCTAAAGTTTCTCGAAGTTTAACCTGCCAAGCTTACGAGGAATTAGGGACATCTATGGCAAGCCGAACTTCGGCAAACCTTTGGCGACCGTTATTTCCTGCAAGTTAGGTGTTCCATAGATTTCTAAAAGTTGGCTTGCCAAGCTTAAGGGGAACTAGGGACATCTATGGTACGCCGAACTTCGACAAACCTTCGGTTACCGTTATTTCCTGCAAGTTAGGTGTTTCTAAGGTTTCTCGAAGTTTAACTTGCCAAGTTTAAAGGAAATTAGGAATATCTATGGCTAGCCGAACTTCGGTAAAGCTTCGGCTACCGTTATTTCCTGCAAGTTAGGTGTTTCTAAGGTTTCTCGAAGTTTAACTTGCCAAGTTTAAGGGGAATTAGGGACATCGATGGCAAGCCGAACTTCGGTAAACCTTCGGTTACCGTTCCTTCCTACAAGTTAGGCGTTCCAAAGATTTCTAGAAGTTGGCTTGCCAAGCTTAAGGGGAACTAGGGACATCTATGGCAAGCCGAACTTCGGTACTTGAATGCAAATCAATCGCGTGTACTCATAACCTTCTTTTAATCTACTTATAATACTACTGCTGGACAATTTCTATTTAATTGACAACTTTATTTGATTAATTTTCTATGTTTAATTAATAATAAAAAAAAAAGAAATATAAAAACTTTATATAAAAAATATATTTTTAATCCAACCAACAACTTAGGTGAAAAAAATATAAAAAAATTACATGAAAAATATATTTTTTATATAGACTTTTTCTATTTCTTTTTCTACGTTGTTGATTAATGAAAAAATTGATTGTTCATATAATTTTTTTTATATTTTCGCAATTAAATTTTCTATAGATTCAAAATACATGACTAATAAACTTTTTTCATATTTTTTATATAAATTATATGAATTCTTATATATTCTAAGATATATTCAAAATATATAAACTATATACGAAAATCGGCTAAAAATTAGCTATTTAAAATAAATACTTTTTATATATTTATATAGTTTTAATAAATTTTATATGTTTTTTTTATATACTTTTTTGATTGAGGTAAAGCCTATATACTTTTTTAACAATTTTACACATAACTGTATAATCAAAATTACACATATTACAATTACTGATATACCAGATTTTATAGTGGACAAAAAAAAATAAGAAATGTTTTCGTTATTACTAATAATAGATATTCAATTATATTTTGCTGTTTGGAAAGTGATGTATTCTTTCAATCTCATGTAGCACAAATAAACTTAGTAGTCACTATCGGTAGCGTAGCCTAGTCGTTATAGCGCGTCGGTCTCTCGTTCGTTAGGTCCCGGGTTCGAATCCCACTAAAGCGTGCGCGGTTAGTCGATATTCATAGCGTTTTTTCCCGAAATAAAAAAGTTCTACTAGATTAGGACTTAAATTAATCACATAACTGATGATTTCCGCAAAACCAAAAGTATTATACAAAAAAAAAAAAAAAAAAAAACGGAAATCGAGTAATTTTTTTTTTTAATTTAGTTTAAATTTTCATACTCGGTCGCTTGAGAGTCACTTAGGACCTTTGCAGCAAGTGTGGCTTCCAAACGGCCGCCGAATTTGAAAGCCAAGTAAGGCTGAATCCCGCAACTGCGTTACATCCCAAACATCACCCTCGTTTGGATGCCTCACTTGCCACAAGTTTGGCTTCCAAACTGCCACCGAATTCGGATGCTAAGCTTAGGACACTTTAGGCTTAGGATCCTTGCAGCAAGTGTGGCTTCCAAACTGTGTCACGTAACGATTCAAATTATTTGGTTTTAATTAGTTGTAAGTTAAGTATTTTAATTTTATATTTGAATTTGAATCGTTGCGCGGGCATTCCGCCATTTCGCCGATGAGACGGCAGTCCGTGCACGGTGCTCGCGCATGTGCGTAAGGTATGAGAGAGCACGTGTGATTTAATTTTATTTTTATAATTTATAATTTATGATTTAATTTATAAGCGATTGACTTTTGTTTAATTTAAGTAATTATTAATAATTTTGAGTTAGTTGGGATGCATAATTCAGCGTCACATTATGCCCCAACAATTGGCAATATATTGTTTTGTTTAACTTGTCGTCCGACGGATGACGTCAAGTGATGTTTATTGTTTAGAAACAATTAATATTTATTTTATGATTTAATATAAAAACATAAAGAGGATATGAACAAATAGTTCATGCAATTAAGTAATTTACCATGTATCATCCAGGTGTTAGAGAATTATGTTATAATTTATATTTTTGTAATTTCCCTGGTGGAAATCGTTTTCTCCCAGCAGTCTGAATAATACTTGCAGCATTCTGAATAAAAATTCTACAAGTATTAATGGCTCTGAAAAGATCTGAAATATTCTGAAGAAGTATGAAAAAAGCTGTTTAAGATGTTTTACGCAATTTAAAGACTGAAACCATAAAAGTTTTTAGACTCTTATAAAAGAGTTTTTCAGAATTAATCAGAGATTTTGTAGTCACATAACGGAAATAAGTATAATACTTTGTAAGACTTTTTCAGTGCTAATAAGTAATTTTAAAAAATATTTAGAGTTTTGGAAAATCAGTGACTGAATTTTTCAGACATATTGAATACTTTTCGTTGGAGATAAAAAAATTGGATGGGAGTAATTTCGTTAGGAGGGAAATATTATTAAAGGCATTTTATTTTTCTTTATATCATTCCTTACTTTATTTTAAAAGTTATAACGTTCTCACTTAAAACATACAACTAATCTTTAATAATTAATAAAAAAAAGGATAACTATTGCTCTATAGTATTTTGAAATATAATAAAATGTTTTCTTACTATTACAGAGTTTACGTATACTTATAAACTATTTTACATCATTTTCATACGTATATATTTTCCGTGATATCAGCATTGTAATTTCAGACCATTGTAAGCACACATTTGATCAATTTTTGAACAGATGGATTTATCAAAAAATGATAAGAGACCTTTTTTGTAGAGCGTTCGATTTCCTATAAATATAAGTATTAGTCTATTTGATCCATTGATTTCTTAAGGATTTAAATGTACTTAAAGCTAAAAAAAAAATTTTCCCCGTGTTATTTAAATGGGAAAATCGAATTTTTTAATGAGCTAGGTCTGTAATCGACACAGAATTTTTATTCTTGCGCGAAAATTTTTTTTAACTTTCCGCTAAGAAAATTGTACTTGTTGCTCCGAAATGACGCACCCTAATATATATATATATATATATATATATATATATATATATATATATATATATATATATATATATATATATATATATATATATATATATATATATATATCCATATATATTGTTATGCCGCCGTAGATTTTCTTATTCTTTTTAATATTATCTTTCCAAAATTGCTGACGGTGATGTTCATACGCCAGCGTCTGGGTAGAGCACACCGTATTACCAGTTGTTTCCCATGGCGTAATGATATTCAAAACTGCATTATATTTTATTTTAACGTTTTTAGTCAGTCACAGAATTGTACTCAGAGAATCAACTACGGAACTGTAGTAGACGAAATAAATACAGTTACAGAGAATTCAGGAATCTATAATAGAATTGAATCTAATGATCTGAATATATTTTATGTTATAAAATATACTCTAGAATAAAGAATTACAATATAATATTAAATTCAAAACCTAATTTTAAAATTTAACAGACAATATTTAGTTTAACAGTTGAAGTGCAAACGTTACGTTATTAAATAAACAATTAAAAGTTCTTTCGTAGTTTTAGACAGTAAAAAGGTTGTTGTGTCAGTTATTTAAATAGAAAATTGAACCTTTTCTCCCACGGCATAACAATATATATATATATATATATATATATGCCATAATTCGAAGGAACAGAAAAATTTTAGAAATTTTTTAGTATTTAAACCAATGTATAGGTCGGTTTTTGAAAAAAAAATTTTTTTGTATTTTTAACATCCATTAGACGTAAGTACAAAAAAAAACTATTTTTGGTTTTTTAGTAAATCAACCGCTACTCTGCAAATATCGATAAAAAAAAAATGTTGTCCGAGACTTTTTTAGCTTCATGTACCCCTAATAACCGTGCAAATTTTTAAATTGATCCATCGAGCCGTTTTCGGGGTGAATTGACAAAAGTTTTGCAAAGCAATTACAAGAACAAGTTTTGTTCCTTTAATTCTGTAATTATGATCAAAATGAAAAAATATTTTTTTTCGACTTTTCTCAAATTTTTGCATTCGTTACAAATTAAATGCAAGAAAAAGATAAAAAAAAAATTATCCAAAAATTGTCAAAAAAATTAACAAATTGCAACTTGTTTTTTTGTGTTTCAAAATTTTTTCTTTATATTTTTCGGAATTTATTTTTTGTCTTTTTCTTGCATTTCATGAGTAGCGAATGCAAAAATTTGAGAAAAATAAAAAAAAAATATTTTTATGTATTTACTTCTAATGGATTGTTATGCCTTGGGAATTTTTGGAATCTTCTTGAATAATAACAACACTCGAATTTTAATTTTAATAAAGTTTCACTTATTTATTGAGAAATAACACTGAAGACTTCACTTTAAATACATTACAAATAATATGCTAGTAAATTGATTTGAATGTCTTACAACTATGATAATAATATTACTGATTATAGAAAATAAGGAATAGTACTTCTATTCTATTTAAAACAAAGTTATTCTTAATTAACAGTTCTGTAATTATTCTTATTTCTTTCGGTTCTTCTTTCTAACTAACTACCGGCAGTCAGCGATTGCAGGTGATGCTACAACTGATGTTATTACGCTCTGAGAAAAATTAAACAATAAGTAGTCATGCGGCCGATAGCGAGCGTAAGAACATCACTGTCAGCACTTTTGGAAGTGACCGTGAAAATAATGTACTGAGGCATAACACCCCAACCTTTAGAATGAAAAATCTTCTTAATTCTTTACTACATAGATTTTTCTTATCTTTTATAACTAAGACAAATCTTCAAATTCAGACAGCTGGAATTTCGATCTATGGTTTTTATTGAAAGCAAACTGTTTATTTGTTTCTATTGCAGGAGGTAAATTCAAATTTGATGAGATGGAATATGCGTTAATTAGATCATTCATTGAAATTCCATTTTTTACGAATTCTTGATTAAAGGTTTGAACATTATTAGAATTTTGAGGTGAAAGTTTCTTACCTTTTTTACAACAATTATAAATTCCAGTTATCATGTTTTTCAAGATTTGGTACAGCTTCAATTTAACAATTATATATAATATTACTACTACACCTAACCCGTACAATATATATGAAATCCAACTTATTGCTTTTTCATAAGTAGTTTTTGTTCTCTCATGATTTCCTATTTCAATTGCTTCTCTACGTATTTCAGTCAGTGTAGTGCCATATTTAGTTAAATCGCTTAATTTTATATCGGGTGTTGCTATAGGATGAATTTTTATTTAACTGAAATTTAAAGATGGGTCTTCTAATACCTGAAAATGTTCGCTAAAATTATAAGTAATAAGTGGTATAAATGCTTTGTTATTGTCGTTATTTCTTTCTATGTAAGAGTTTAATATTACATCATTTGTCAACGCATTACAGCCAGGTGCAATCCGTAATAATTTTGTACCATTTATGAGTTCGTTTTCTACTACATCTCCGCATATAATTTTTATAGTTTCTGGTATTGGAGCTGAATACAACCATTCATGACCATTCTTTAACTGTATCCAAGCTGTATGTTGCATTGTTATTACTTTAAGATCGCAATCGTTTTTATCTAATTTTGAAGGATCATTTATGATTTTACTTAGACAAGAATCATGTTTTTGAATGTAATATTTAGGATGAACCGTTTTACAAAAATAAACTAATTTATGGTTTTTACAATTTTCCAAGAAATGTTCATCGCTAGGAGTATATAATAATTTTTCATTATTTGTTATAATATAGTCATGCGGATTTGAAATATATATTGCTAAATTTTGATGCAATATTTTCGGTGCGGGGATTATTCTATATGCTTTATAATTGCCTAATTCCAATAAAGGCACTTTGATATGATAAATAAATCTATACTCTACTACACTAATTGTTACTTCGCTTATCTCTAAATATTCAAAGTAATTACCATCATGGAGAACAATCGGCATTTCATTCGCGCCCCTTTCATTTTGAATCAATTTTATAGAACTCATAAGTAGTTCTGGTGTCAATAATTGAGGATTTACTTGACCCATTTTAGCAAAAGTAATACATTGACTAAACATATTAACATTCCTACTAAATTCTATCAAACCTAATTCAAGTTCTAAACACATTTCAGTTATCAAAGTATTTTCTTGCAACAATTTCTCTTGTTCAACAATAAGTTGCATATTTTCATCAAAATTTTGGAAATTCGAGTTTATGTCAGCAAATTTTTTATCATACTCTCTAAAAATACTTTCAGTTTTGTGCAAGGTTAGTTGTAAAATGTATGTTTGATTTTTGAATAACTCCCCAATTCTTTTATTATCTTTATGAACTGCATCAATTTCCGAATTATAATAGTCAGCGTCATCCTGACTCATAGTTCCAAAAAGTATTTTAGTGATTTTACCCACAAAGTCAAAAATTCCCCTTTTATTTCTAATTAAGTTAGGTACCCCTAAAGCAGAAAATAGTTTATACTTATCTTGTCTAATACTTTCTAATTGACTTTTTAATCTTAAAATTAATCGTGTTTCTGTGCAATTATTTTGACATATTGAGTCAACTTTATTGATGCTTCTCAAGAGTTCCGATTCTTGAAATGATAGTTCATCAAGATTGAAATAGGATACAATATTATAGGTTTCGTGAAAAAACCTTACATCTCCCAAATATTCCATGTAAACATTTGGTAGAGTAGAAAAATTTAGTTCTTCGTAATTTTTACCTTCTGATTTGACCACACAAACTACGATTCTGAAACAAATTGATATTAGCATATTTTAATTTATTAGCATGCACTACTATACTTTTATTTCTTTTTTCTAATTTGTAGTTAACGTCAGATAATTTTTCGATTACTTTATAAGGCCCTTCAAAAGGCAAATTAAGAGCGTTAGTCTTATCATTGGCACTACTTTCCTTTCGTAACCATACCAAGTCACCTACCTTAAATTCTTTCGGATTTATCATTCTATCATACCGTGTTTTCGTTCTTTGCTTGCTTTCCAACATAATTCGTTTACTTTCTTCTATAGTCTTCTTTATTTTACCTTGTAGATCGGATAAATATTCTTCATATGAAATATTATTAGTCCTTAGTGATGATAAACCTTTAGCATTAAATCCAAAAACTAGTTCAAATGGTGTGAACCCTGTACTTTCATGCTTGGAAGTATTATAATATAAATTTGCTAGATGAATCTCCGTATCCCAGTCGTCAGCGTTTTCATTAGAAAAGTGACGCAAATAATCTTTTAGTACTTGATGACTTCTTTCTAGACTGCCATTACTCTCAGGATGAAAACTTGTCGTTGTAATATGATTAATTCCTAACATTCTTTGAAAATTCTTCATCAAATCGCTAGTGAAATTCGTACCTCTATCTGTTAGTATATTACGTGGAAAATTAAAATAAGTTGCGTAATGTTTCAGAAATTCATCTATAACCGTAGAAGCAGTCATGTTAGGAATTGGTATCCCCACGAAATATTTCGTTAAACAGTCTTGAATTGTTAAGATGTATTTATTACGTCTTTCTGTTAATGGTAACGGTCCACAAATATCCATTGCAATTTTATCATTGAAACACTTCGGAATATCGGTGATTATCATTGGCATTTTAGTTGGATGTCTGTTCACTTTATTCTTCTGACATACTTGACACTTCTTTACGTAGTTTTCAACGTCTTTCCTTAAAGTATTCCAAAAATAGTTCTGAGAAATTCTATAATAAGTTTTCTTTATTCCACCATGACCTCCTAGGATACTGTCATGGTTTTCTTTCAATATTTTTCCAATTTCTTCGTTCTGAGGAATTATTCTCTCTTTATCATGCAGAATTATCAGAGTATTTCCTCTACCAAATATTTCTTTCCATGTTTTTTCTATTTCTTTCTTTGGAAGTCCAGTTAATTGAGCACACCCATTATGATCAACATGGAGTTCCTTAAATTCTTCAGCAATACTTAAGTATAATATCTCAAATATTTTTTCACGTAATTCTTCTTTTGTTGTGTGAGCATTCACTTCAACAATTATATGAAATTCTCTATTTTCTTCACCATAATAAACTTCAATCGACCGGGATTCATTATTTCGGACGAAAGAAACATCAACACTACCCTCAGGTATTGGTGAGTTCGTCAGATGTAATTGTTTTCCTAATTTAATAACATCTTCTTGATTTCTGAGTTCTTCTGAGTGATCTTCAATTTGATGTTCCAAATCTTCAAGGTGATGATCTTCCTGTGAAGCTTGTACTTCTGTCGTGCGTAATTTTTTATTTCTTTCACCACTAGTTCCTGGTGTTTCTAATTTTCTTTTAATTCCTTTATTCTCCTTAATCTCTCGAGATTGACTTCTTGAATTACTTGCTTGTGTCTCTTTATCTTCTCGTAATTTTTTTTCAAAACTAGATCTAATAGTTTTCCTTTTTCTTTTACTTCCCACTGTAAGTTCTTCGGTTTCGTCTTCTATTTCTGATTCTGAATCTATTAGATCATCAGCATTAATTCTTCTAAACACTAAGACAGGATTCCTGGATAGTGCATCAGCGTTTGTATTCAATTTCCCTTTCTTGTAAATTATTTCATATTCGTATTCTTCCAAGGTTATCCTCCATCTCAATAATCTTGAGTGTGGGTCTTTATGATTCATTAACCAAACCAAAGGACGATGATCTGTGATAATTTTGAATTTACGTCCATACAAGTATGGATGAAAATGTTTAACACACCATACTATTGCCAATAATTCCTTCTCAATTGTTGAATAATTCTTTTCTGCTTTATTCAGAGAACGGCTCGTGTAAGCCACCGGATGATCTCTACTATTTTTTATTTGAGACAATATACCGCCAATAGCCGTTCCTGAAGCATCAGTTGTGAGAGTAAATTTTTTCGAGAAATCTGGATAAATCAGAATTGGTTCTGAACATAATTCCTTTTTCAAAATCGTAAATGCTTCATTTTGTTCTGGTCCCCAATGAAATTCTACATTTTTCTGTAATAAAGTTGTTAAGGCTTTTGCCTTTTTACTATAATCTTTAATAAATTTCCTGTAATAACCAGTCATTCCTAAAAACTGTTTAATTTGTTTGACATTCTTTGGCGTCGGGAATTCTAAAACACTTTTACACTTCTCAGGATTGGGTTTGACTCCATCTTCTGTGATGATATGACCCAAATATTGCAGTTCAGGTTTCAAATATTCACATTTGTCGGGTTGAAGCTTCAAATTAGTTTCTCTAAGTCGCTGGAAAAGGATATTCAAATTTTTATTATGTTCAGCCAATGTCTTCCCATAGACGATAATATCGTCAAGATAAACAAAACATATTCGTCCAATAAGTCCTCGCAACGCATTATCAATCATTCTTTGGAATGTTGCAGGAGCGTTCTTTTATCCAAATGGCATCTTCAAATATTCGAAGTGACCTTGAGGAGTACTAAATGCTGTTTTCATTCGATGTTTCGGATTCAAAGCAATTTGATGAAATCCACTTGCAAGGTCAAAAGCAGAAAAATATCTTGAATTTCCAAGTTGGTCTAAAATTTCTTCGATGTTAGGTAATGGATAAGCATCTTGAATAGTTTTATCATTTAATTTTCTAAAATCTGTTACAACTCTCCATTTTTGTTTCCCTGATGCGTCTTTTTTTTTGGCACAATCCATAAGGGTGGGTTGTAGGGTGAATTTGAATTTTGAATTATCCCATTTTTCTTCATCTCCTCTACTTGTCTAGTTATTTCGTCATGTTGAACAGGTGGAAATCTGTATTGTTTAACATTTATCGGAATTTCATCGGTTGTTTCTATTGTATGTTCGGCTAAATTTGTAGTAGGTAGTGGATCACCTGGCAAGTAAAATATATCCTGGTATGAATCAATAATATCCCAGATTTCATTTTTTTCTTTAGCCTTTAAGATATGAGAAAGTCGAGTGTTTTCTTTCAATAAATTACTTCGTTTTTTTGAGTAATTACATTTTAATTGGAGAATCTGAGATTGATCGCGATTAAAAATTATTGTTCGTTGTTTTGTCAATATTATCGCGTCTTCTTTTTCTAAGAACGGTCTTCCTGCAATGCCATCTTCTTCCAATGGAAAGTCATCGGGAACAACTAAGAAAATATGATCCACTTTATCAACAGTAACCTTACATTCTTGATTACAAATTATTGGAATATTATTGATTCCGGTAATTTCTGCGCTTACTTTTCTTACAGGTAATCCAATGGTACACTTTAATTTGATGATGTTGACGGATGCTCCTGTGTCTGCCAGGAACGTATGATTTCGCTGTCCGACGGTACTGTTGACTCTGAGTGTGAAATTTGCTCCGGGGTTTCTTCTATTTCTCGACATTGAGTATATTTTATCTGATTTGGCGGAACATTTGGTAATCGACGAGACGGAAAATTTTGGTAAGTAGTCTGATATCTTTTTGGACAATTTCTAATAAAATGTTCTAGACTTCCGCAACCATGGCACGGAAATTTATTCTTAACTTCAGATTTCTGATTAAATCCTTGAATTTTAGGACCGGCGTTTCGACTTTCTTGAGGTTTCTGAGGTGGTTTAAAGTTACTTGAAGAAGGTTTCTTATGAAGGGTTAGAGAAATTAATTCTTCTTTTTCAGTTTCTAACGCTAAATTTTGAGCTTCACGGAGGGTTTTTGGCTTACTCGCTTTGACAAATAGCTTAATACTAGCACGTAAGCCACGGATATAATGAACAAGCCCTTGTTTTTCTTCATTTGCTAAGATTATAGCTCTATTGGTTACATTGAGATCAGGATTGTTATTAACGCACCTTTTTACATTTAAATGACAATCGTTGAATCTTTTATTGTAGCTGAGAATATTCTCATTACTTTGCTGACATTGACTTCGTTCGAGCAAAGCAACATCGTATGATTTGTTTTCACCGAAATTATTCCGTAACGCCTGAAGTAGATCTTCGGCTGATCGAATGTCCCAACCATCTATCATTTTTCTCGCATGTCGCACAATTTTTTTGGAAATTATTAATCTAATAAAAACTGATTTCGAGTCTTCCGCAACGTCGTTCAAAACAGATTTTATTTCAAAAATAAACGTTTCCACTGATATGTTATTCCCGTCAAATTCCGTAACTAATTCTAATTGTGATTTTAAAATTTTCATTTTATCCGGAGTTATACTACTAGTTTCCGATGCGACGGACTCATTATCTAATTCGTTTGGCGAATTTAAGTCATTCTCCTTAGGAAGGGAATTTAGTTTTGCAGTTAAATCATTAACTTGCGCTTGTAAAGCAGTGATAAGATTTACTAATTCTTCATTTTGAACTGGCATTTTGTAATCGAATTCTGAATTACTTGACGTTTCACTAGTCGATTCGGTCGGTTCCGAATTATCACTTTTTTTTATTTCACGATATTCCGTAAAATTATTGTTCTGCATAAGTAAATACTCTTAAAATTACTTACAGTAATACGAAAATTCCCATTTTCTGTCAATAAAATTCCGTTGTTTCGGACACACTGATTTGAGAAATCCTTTTAGCTGCCACCAATTTTAATGTTATGCCTTGGGAATTTTTGGAATCTTCTTGAATAATAACAACACTCGAATTTTAATTTTAATAAAGTTTCACTTATTTATTGAGAAATAACACTGAAAACTTCACTTTAAATACATTACAAATAATATGCTAGTAAATTGATTTGAATGTCTTACAACTATGATAATAATATTACTGATTATAGAAAATAAGGAATAGTACTTCTATTCTATTTAACACAAAGTTATTCTTAATTAACAGTTCTGTAATTATTCTTATTTCTTTCGGTTCTTCTTTCTAACTAACTACCGGCAGTCAGCGATTGCAGGTGATGCTACAACTGATGTTATTACGCTCTGAGAAAAATTAAACAATAAGTAGTCATGCGGCCGATAGCGAGCGTAAGAACATCACTGTCAGCACTTTTGGAAGTGACCGTGAAAATAATGTACTGAGGCATAACAGGATGTTAAAAATACAAAAAAACTTTTTTTTTCAAAGAATGATGAGAGGGTTTTGTAGAGAATTTATTCAAGTTTTTAACGCCACCCTCCAATTTACTGTGCGCTCATTGATACCTGAAATATCGATGATCAAACCTAAAAATTTGATGAAAATGCGTCAAAACTATAGACTTCAAGCTACAAATTTTGATCAAGAAATAAATTTAAAGCCGTAAGATGAACGGTGGAGGAAAAAGGTCCATTATGGTCAAAAGTGAATCTAGGGGTGTAATCGCTTAGGATTCACTTTGATCATCTAGTTATTATTATTATTTAATATAATTAATAATAATAATACGTTAAAATTAATCATAAAAATAAAATAAGTAAATTTTTTTCGTTTTTTTTTTTTGTTTTTCGATGAGATCATTTTTCACGAAATTACAGCGATACAAAAATTTCTAAAATTATTCTGTTCCTTCAATTTATGGCATGAGTGTATATTACACTGGGCCAAAAAAATCGACCATTGATTTTTTCTTTCGATATTGTGAAAATATTATTCCTGATGACCAAAATAAATTATTGCGCAATTTTGAGCCCTTAATATTGATATTAAAAGGTGTATTGTTACGACAATTCGTTATTTGAATAAAATTTGATTTTTTACCCAAAACTTGTAAATCATCTATCTAAAAAATTTGAGCAATGTATAATCATAAAGGAAATTTAATTCTTTACAAAAAATCTCTCTTAGTAAATTGACGTAAAACGAGCCGTTTCTTTGTAACCGTGCCTTAAATATTGATTTGTTTTTTAAATTCTTTGCTTCTCTTTTGGATTTTTGTAACTACTAGAAATATTAAAACTGTTTTTAGTCAAGATACGTATTTTTAAAGGAAATTAAATGCTCTACAAAATAGGTCTCAACATTTTTTGCTAAATTCACCCCTTCGATAGTTATTCAGGTTATTCAAGTCGTTTTGACTCAACTTCAATCTCAAATAACTTCCGAAGGAGTGAATTTAGTGAAAAATCTTTACTGACCTTTTTTTTACAGCATTTAATTTCCTTCAAAAACACGTATCTTGACTATTAAAAATTTCAATATTTCTAGTAATTACAAAAATCAAAAATATAAGCAAAGAATTTAAAAAACAAATCAATATTTACGGCACGGTTACAAGAAGACGGCTCGTTTTACGTCAATTTACCACGAGAGATTTTTTGTAGAGAATTAAATTTCCTTTATGAATATATATTGCTCAAATTTTTTAGATAGATGATTTACAAGTTTTGGGTTAAAAATTAAATTTCATTAAAAAAACGAATTGTCGTAACGATACACCTCTTAATATCAATATTAAGGGCTCAAAATTGCGCAATAATTTTTTTTGGTCATCAGGAATAATATTTTCACAATATCGAAAGAAAAAAACAATAGTCGATTTTTTTCGCCCAGTCTAATAATATAATATATATTAGGGTCTAATAATAATATATATTAGGGTGTCCCAAAAAAAAACAAATATTTTTTTTTTGATCTGCTATGGGCTCAAAAATAACTTCATATTATTCAAAAAATTCTCACTAAATTTCAGCCAGATATCTTTAAAATTGAGCTATCACAAAGGGGGGTCCCCTTTCCCATTTAAAATACACGTAAAAATTTTTTTATTTTAATTTTTCGTTATTAAGACTATGAAAAAATTTGTTTTTTAAATTCCGCATAGTATAATTTTGTAGGAAACTAAATTCTCTATAAAAAAGTGCTGATGCATAATGTGTGTCAAACGAACTGGGAATAAGTTACGAGGCTCCAAAGATCGACGCAAATTTAATTTCCTTAGTGTTAACCCTTTCCCGGTTGACCTTGAATCCCTACTCTCAATTTGAATCGTACGTCTTCGTTTTAAAGCGAGAGAGCACTAGCCTGTTGAGAAGAGAAGGGGCAGAAAAAATAGTAGAAGGGGGCGCATGCATGCACTACTACGATCAAACCGTCACTCACACGACTAAACCGTTACTCACACAGCCTTAACAACGAACTTTGATTGGCGCTACCCCCGTAGAGCTCACACCGATTCATTTCGATTCACACTTTCGGGAAAGGGTTAAATTTTTTTTTTTATTATTTTTTATTTTTATTCTATCAAAAAAAGTTTTTTTCAAATTTTGATCATCGTGGTCTTGAAGGAAATTTAATTTCCTACAAAAATTTTCTGATATCATTTATACGTGAAATGAATGAGGAAAAAGTTACAGGGCGTTAAAGGACCACGAAAAATGAAGTTCACTTATCGTTGACATTTAAGTTAAAAAAAAAGAAATATTTTTTCAACTACACTTTTCGATGACATTTAAAGCACTGTAACTTCTTTCTCATTCATTTGACGTATATAAGATATCTGATACTTTTTGTAGGAAATTAAATTTCCTTCAAGACTAGCTCGTCAAAATTTTAAAAATAAATTTTTTAATAGAATAAAAATAAAAAAAAAAAAAAAAAAAATTCAACACTGTGGAAACTAAATTTTTGTCGATCTTTAAGTCCTGTAACTTTTTCCCAGTTCGTTTATCGTACATAATACTTCAGCACTTCTTTGTAGAGAATTTAATTTCCTACAAAATTATACTAGGCGGAATTAAAAAAATAATTTTTTTCATAGTCTTAATAACGAAAAACTAAAATAAAAAATTTTTACGTGTATTTTAAATGGGAAAGGGACCCCCCTTTGTAATAGCTCAATTTTAAGGATATTATTGGCTGAAATTTGGTGAGGATTTTTTGAATAAAATAAAGTTATTTTTGAGCTCACAGCAGATAATATATATATGGAGCGTTCCACGCCAAATCGGACGCCTTTTAGCTTTTGCATCTCGGATTTCTTTGAAACTTTTTTACCTTTTAGTATAGGTTGACAGAGGCCCTCATGATTTTTTTCAAATTTTTTCCTCCAACCATTATCGAGATATCAAATTTTGAAAAATATAGAGATTTTTTTTTCAACTGCCTATAACTTCGCGAAAAGTGGTTTAAATAAAATTTTCATAGAGACAAAATATGTTTGTTTTTAAACATCTTTTCAGTAAAAAAAGAAAAAAAAAATTTTTTGAACCACGCTACCATTAAAATTTGAAATTTTAAGTATAAATTGTCGATTTACAAAAAACACGTACTGATCGATTTTCCTCATAATTTTTCATAGCAAACTGTCACCTTTTCTATAACTTTTTCAGCTATGCTCATAATGGGATGACAATGGGATCTATTTTTTTTGGTTTTTTAAATTTTACATTCCAGTTTTTTTTTAAAGAAAAATGTGTAAAAAAAATATCATGCTCAGGATTTACTATCAATAATTATCTGACTACAATTATTATCAAAATTTTCAAATCTTATTTCCACAGACAAATTATTAAACGTGTACGGAAATAGATGTGAATTAGTAATAATTATTCTGTGGAAATAAAATTTGAAAATTTTGATTATAATTGTGTGTCAGATAATTATTAATTAATAGTAAATCCTGAGCATGATATTTTTTTTACACATTTTTCTTAAAAAAAAACTGGAATGTAAAGTTTAAAAAATCGAAAAAAAATAGATCCCATCGTCATCCCATTATAAACATAGCTGGAATAGTTGTAGAAAAGGAGACAGTTTGCTGTGAAAAATTATGAGGAAAATCGATCAATATGTGTTTTTTGTAAATCGACAATTTTTACTTAAAACTTAAAATTATAATGGTAGCGTGGTTCAAAAAATTTTTTTTTTTTTTTTACTGAAAAGATGTCTAAAAACAAACATATTTTGTCTCTATGACAATTTTATTTAAACCACTTTTCGCGAAGTTATAGGCAGTTGAAAAACAAATCTCTATATTTTTCAAAATTTGATATCTCGATAATGGTTGGAGGAAAAAATTTGAAAAAATCATGAGGGCCTCTGTCAACCTATACTAAAAGGTAAAAAAGTTTCAAAGAAATCCGAGATGCAAAAGCTAAAAGGCGTCCGATTTGGCGTGGAACGCCCCATATATAACAATGGTGCGAGGAAAAAATATTTTTCAGTTTACCTTTAATTATCATGACGAATGACATAATCAATAATGATTATTCTTTTTAACGTTATAAAAAAATCAAAATTGTGTTTTGACTTAATTTTTAAAAATTTACCAAAAATATTTTTTTTATCTTCGTGAATTAAACTCTCAATAAAGATCTGCGTTCAAAATATGTACATCGGTATTTTTACATTAGCTAGTTTTTTTTCAATAACGTATCAAGAACTTCCCTGCAATATGGCTATACTACTTTTAAATTTGCTCAACTATTTACAAATGATTCATCAATGTAGATAAATATTCCTAATCACCAAAACATCCTTTTGGTATTTTAATAATGTAATGTTGCCCTTGTACTTCACATAATATGCATGGCTGCTTTATTATTTCTGGCTTACATAAGCATAAATTTTCAGTGACAGTACATTTTTCAATATTGCGAACTGTTACATTTTTTGGTTGATGAAAAAATTTTTTATGTGTTTGTATTTTGTCATAGAAAATATAAATTTCTTTTTCAGCATTATCCGTGTTAAAGTAGCAAATATTTTTTATTTTTCCAATAATTCCGTTCTTTAGCTCTATCACACGCTATGCACTTGTACATTACATACCTGTAAGAAGGTTTGTCTTATACATTTTAGTATGCATCTTTTCAACCCCTACCGTGTATTAATAAGTACTATTTCAAGGAGGTATGCCTTATGTTTTTTTCAAAGCATATTTTTGAACCCCCTACTATATACAGTTAAAAATTTTTAAATTTCTATAACTATTTTAATATGAGTAAATCTTTCATTGATTGATTGATTGATAGAAATAATTTGTTCGTAGATGTAAAATCAAATTATTATAAAAAATATTTATGGAGTTTTAAAAATACATTTAGCTTCAATAAAAAATAAATTACATATTAAATGAAATACATTCTTGATATTTTTCTTAATTTGAAATTTTTTATATTAAATATTCATTGATATATAAAATCTATCTTCTATAAATAATTTAAAAATTGTTTAACGAAAATTATTACTTTATAGAATAGTTAAAATTATTCTGTGCTTGAAATCTTATGAGAAGTTTCTTTTTTAAACCTTTAACGCATTCAAAAAAATTATTTTATTGTTACACTAAAACTATATTTAAGAAAAATTAACATTTATCCACAACAGCTGGGAACTTATACTAATACATATATTTACACGTTTTTTTTTCTGTAAAGCCGACCCTGTAATCTTCATTTATTTACAAATTGAAAAAATTTTCAGTTGCACAACAAAATTTTATCTCTAGAAAAATTTACATTTATTTGCGATCGATTTATCCTAATACGAATATTTGCCTGCTCCAAAATGTTTTCCCTAAACTGCTTAGCCGTAATTTGCATTCTTTTACCCATTAATAGATTCTTTCAGCTGCTTAGAAGTTTTAAATATTTTACAGAAAAATTTTGTAAACTTACAGAAAAATTTTGTAAACTTACATTATAGTAAACAAAAATTTCCATTTATTCAAGACCGCTTTAATCTTACATATTTACTTATCGAACACCCTTTTGAAAAATTTATAGATATTTACTCAAAAACTTTATCTTAGAAAATTTTATATATTTTATTTTAATTTTGTCTATCGTCAACTCAAAAGAATTAAGATATTTTCGAAAAACCTGCTGCTTGTTTATACATTATGAAATAGCAGTCCTTTATATATGTATTTATTATTTTAAAGGATCTCATTTAAATTTTATTAAAATATACGTATTTGCTCAAAACTTTATCTTGGAAAAATTTTTACATTTTATTCTAATTTTGTTTATTGCTACCATAAAGGATTAAGATACTTTTGAAAATTACCGCTATCCAGTTATGCAATCTGCAAAATACATTATTCAATAACAAACCTAAATATATATTTGTTATTTTAAAAGTTTTCATAATTTTTATATTTACTCAGCTGAAAAAACTAAAATTTTTTTCAAATTTATATTTTAATTAACATAATTTATACATTTACACGATTTTAGAAAAATTTTTTCTCGGAAAAAAAATGATTGTAAATCTTAAAAATTCAAGAAAAATTTTTATCTTTTTCATTGTCGGTTTTTCTTTGATAGATCTTATATAAAAAGAGACGTTTTTAGAGATGATGCATCAGTTCATTTCCGCTCATCATAAAACGAGTTAGCTATAACTTTGTGCTTTACGAAAAAAACTTTATCCTTTAACTATGGCGACACAATTATATTCCAACGTTGTGAATACGATTGCTCAAACATATGAAGATCTTTTAACTCACAACCCTATCAGTAGAGATATGAGCATTAGAGCTTGTAATGTTTGTAGTGAAACTATCATATCATTTAATAGTATCCTATTAAATCCTCGAGTTAGTGTTCAAGAGAGACGGTGTATACAAGCAAACATTACACTATTACATTCATATTATGAGAAGTTTTTACGATTAAGTGGTCAAGTGGTTGGTGGTGATCTGAATTCTAGAAATTTAATTAAGTGGCGAGATATGGAAAACGCATTTCAGAATCGCATAACAACCGGCTGCATTGTAAATATTGGACATATTGATTTAAGAACATTTCTGAATGATGCAAAAAGTTTAACAATTAATAAAATTCGAGAAAATATGCAGCGGATTGGAAATCTTAAAGTCAGTACAACTTTAATGTGTAAATTTGAAAATGTTAAAAGTGAATTAACTGTTGAGGAAACAAAGACATTTCAAACTCCAAGAGATGAGATATTGGTAACGACAGATCTTGGCAACTGGTTTGCTAGTAGTGTGTATGATGTTTTATTGAAGAAAGTCGAAGAGTTTAATCAAAAAGACTCAGGGTGGAGTTTAGTGGAAGTGATAAATTTAACAATTAACATCGCTAGATATGCCCCATTAAGAGCTGGGTTATCAACGTTTACAACCTTGCCTAAAGATGTACAATATAAAAAAGCTGTTATCAACATCCAAAATAACGATGAATTTTGTTTTCTTTGGTGTGTAACTGCTGCAGTATATGGTGCTGAAACTACTCACCCAGAAAGGACATCATCATATCCACATTTCAGTACGCTTTTTAATTATAAGGATATTCAGTTTCCTATAACTCTTAAAGACATTCCGAAATTTGAAAAGTTGAACAACTTGAAGATAAATGTTTACGGACTTAAATCGCAGTTCACCAAGAATGAAGAAGATGCAGCATCTAGTGTAATAGCGCCATTATACTTAAGTACCAATTGTCAATGTAAGAAACCTATAATTTATTTATTAATGATTGAAGCTAATAATAATAATATTAATAATAATAATAATCTTAATAATGAAAATCTTAAGAACTATAGACCAATTTTCCATTTGACTTTAATAAAAAATTTACCACGTTTAGTAAAAAGCCAAATATCAAAAAGTAAAAATAAATTATGGTTTTGTGAGAGATGCTTGTGTCATTTTAGATTTGAAAATTCTTTAGAAAAGCATAAATTAGACTGTATTAAATATAATAAAATTAGAATGAGCTTGCCTGACAAAGAAAATAAAATATTGAAATTTAAAAATTTTAAATATAAAGATCCTGTTCCATTTGTTGTCTACGCCGATTTAGAATGTACTCTTGAATCTGATAATGGTACTGAAAAACACGTTCCTTATAGTATAGCTTATTATGTCTTATGTAATTATGATTCATCGTTATCAAAGTTTGAGCTCAAACGCTCTTCTGATTGTATTGATTGGTTTATTAAGGAGTTGGAAATTTTGGGAAGAAAAGTTGATTTTAAACTTAAAAACCCTATACCTATGAAGCCGCTCAATAATGATGAGAAAAGATATCATAACGAAACAAAAGATTGTCATATTTGCGGGAAAATAATCGATTCTAATGATAATAAATGTCGTGATCATTGTCATTTCACAGGCAAATATCGTGGGCCTGCGCATAATTCATGCAATTTGAATTACAAGCAATCTCATAAAATACCTATTATTTTTCATAACTTATCAGGTTACGATTCGCATTTTATTATTAAATCATTAGTGACTGGATTTAAAGGTGCAGTTACTGTTTTACCTATTAATAAAGAACGTTATATATCATTTACAAAGTCTATTAACAATACATTAGTTGAATTGCGTTTTATTGACTCATTTCGATTTATGGCATCGGGTCTAGAGAAACTAGCATCATATCTTACAGATAATGATAAACAAATTACACGAATGTATTACTCTGATCATGAACAGTTTAGTTTAGCTACTCGTAAAGGAGTATTTCCGTATGAGTACATAGATTCTATAGTAAAGTTGAATGAAGATAAATTACCTAAAAAATCATATTTTTATTCTAAACTGAATGATAATAATATATCTGATGAAGATTATGATCATGCAAAATTAGTTTGGAGTAAATTTAATATTAAAACACTTGGTGAATATTCTGATTTGTATTTAAAAACTGATGTCTTATTATTAGCTGATATTTTTGAAAATTTCCGACGTAGTTGTTATAATACTTATAATTTAGATCCCCTCCATTATTATACAGCACCAGGATTAGCCTTTGATGCTATGTTAAAGCTCACTGGTATTCAATTAGAACTGCTAGATGATGCTGAAATGGTATTATTTATAGAAAAAGGTATAAGAGGAGGTGTGTCACAGTGTACAAATCGTCATGCTGTAGCTAATAATCGATTTATGGCTGATAACTTTAATCCAAATAAACCTGAATCTTATTTAATGTATTTTGATGTGAATAACTTATATGGAGCTGCAATGAGCATGCCCTTACCGTGTAAGTCATTTAAATGGGTTGAAAATATAACTGTAGATAATATAGATATTATTTTTAATTCAAACGAATCAAAAGGTTTTATACTAGAGGTAGATTTAGAATATCCGATAGAGCTTCATGATCTGCATAAAGATCTACCATTATGTCCTGAGCATTTTGTACCACCAAACCGTAAGCAATCTAAATTAATTACTACTTTATATTCAAAAGAAAGATATGTAATTCATTATAAGAATTTACAACAGTGTCTTGAGTTAGGTATGAGGCTCGTAAGAGTTCATCGTGTTCTAGGATTCGAACAATCAGCTTGGTTACAACCATACATTGATAAAAATACTGATTGCCGTAAAAATGCGAAGAATGAATTTGAAAAAAACTTTTTTAAGCTCATGAATAATGCTGTATTTGGGAAAACAATGGAAAATGTTAGAAAACATAAAGAAATTAGAATAGTTACAGAATGGACAGGACGTTTTGGTGCAAAATCACTAATTTCTAAACCTAACTTTCATAGTTTAACTGTTTTTGGCGAAGACATTGTAATAATTGAATTAAAAAACGTTCATGTACATTTTACAAAGCCCATATATATTGGATTTAGTATACTTGACTTAGCTAAGACATTCATCTATGATTTTCATTATAACTATGTAAAAAAAAAATTTCATAATGATACCTCAAAATGAATGTATACAGATACTGATAGTCTCATTTATCATTTTACAGTGCTAAATATCTACGAAATTATTAAACGTGACATTCATAAATTTGATACATCAGATTATTCACCGAATAATGTATATAATATCCCATTGAAAAATAAAAAAGTATTAGGTCTTATGAAAGATGAAAATAATGGTAAAATTATGGAGGAATTCATAGGTTTAAGAGCCAAGCTTTATACATATAGAAAATATAAAGATAATAAAGTTGAAAAAAGAGCTAAAGGGGTTAAAGGTTCAACTTTAAGAAGGATTGAGTTTGATGATTTTAAAAAATGTCTTTTAGAACATTGCAACGTTGTAGAAAAGGAATGGTTAATCAAAAGTGATAAACATATTGTTAGGACAGTTTTACAACAAAAATTAGCATTAAGTTGGAACGATGATAAAAGACGTTTGCTTGAAAATTCAACAGATACACTACCATGGGGATATATGCAAGTAGAAAAATAATGTATAATTATTAATTTTTAAAACTTGTAAATTGAAATTTGTGAAAAAAAAAAATAGTAATAAAAAATGAAGAAAACATTTATATAGAAAAATTGTTTATTTATTCATTAAAATACATTACATCTAAAAAATGATCTTTAATACAATAAAATTTTCATAAATCTGATTCGTCTATCCAGCTATTATGTGAGCTATCAAATCCTAACCACTTTACAAAATATTTATTTCCACGCTTTTTCACTATTTTTTCTACAAGGTACACATCAGGATATTTGACTTTACTAAGCTCTTCATTGTAAAATCCACCTTCGATTGATTGGTTTTGATAATCAATAAGCTTGTACGTTGTTGGATTAGTATTTTGCACGCTTTTTATTGTGAATATTTCAGTTGTCCAATTTGGTGTATAGCCTTTTTCAAAAACGTGTTTGTATTTGTTTATTCGAACTTTATCGCCAACTTTAAACTTGCTTTTCTTTTTATTCAACGGCTGATGGATTTGAAGGGGTTTGTAAATCTTCTTGAATAGCTGTTTTTCGTTCTCAGCCGTTACATCAATGGGCTTCATTTTGATTGTGCGATGTTTGGTATTGTTGTATGCATCAACTAAGTTTTTAAGCATATCGATCCATCGATAACTACCTTGAGCTGTGAATTCTCGCCACATTTTATTTTTTAGAGTTCGATTAAAACGTTCACATATAGATGCTTTTAGGTTGCTAAATGTTGAGTACAAATGAATTTTATGACTTTTCATGAGATCTTTGAATTCTTTATTGTAAAACTCCTTGCCTTGGTCAACGTGTAGATTTTTAGGATGCCTCCCTTGTTGTAATACAGACTTCATAGCATTTCTGACATCACCAGCACTTTTGCTTTTAATAGGAACCGCCCAAGCATATTTTGAAAATACATCTATAATTGTCAGTAGATACTTAAATCCACTATTTACAGAACTATATGGTATCATTTCTACCAAATCAGCTTGCCAAGTTTCATCGAATCCTCGAATGTCAACATGACGACGAGTATAATTTTTTCCTGCCGGCTTGTGAAGCTCTTGAGCTATGACTTTCTTCTTATTTTCCATGTTTTTCAAGTTTAGATAGCCTACGATCAATATCTGCTATAGTTTGAGTATCGCGTACTATAGATCTCACAATCGTTGTTGCACGAGTTGATAGCTGTTCGATATGTTGAATCTGTTCACTAACAAGTTTTTCTAATGCATTCACTTTGGTTGTCAATTCAATAATGAAGTCTGGATTTTTACTCGTCATTTTATCCTCTAACTTAACTATTTCAACTGTTACTTTATCTTCAAGATCAGTTATACGATATTTATTATATTCGCTAATTGTTTTCACATTGTCTAATTCCTGTTTAATTGCAATTTTTAGTTGGTTCATTGACTCGACATTAGATGTCTTCATGAGGTTATCAACTTGTTGGGTTACAGTTTTGTATTTATCGTCAATATGGCTTATTGCAGGTTTCATACTATTATATGTGACTGCATCATTCTTAGGTTCAGCAACATTACATAACCTCTTTTGGTCTAAGTCGAACTGCCCATCATTTGTTAACTTGAAACCTTTTCCAGGTGGTCCAACACCACTACTGCAACCTTTCAATTGTGTCTGATTCGATTGGGAAGATACACGTCCAAATATATCGATACCCATTTTTGATGATCTTCTCTTCTCTAATGTTATTTTATAAATGATGAATTATTGTCAATGTCTCTGTTAATAAATAATTTCAGCTTCACGCAGCTCTTCAATAATTGAAATTATCTCATTCGAATGACTAGAGTTGCCAGCTGTATGAGATGCCATCAATAAACGAAGGCGATCTACGAGTTCATTAGGATCATCCCAATAAATATAATCCACATATTTTCGCTTCTTTGAAACGGTCATTAAGTCTGGTAGTCCTTTACCCTTTTTTATTGGTGACTGAACATAGTCAGCAATATATTTAATATATTTAGAACTCCTTTCAACATAAAGACTTCTTTCAGATTCATAATTTTTCCTGTGTGTGTTTGTGGAAATGATCAGTTTATGGTATACATCTAAATCATTTTCTGTAATAGATTTTTCATTTGGATCACTTTTAAATAATAATTCTATAAGTCCCGGTGATAAGACATAATTTTGATGATTCACTGAAATTGTATTATCACCAAATTGGACCGGTGAATTGCCAAAAAATAATTGATTATTTTTTTTACGAATCCCAAATCTTGTATCTAAGCCTTTAGGATTTTTTTTATTTAACATCTCAATAAATTTGGTGATGGAGCTATGATATCGCAACGGAGTACTTGCAGAGGTTGGGGGACCTGATATAATGGTTGCGTCCAAGTTGGTGGCACTAGTACTACCGCCGTTCAAGTCATCAAAAGTATTTTGATCATCATATATTTCACTGTCATTAGTATAAGTAGTTTGATAGTTACTTGGATAGTCACTATATTCGCGTTTCTTTAACGGAAAGTTTTCTACAGCTTCTTCTTTAATTTCATGTTTCAAAACTTTAGAATTCTCAACTAATGTCCTTAACGGCGTCACCATAGGTTTAAAAATTTTATTTGCAGCTTGTTCAGAAGTATCTTTATCAACCTTTAATATTTTATGCTTCTGTCTTATTGCATCACTAACTTTAGATATCTGAAGCAGCATATCTTTCTGCTGAGAAATATTTCTACACGCCATGTTTGCACACTTGAATGTCATTTATGACTGGGTCAATTTGTATAGAGTATGATTAATTTATACTTATAAAACAATCAAAACCTTTTCTATAACGTCCATTATTTAATTCGCTATCCTTATCAATAACAACAAATTCGTGTTTACTATCATTTTCCTTATCATTCCAGCATGCTGAACATAAATCTTTGAATTCACTGTAGGGCATATCTGTATTCACATGATCATCATATATGTGCTTCAAATTCATTTCATCTTGACGAAAAAGTACAAGAAAATTGGCATTGTCACGTATCAGATGTTTTGGTATACGTGTATAGGTTTGACAGAGATAAAATCTATCAACATTTTTGTGCCGCCCCATACAAAAATATGCTCTGACATGATCTTGTTTCTCACAAGCTACGTCATCGAATATCATAAGCGAATTCGGTTGTGCATCATCTGGATTAACAACTGATTCATGATCATTAAATGGGAAGTACCCAACTCCTTCTATAGGCTGTAGTGCTGACTCTAAGAATTTATATTTAGGCTGATTCAATGATTTAGAGTATACATAAATGTTCTCAAATCTCAAACCATTAGGATGAGTAATTAGTGCAAGGAGTGCATTCGTTTTCCCACAGTTTGATGGCCCACAAAGGACTGCTTGAACAGTATTTGGTAGCAGTGAACCATGACGTTTTTGAATTTTTTTCTCATCACCTTGAATTATTTGATCAAAATTGATCACAGGTAATTTAGCTGTCTGTTTTTCAAACTTCATTTTGAATTATTTTAGATGACACTGAATACTATGTTAATCCGCTGATGACTTAATTCTGACTCAACAATATGCTTATAAGTACCGAGTATTTATACGATTGAGATTAGTCATAGATCTGCAATGGCTAAGAGCAGACGTATTAGTAAAGTTGCAACTAAACGCGGCAAAGGTTTTATCAACAGCGTTATAAATAAACTACCGATAGAATTACATGTGCCAGGATATCAGTACTGTGGACCTGGTACAAAATTAACAAAAAGATTAGCTCGAGGTGATCCAGGTATAAATCCTCTGGACAGAGCATGTAAAGCTCATGACATTGCTTATTCTAATAATCCTGACAATATGGCAGCACGTCATGCGGCTGATAAAGAGCTTGCTGAAAAAGCTTTACAACGTCTTCATGCAAAAGATGCTAGCCTTGGTGAAAAAGCTGTAGCTTGGGGAGTCAATAAAACCATGAGAGTAAAGAGAAGTTTGGGTATGGGCATGGAAAAGAGGGCTGCAGTTAAAAAGAAGTTAAAAATAAAGAGGGGGAAGTCTAAAAGAAATAGTAAAAAGAGGAAAAAGACAGTAAAGAAAAAAAAACGAGTTGTCCCCATCCAACAAATTATAAAATCAGCTAAAAAATCGATGAACGAAGGAGTACTCATTTCACCGTTCAAGTCTGCATTACAGGGTGCTCGTGAAGCTGTAAAAATGGTTGGTGGGAAAAAAAATATACGATCATCGCGTGTATTACCAATACCACCACTAAAAGTAGGTGGATTGCTACCATTTTTAATACCAATTCTTGCTGGTTTAAGCGCTACTGGCGCATTAGCTGGGGGCGCTGCTGGTATCGCTAAAGCTGTAATTGCTGCTAAGACTGCTAAACGTGAATTAGAGGAGGCTAAACGACATAATTCAACAATGGAAGCTATAGCCTTGGGAAAAGGGTTATACTTGTCACCACATAAAACTGGGATGGGATTATATTTAAGTCCTCCCTCAAAAAACATGTAACGCTACCTCATCGAGCTCTGACCAATTTTGATTTAATTAAATATGTAAAGAATTTGAAAATTCCAAATTTCCGAGGTGTTTTCATGAGAAATAATTTACCAAAATCTGGTCCATGGAAGAAGGAATCAGCGATCATAAATCTAGATGATAAAAATGGTGGTGGAACTCATTGGGTCGCATACAAGAAGAATGGTGATGACGTCATTTATTTTGACAGTTTTGGTAACCTTCAACCACCAAATGAACTCATGAAATATCTTGATGTTGGTAGCGTGAAATATAATCATCAGAAATATCAAGATTACGATACCGTTATATGTGGACAATCGTGTCTTAAATTTCTAAATAATCAATTATAAATATATGAAACGAGAATAAAATATGGTTAGTCATGGATGATTCGTTGACGTTAACACTATCTGGAGCAACCTCCACATTGGAAGCTCAATATTTTCCACCCATTGAATTATCGCCTGGGAAAAGTTATGTCTTGGGACTTGTAGAGTTGTTAACATTCAATTCTATACCTAATATCGATGAAGGTTGTAATAAGTTCTATTTATCCAGCATAAATGGGAAGGAAGCAGATAAAATTATAACAATACCAACCGGAAGTTATGAACTACGTGACATTGAAAAGTATTTAATAAATGAATTACCTGAGGGAGTAGAATTGAGTATCAAAGCAAATAACAATGAATTACATAGTGAAATTAAATGCAATCAAATTGTAAATTTTGAGCCGAAAGATTCTATCGCATCATTATTGGGATTTGGAAATCGTCGACTTGTGCCAAACCTTCTACACAAATCTGATTTACCAATAAAAATCCTTAAAATCAATGCACTGCGAGTTGAGTGCAATATTACTACTGGCGCATATATGAATAACCGTAAAGTTCACACAGTTCATGAGTTTTTCCCAAGTGCTGCACCAGGATATAAGATCATTGAAGTACCATCCCACATCATTTACTTACCAGTCGCAGTACAGTCAATACACAATCTTCAGCTGCGAATTGTTGATCAAGATGAGAATTTGGTGAATTTTCGTGGTGAAACGATTACAATAAGATTGCATATAAAATCAGTGAAATAATGGGGATTGTATTTGATAAAAAAATTGGTGGCAGTTATAAAAGTCAAGCATCATGCCTAAAGCCCATCAGTCGTCGTGCCCCTGTCGGGGTGCTAACATCTCAGAACGCCCAATTTCTCAAAAGTCTGGGATTAAAATTACGTGGAAGATCGGTAAAATAAGAAAAATCAATTTGTGCTGCATTATACTACCATGGCGGAAATCTTAAACATCCAAAAACCAATAATCTTCGACGAATCGATTTCTCACTATGAGGTTCATTCACATCAACCTTATGCTTCAACAACATTTAATAATAGTGATGAAATAAGAATCAGTATTCAGCATCAAGATTTATGCATTCTACCGAGTAAGAGTACTTTACACATTTGTGGAAGATTTACAAAAGAAGATGGCATTGCTGTTAGTGAAACTATGGAGTTGGTTAACATGGCCATTTGTCACATGTTTGAAGAAATACGCTACGAATTGAATGCCATTGAAATTGATAGATGCAAGAATGTTGGAATTACAAGCCTTATGAAGAATTATATATCTTTAACCCCCGGACAGGCTAATTTAATGGAAAATGCTGGGTGGTTACAAACTGATGATAAATTGACTAATGGTGATGGATATTATGATATTTCTATACCGCTGAATTTATTACTTGGATTCGCTGAAGATTATAATCGGATTATTATGAATGCTAAACATGAATTAATTCTCATAAGATCAAACACTGATATGAACGCATATCTACATACACCTGCTGCTCGAGAAGCTGCTGAAAAAGTTAAAATAGTTCTTAATAAAGTGGAATGGAATGTACCATACATTACAATGTCGGACAAACAGAAGATTCAAGCACTCAGTTTTATCGCAAATGATCCAGCTATTCCATTAAGCTATCGTACATGGCAATTATATGAATATCCACTACTTCCGAAAACAACGAAACACGTTTGGCCTATCAAAACTTCAACGCAATTAGAGAAACCACGTTATTTGGTTCTAGGATTTCAAACTGCAAGAAAAAATATTGTGACGAAAAATTCCAGTCACTTTGATCATTGTAATATCCGAGATGTAAAAGTTTTCCTCAATTCTTAAAGTTATCCATATGGAAATTTAAATCTAAACATTAATCGCAATCAGTATGCTTTATTGTATGATATGTATACTAATTTTCAAACGTCATACTATAATAAAGATCCGGAACCATTGTTGACTAAAGCAGGATTTTTGGAAGAAGCACCACTCTACATTATTGATTGTTCAAAACAAAATGAATCAATCAAATCTGGACCAGTTGACATTCGTGTTGAATTTGAATCAAATGATCAGTTTCCTGATCAGACATCAGCATACTGCTTAATTCTGCATGATCGTATTATTGAATATAATCCATTAAGTAGTACTGTAAGAAAATTAACTTAATAATTATTGTATTAGATAACAAGGTTGAGAGAAATAAATAAATTTTCACAATTAAAAAATATGCTTTAATAAATTTTATTTTGCTTATACCCAATACACATAATTAATTAATTAATTAATTAATATAGCATGATATATATAATTATATAAGTTTGAAATAAATGTTAAGTATGAATTTATAATTATTTTAATGCATCTTTTAGTTTTTTACACTTGGTACAATCTTTTTTGTGAGGATAAAGATAAATTCCTGGGACATCATAATCAGGACTTGTAATTGAATTATGTTCAATGCAAAACTTATAGTCCATAATTTTAAAGTTCTGTTTTAAATTAATTGGTAGTTTATCCCAGACAAATCGTATTTGAGATCGAGCGAATTGTAGAATGAACACATCATCAAGACAAGCGATGTCAGCTGCATCCATTTTTCTCAAATCTGATAGTTGATAGAATAACTGTACTGATTTCTCATATGATGGATTACAGCCCCAATATTTCAAAAACCATTGTTTTAGCTGCTGAACAGTTCCATATGAACAAGCATAATGTCCAAGTTTGGTGTGGTTGAATCTGAATTCACATCGAGGTCTGTTCATATTTTCGAGATTATCAATCGAAAAAAATCTCATTTGTTCTAAATCAATAACTGGGACTGCATAATCAATCATTTCTTCGAGTCGTTTTTGCATTGTTGGCCCTTGTACATAAAAATATCGTGCATTCTGAACTAGTTGTTTTACCATAGGTTGCAATGATTCATAAGGATGATCACCAGTATCCCAGTGAATACCATGACGATTCCCATCTTGATCTTCACTTTGTTGCACAATCACAGTGTTAGTGTACTGAATAGGTGGTTTGAATACACAAATTTTACACTGATAAACACCATTTGCATTGTTTAGGTTATAAATATCAACTACACATAGTTCCTTGACGATGAATTTTCCATTGGAAACTATATAACCAACGAAATTCACTATATACTCCATTGTTACATATCTATTTATCAACTATGCGACGCTCTAATTTTTCCAGATTTTGAATGATTTTATATAAATTCTTTATCGAATCTTTCAGAGCAATGCAACTTGGGCACGACGAATCTCGTTTGCTTCTGATTATATCCAAATTTTTATAATAAGAAAATAGATCACTAAGAAAAGGACCAATAAACTCTGGACATATGTCACCAAAATAATTTTTAACTATTTCATCAGTGTCTATCGTACCCGGATGACTAATACGTAAAAAATGTTTTTCACTATCACTTAGCTCCTCCATTCAGCACAGCTATAACTAGGAGGACTTAACAAAAAAGCATGAGTTTTATAATGGCAACCCCCTCCAGAAAATATTCTTTTTAGGAGCACAGAGTAAAAAATGATTGGCTCAAAACCGGTTCAATCAACCGTTAAACCCCTACTTCTAATGAAATAAATAATATTCTCAGAAAAACTTTCGAATTTTTGATCATAAACCTCCCCTTACAGCTGTTCAAAGGTCTAGAACGGCCCAGAATGAAAAAAATATCCCCACCAATTTATGCGTAGAAAATTCGAGATATATCTCGAATGTTCGACCCCCTCCAATTCTACGTAAAACAGCTAAAAAATATATATACTGAAAAGTTCTTGAATATCCATTAAGTCCCAAAAATCTGCTTTTATCGATCGGCGGAAACAGATCCCAACGAAATCTTCATTACCATTATCAGGTTCCGATTAAATCTGCGTTACCATGATCAGGTTTCAACCAAGCCTGCATTATCATGAGCAAGTCCGAACAAATCTACATTATCATCAATGAGAAAAAGGCCCAAAATATCGATGAAATAAATCTGCATTACCGATAACAGCCCCTAATATCGATAAGAACAAATCTACATTACCACATATATGAAAACAGGTCCCAAATATCGATAAAATAACTCTACATTACCTACAACAGCCCAAAAATATCATCAAAACAAATCTACATTACCATATCCGTGAAAAAAGTCCCCCAGATATCGATAAAATAGATCTACATTACCTACAACAGCACAAAATATCGGTAAAATTAAATCTACATTACCAACAATGGCACTTATCGTGGGTCGGTAAGGTAGGCCACTGTTTTGATTTCGGGGCCAAAACCCTCTTATTCATCTACTTTCGAAATCCATCAACAGATTCTGTTGGATGCTCACAAAATGTACATCCATATAAACCATTAAACTTTTTCATATTTAATAGCTTGCATCTCGCTACTGAATCAACAACAGCACATATTGGGATGAATTTGCTGACTACCATTATATCTCCTAATTTCCATTGAATGCCTTGCTCCGATAATTTACTCCCCTGATCAACAAATGGTTTCAAAAATAATTGCATATTCGGTTCTTTCTCATTAATCCATATACCACACATAATCATATGCTTAGTCTGTAGCTTAGGAGGCAATTCATTTATAATTGCATAGATGGGCCAGGTTGAAATTTTACTCGATTTTGATGCTTGACAACCATCTGTATTAAATGTATATGTTAAATTAAAATTATCAGATAAGGGATTATTCCTAGTTGATAATATTTTATATATTTGCCCATCAGTAAGATCTCCTATTGTATTCTGGTCCAACTTTTCTTTAATTCCTTCAAAACGTTCGATTAAAGCTTCTTGTACTTCACAATCTTGCAATATTGTTTTAAATTGTGTTTCCATGTCTAAAGTCAAAAAAAAAGAAATTTTCGATGCAGTATCATCATTTCCACAATTTGCACACTTCAATTCTTTTGAATTTGAATTCTTCTGAGCACCAAAATAAGACAAACAATTATTACAAAACATATGGTAAGTAATGATTTGATCATTGAGCTGTATTATTTTAAAAAGTTGATACTTTGATTCCGGAACCACTTTATCACCGAACAAAGTATTAATTAGTGACAAAATTGCTGTTATAGTTGTCCACGATAGTGACTGCTGAACTCCCAACAGTAACGTCATTAATAATGCTTCACCTCGTGTAATTGATGTACATTTACAAAGCGATTGATTGTAAAAATCTTCAGCGCTGTTTTCATTACCTTGGTTCTACAAGCAAAAATATCATGAAGCTTATAACAATTATTTGTGTCATAAATATCACGTTATTAAAATCAAAGGAGTGTATAGAAAACTTTTTTCACCAATTTATTAAGAAATTTGGCTATGCGAAGATCAGTTGAACAAATACGAAATCAGTTTTTTTTTTCAATATACGTGCTTTTGCCTTAGTTAATTATAATGAGAATATTATAAAAACGAATAACTGAAATTATGACTTCACGTGACAGAATTTTTAAATTCTTTTTCATAAAAATTCAAATAAGTGGTCATTGACTTATACTTTTTCATTGAAATTTTTCCAATGAATTTTTTCACTTCGGGAAATTGAAATAACTTATGCAACAAAATTATTAAAATATTAAATAATTCATACAAGCATTACCATAGCAGTAACAAGAAGTCGAGTATTTTTATTGTTGTTCATTAACATTAATATTTTAAAACATTAATTAGGTTGTAAGGCTTTGCAATTAGCGCTCGTGTATTTTTATTGCCTATGTTCATTGAAACTAAAATAATTTGGAGATATAAAAAAAAACAGTACGCCTTTCGGCCATTATTTTAGTTCTAATCATTACTTCTTGAAGCCTTGAAGGCGGTTACGAAAAACAATTTCATATAATATTTTTTCAATGCCCGGGAAAAAATATTTTTATCAAGTTATATCAAATTTTATTGAATTTTATAAGATTTTATAAGATTTCACAGCAAAAATTTATAAAAATTCATATAATTTTATAGAATTTTATAAAGTAAAATCTGAGTAAGTAAATTGTATAAAATATTATGAAATTTTATGAAGTTTTACACAATTTTTTAAAATTTTATACAATTTTATAAGGCTGTACAACGAAATGTTATATAATTTCATATAATTTTATAAATTTTATTCTGTTAGATCTTAGTCAAGGACGTAATAATTAGATGAAATTTTATATAATTGCATGAAATCTTACAAAGTTTTATACGATTTCATAAAATTTTATACAATTTTATAAAGTAAGATTTTTGAAAAAAAGTAATAAGTAAATGAAATTTTACAAAATTTTATAACATTTCATAAAACTTTCGAGAATTTGATGCCATTATTGCATCCAGCGCGAGGTTGCATCTTGTAAAATTTGATAAAATTTCACAGCTTTGTAAAATTTTATTGTAAGTAAGTTAAGTAAGTCAATTGTATTCTAAGTTTATAACGTTATAAAAACTGTCATATGACAACTGTGTGCATACAGTTTTATCTGATTTTGCTATAAAATTTATTAAAATGTTATAGAAACATTGTCCCCGGGATCATCTTGATAATAAAAAAATTTTTTGATCTGAACACACAAGACTGATTCATATCATACACATGAGTTTATACTCCTATATAGTTATGTCTATATATGATTAGACCTGATTACGCTCAATGTGTATATGATCCACTGAGCCAAAGCTGAGTATTTAAGGAAACAGTGAGTTATTGCGGACTTACACGGAGAGAAATGTATGGTATATTCTCCAATGTAACATAGTAATTATTACCATGTAGCATGGTAACGCAAGTTTTTTACCCGTATTATTTATTTGACATAGTAATTTGTCCGATGTTGAATGGTAACGCTAGCCATGCTAGCATGGTAATCATTCCCATGCTACATTGGAATCATTCCCATGCTACATTGGAATCATTCCTATGCTACATTGGAATTAGTACAAATTCGATGAAGCTGTTTCTAATTCAAGATAGTAAGGTTAAATATATTAAAATAAGGTTTTATAATTAAAAAATTAGGTTATTTAATTAATAATCAATAAATTTTTAACTGATTTAAAAAATTTTTAAATAAAATAATAAATAGTAACATTATTATATTTTAACATGGATTATTTTTATTAGACAAATATTTTAATAATTTAATTACTTATTGAACATACATTTAATTTATATTTTATTCTAAGTAAAATTATTAAAGAAAGTTAACAATTATTTAAATTAGAAATTAAATTATTATTAAATCCAACGCTTTGGAATATACATTTTTCCGTCTGCAGCAGTGACGATACGTGTGGTAGAATAACATTTTAAATCGGAATATAATAGACAATGATACTTATCAAATAATACTTGAGTTTCATATGATTGATAATGATCATTAAAATAATATTCATTGATATAAGTAGTAATTAATATTACTGTATGCACAGTTTCCAACAAAACTAAATGAATGTAATAAAACCGAGGTCCTTCTTCTGACGGAATCATTAAGATTATACCTTTGGTGATTATATGGCCTAAATGATTTATAAATGTCGTAGAAGATATATTGTTTAAATTTTCCGGTAGTAATTTAGAAAATAAGTTAAAATTTTCAATATTTTCTAATTTTAATATCGGAGATGTTGATCCTGTAGTAAAGAGAGAATTTTCGGTACTCGAAGTACGTAAAGAATGATTGAATTTTAATTGATTTCTTACAGCGACAGAATGACTAACATTTATCCGGCTTATCGAGGCATGAGCTGCTGTTTTCCCTTCTTTAAGTTTGCGTTCTTTACCTGAGCATTCCAAGTGCGCAATCGGTCCAAAGACCTTGAATACATGAGAATAGTGTAATAAAATATGGTGTTTAAACTTTAAACAGTCAGGAAATAGATTTTGAAGCGAAGATAGATATTCATGAATGAGGACCTTAAAATATGGTATACTATCCTTATGAATATTTTTTGCTGTCACGAAATCAATAATTTTCTTAATCATTATTACAATTTGCCAATGCTCGTCGTCTACAGGGACACGATCACCTATAATCAGATGTATGTTACGAATAAAGCACAGCATTTCAGAAGACGATATCACAATACATTCGTTTTTAATTTGGCTTTTAACAAAGTCCGTTGGTTTGTTACGTTTCTCATTAGCACCATAATCAAAACTTCGAACTCTATCATTTAAAGTTTTTAGGGTAAAATATTTTTTTTCATAAATATAAACTCTTAATACTTTCCCCAAATCGTATTGACATACTCCTTCAAGTATATCATGCATGGGGTCAGTACAGAGAGTTTCTATAACATTAAAATTTGGTAATGTGCTGAAGCAACTTGGACTTTTAATACCAAAAGATTCAAAATCTTTAGCTTCCAACTGTTGCTTGTAACTTTCATCTGTCCGTAATAGACAAGCACTTTCATCAATGGTATTTTTCATGTCATTTTTATTTGTTAAACAGAAGCGACAACAATAATTGCCAGAAAAGCATGTTATAAAACCATGAATTCCATTGATACCAAGGTTATCACCAATAACTGTTGACAATGAAAAATAAACTGTTGTTTCTGAACATGTCCCTTCAAATATTTTAATTCCTTCAGATTCAAGATGTTTAAGTTCATTGATAAGTGGTGATAAAATTATGGAAAATCCAAATTCTTTTTCATCCAGTGGATTAAAAAGCAGTGTAACAAATATATTTTCAAGTTTTGATTGTAGGTGAGGTGGTAAACATGGTATATGACTATAAACTGCACCTATTTTAGATAAGCCTCTGTGACTACCCAAAACATTATTTGGCTCATAGTCATCATAATAAATAATAATTGGTAAAACTAGCTTACTCCCAAACGACTTTTTTTTTTTCCATAAATCTCCTTGGAGTACGTTCTGGAGAAGAGGAAACTCATCCGAAAGAGAATTTATATACGTTAAAATGTTCTTCCACATATTGGGAAGCTCTAAAAAACATTTTAAAGTCGTTATCAGAGAAGTAAACTCCGCCGTCACTGGAATTTTGACAGCTTGTGACACTTCATCGATTACCCGATAATCATCTCGCTCTCCGATTTTCATAGATGCTGAAGGTATCAATGTTCCAGCCTGCTGCAATGCTGAAAATCTTGTATGTTCCGTGGCCAAGTCTTTGAATGGGTTTTTTAACATTTCATGAATATTATTAAATTGATTTAAATTGTGATGACTCTCACCAAACTCCTTTAAACGTTGTATTAAGCCAGTGATAAACATACTTATAGCAGAGTTTTGAAATAATTTCAAAGTAGCGTCAATTATATCCTGAACACGGTTTCGAGAAATATCCTCATGGTTGTAGAGAGTCGATATAAATGTTAATGTTTGTTCAGTCATTTTTTTATGTAGAATAGGTATGTTAAAATTGTTATTAGAGTTATTGAAGTTCATGTTTGTATATTTCTAACACGAATGTTGCAATAATAAAAACAATAATAATAATAATAATAATAATAGTAATGATAACAAATACTTTTTTACCATATATTATTTTATATTGAAAAACAATCCCACTCTACATCATTTTTCTTCTATTTCTTAGTTTTTTTTGATTAAATTTCATGAACAATAATATTATAATTAGTAAAAGTCAACAAGTTGAAAATATAAATTTTAAATATATTTAAATACAATTTAAATCTTTTATATAATCACTTAAATAGTCAATCGATGATCATCTTCATATTACGTGTCATATAACCAATCATTTTTTTCATTTTTACACAATATTTGTTACCAGTTACCGGAATTCCGAAAATTATTTTTTGAATGAAAATCCAAATATTATAACAGGATGATGGATATGACCAATCACAAGTATAAAATAGCTCAAAGTTGAAGTATAAAGCTTCTAATGGAGTATCAAATTTGTATTTATAATTATCTGTTATAACGTAATAACTTGTATATTTTGATGGTATTCCGACAAATAGCATATATGGTTGGATTTTTATTTTTTTTTTCAACGCTACATTTTTTTTTTCTTCAATAACCTCTTCGACTTTACCTTCAACCTCCACTATAACTATAAAACCATTAATAGCATCAGATTCTGAACTTTTTGCTACTTTATTTATAGGTGTTTTAGTAGTAATATCAACAGTAGTTTCATTATGTTTTCTTTTTTTGCCTAGCTTCGGAGTTGGAGGCTTTGAACTCGTTGGTTTTAGCATACAACCTAACAATAATAGCAGCACAACTTGTTTATTTGTATCTGATAATTGTGGTAATAATGATATTAAATCTTGAGCCTCTGAATTTTCTTTAAGTCGTAGATCAATAAAAATGTATTCTAAAATAAATTTTTCTAAATTAGACCATCGCGTTTTTACAGCATCTAATTTTCCTGGAAACAACTTTTCAAAATCATGATGAATCAATAATGGACCCTTTTGTTGCTGAAGACAACGATAAATAGATATAGATGAGGAAAATTTATCTCCACTTAGTATTGAGTTTTTACGTTCTTCGTATGATTTTTTCCAATAGTTCACTAAAGTATCCCAAGGCTTAAAATTATTTTTTAGGAATTTTATCTTTTCGTCAAGTTCAGCATCTGGGGTTGGTGTAGGAACTACTGCAACTGGTAGTGGACGACTTTTCCGGGTGATTTTCAGAACACTTGCATTGCGAAGAAGTTTTTTGACGTAGTTATACTTTTCCCAAAGCTTACCACTCGGATTTACTTTGATGTTTCCATCTTGAAAGAATGGAGTAAAATAAAGACCTGGCTCTTCATTAAAAAGATCACCAACTTCATTAGCCAGAGCTGTTAGGCGTGAAGGTTGAATCCTTAAAAAAATTATTTTAAAATTAATAAATTAATATTTCCAAAATTGAAAGCAGTATATAAAAATTTTCAAACACATTAATAGAAATAAATTTAAATAAACTGTTCATAATGAGAAAAAAAAAATTGAATTCATGTAAACTCCAACCCACTTATATTTTTCTAAGCAAAGTCCAACTTCATAATTCATGTTGCTTAAAATAATATTTGTTTCACGATCTATTATTTTTTTTACTAAGATGTTTCTTGCATCATCAGTAAGACATTTTTTAGGATTGTTATTAAATGTACTTAGGACGATGATTCCTTCGTAATCACGTTTAAGAAAATCAACTAATTTTTCATGAGGGTCATATTGTGTTAACGATGAAGAGTAAAAATTAATAGGAATAACTAGTGGATTGGAAGGATCGTTAATTGAAGATGGACCGGGAATTATCTGTATTGGAACTGTTGAATAACATAAAAAGATATTTAACCTCAAATCCGTTAGTATTGATTACTTAAAAATTTTTGATTTTATTAACACATGTAAAATAATTATAAAATATTTCAAATTAAAAAAAAAAATCTCATCTATTAAAAAAATTAAAATATTGAAAAAAATTTACTTTTAGCTAAAATATTATCGCCTATTTCCATCAATGACATATTAGTTTTAACTTGAAATACAAAATAATATTTTATATACATTAAAAAATAATATTATTAAAATATTTTTATACTTACATTATCGCTCATTTTTATTGAAAATTATTCCACACATTCAATACTACCTTTATTTTTTTATGGAAAATTATTACATGCAACGTTTTATTATTTTTCTTTTTAATAAATCGCAATCAAATGTCATTTGTTACAATTATGGTTATGTCATAATTTATATGTTGGATGTGTACACTATATAGCAGCGCTTAATATCTAAACTGCCTTCATGTTATACAGCATGGGACTCAGTACCATTCTAGCATGGCTTTGATTACTATGCTACAAAGTAATATTTACCAGTAGCATGATTACTATGTAGTATGGTAAATATTACCATTAGCATGGTAATCATTCCCATGCTACATAGTAATGATTCCTATGCTTCAAAAAATAGGACTGGTTACTATGTAGCATGGTAATTATTACCATACTCTTCTCTCCGTGTAAATACTCTTAATCTTTTTTTTTTCTAATGATATTCAAAGTAAATAAACAAAATTTTTAATTGCTATAAAAAAAAAAAAAATTTTATTTTTGCGGGAAAAAATTTGTCAACTATCAATTTAAATTAGATCCTCATTACTTCGCCTCGGCCAACAATTACGTGAGATCTGAGACATTTCTAACTTTACTTCCCTAGGTGTGTAATGTACTATTTAATTTCTTAGTTAATGTTAACAGTGTGTAACTCTAGAAAAAAGGTCGTACAACAAAAATAAAAAGGTAAACTGTAGCATATAGCTTCAAGTGTCTAGTTTCTGATCTGGTCTTTAAATTTTTTTATATAATACACAGTTCCGGAGCAATCAAAAATCAATCATAATTATAGAAAAAAATTGATTCAAACTCGAAGACCGTTTTTAAGATGAGCATAAATTCGGTAAATGTCTCTTTTGATAGTTTTCTTAGAATTAATTCGGAACCGCACAAAGTAAAAAACCTTAAAGACCAGATCAGAGAACTAGAAACACTTAAAACTACAATTTGCCATTTTTGTTTTTATCGTAGAACCATTTCCCTTCAAGTTACAAGCTGTTGAAAATCACTTTAAAATTTGAAATTTTTTTCATATTCCTTAATTTTTGTAGCGTATTATTGAAAATTTTTTTATATTTTGAACTGTCGCAATAAAATTCCCAGATACTTTTCGAAATTCCCTGACATTTCCCGGTCGAATTAAATTCCCTGATAATTCCCGATATTCTCGGTTTGTGGCCACCCTGTCTGACTACAATTCATCGATAACAAAAGTTGAGCTGCATCGAGGTGGAACATTCATTGGATGGGTGATCCATCCCGAAAAGAAAAAATGATTTTACAAAACTTTTAAAACTTTAGAGTGAAAATGGCCTGGTAAAATTTCATAAAACTTTATAAAATTTTATCAAAATTTACCAGGCCATTTTCAGTATAAAGTTTTAGTACAAAAATTTTGTAAAATTGAATAAAAATTTTCCCAAGTGTATTTTTTTTATTGTTGAAATTTCTTAATTCATTAGCAACGAAAAATATTATTTTTTCTTCTACTTCTGCAGTAGAAGAAACTATATGAAAAATTTTTAATTATGAATTATTAGCAAATAGCTCCGATTAAAAAATTTTTGAACTACATGTGTATATTATTTAGTTATAATTATTTATAAAGATAGAATAAAAACTGCTAAAGTTTTTAAATTTCAAAATTTATGAGAAATTCGGTTTTTGATATTTTTCTATATTCTCACATTTTTATGTTATTGATAGGGAAACAATTTTTTTTACTCACACTGTTAATTTTAGCAACGTGATATTTATTTTCATTTTATTTGTATTTTTTAATATACCTCATCATGCAGATCATCAGCAGCCTCATGAAAGCGTTCATCTGGAAGTTGTTCTTCAGCCTAATCAAAAAAGCACATTAAAGATACAATATAAAAGAATTTTCTTCAAAACTTCAATTTCATATAATGTGAGGATAATTACGTCAAACCAAGCTTCTTCACATTCAGTTGATTCACTATATTCATCACGAAACCATAAATCTCTTGTCTTAGGTTCATGTTCATCTAATTCATCGTGTAGCCATAAATTTGAGCGATTTTTTTCTAGCTTCCCATTTTCCTTATGGTTACTCATGTTCATTTCAATAACTTCAACATCTTGCTTACTGGACAATTGCGTGTTATAGCCAACACTTTCCACAAGATAGTTTGAACTGTGGCTATAGCAATTTTCAACATCTTCGACCGCTGAATTTTTAATCTCTTGGTTCTCCTGCTATAACACATGAAGATAAAATTACAAATATTCCAATAAGGCTAAGAAATCATAATACTGAAACCATCAGATATGGGAACATTTTTTATTTTTTAAGCAACAAAACTACTATTGATAAAACATTTTTAAAAAATTGCACTCATAAATTTTCTAAACTTCTACATGTGGAATTTTTTTTTTTGGATTTTAGTTATAAAAAAAATATTTAAAAATTGTCAGATGTTCTGTATTTTCAGCATCATGAGAAATCAAACTATGCTTTTCAGCTAATGTTTCTCTTATAATCTTTTTGCGCTACAAACGTTCACGTACTTCTAAAAATGTATCAGTTTATAAATTAAAATCATAAATATTAATTGCTTCAATTTTTTTGGCAACAAAATTACATATTTTTTTTTTTTTTTTATAAAATGTATTTGTTATTAAGATTTATATTATGAATATTTATTTTATAATTATTCTTTACCTTTTTTTCAATTAATTATATCAATTATTTTTACAATTAAGCATTTTGCTAATTTATCGTTATCATTATCGAATAAATATTACTAAATTAATTTTAAACGCTATCAAATTGTTTCATTGAGTTCTCATGGTAGATGAAATCAATTAATTTGAAAAAATTTCTGACACTTTGGCACTTCAATTTCAAAATAAATCATATTTCCACTAAATTTATAATATTTTACGCATTTACCAGCAAGAATATTACTCAGTTTCGTAGATTAATTATGATTTTGTTTTTCTTTAAAGCTTGCAATTTTTGAAACTAAAAAACATCATTATCACTAAAGTGTGCGTATTATTAATAAAGTTATTATTAGTCAAAATAATTAATACTTACAGTAATAATAAGCTGTTTCATTCTGTGATAGTAAGTTGAACGAGGCATTACACATTTGCCGTAACGATCTAGATATCGTTGGTATGGTCCCCGACGCATGTTGGGGGATAATTGCAAACCGTTGGTTGTTAAGTTATCCGAAGAATATATTTTATATTGTGCTTCACTTGAAATTAAGGTTATAGTAATGGTTCTCAAAGAAAAAATATGCTTTCGACAAAAGTTTTTTTTTTAACAATTATGAAATATAAAAAATAGGTAATAATAATTAATGTAGTGAAATAACCAAATAAAGGATTATCAATATTAAACAAAAAAAAAACAATGTCTGAACAACAAGTGTACTATAGGTACTGAAGTATACAGCCTGATACAGCTAAATGAGTAGGACTAATAGTCGTTCTCTTCAACGCATGATCCTCTTACCCCCCACCACTTGTTTCGAATGTAAACAGTCAGACCCAGAAAAAATTTCCTATCTCGCCGGGTTGCATATATGATATGAGCCTGAAGTTAGCAGACAAAAGAAAATAAAATATTTAACAACGGATATCTTAAACAATTTTAATTATAAACAATTACATAAATAGGATAGAATATTCTATTGAAATAAATTAGATATGCTAGCAAATTAAAATTATTTTTTTTTTTTTTAGGTTCAATGTTTTGAATTCACTAAAAAAAGAAAAAGTTTTTAACAAACTAACCTGACCTTTTTAATGATCGGAATAACTTTATATTATTGTATCACTTTATTAATACCACTACTATCTAATGGCACCTTTTTTTTTTTTTTTTTATAATCGAAAAAATTTGGAAAATCCAAAAGTGCACGACTCATAATCCTCATTTATTATGAAATAATAAAATTAAAACATGAAAAATAATAATAATAAAATGGCGGGAAGCACAAGTTAATTTAAAATATATACAATTTTCTTTCATTAAAATTTCTTGTTGTTGTTTTTTTTTTTTTTTTTTTTTAATTAATTAATTATATTAGTATTTTTATTATAATTATAAAAAAAAACTTAATTAAAAAATATCTCGATTAACAACAAAAAGTATTTATATGTAAATAAAAAAAAAGAATTGAATTGAAAAAAAAAATCGGGCTTACCAATTAGCAATAATAAAAAAAACATTATGTAACAAAAGATGAACAATAAGTGTGTGACTTAAATATATTATTATTATGATTATAATTATTTTTAATTATTATGAAAGTGATCGATTTGATGATAATTAATGTTCTTACAATAGTACCTAATTGAGATAATACGCAAAGTACAGTAGCAAACACACACGCGTGAGTTATTATGAATACTTTAAATAGGTATATTTTTTTTCGCTCCCAAAAAAAATTTTGAGATTATCAGACCTGAAAAGAAAAAATAATTTTTTTTCTTAACACATTTTTTTTAACACATTGGTCGACACACATTTTATACTATCAGTCTTTCACAATACATACTCTCGAGCTAAGAGTTGTTTGGCGCATGCGTATATGATCAGCTGTTCTCGCATATAAATATAGCAGAGTTTAACAAGGTTTGACTCTCGACTGCAAGCGTTATTTCCGCGGTGACCATCCTCTTGAACGCATCAAACAGGCTCGTACAAGCTCGAAGATATAATCATCATAATGAGGTATGCTCAAGTTGAAACAATTTCAGATAAAAAGATATTTACGACGGACACAAAATTCATAAAAGATTTTCAAAATTACAACCAAGTGACTAAAAATAAAGTTTATCATGTACTGAAGTCCGGGAAATCCGTCAAATGCATAATATTAAAAACTGGAAGTAAGTATTTAAAAAGAAATTACTTTCGTAAAATTTTTAAAATTATAATCAATTGTGAATATTTTTCAATAGTAGTTTATTTTACATGACGTATAATTATTATTTTCGTTTCTTGCAATTAAATCTTTATCAGTTAATGTGAAATGGGTAAAAGTGTAAAAATTTATTTACTTTTCTTATTATTATGCTATTTCAACAACAACAAAAATATTTTATTCAAATTAGATATTTTCACTATTCTTTTTTACATTTTAATTGACTCTATTGCTATATTTATTATTATTCAATCTATTCTCGTTGGTTAATTTTAGAATTCTTACTGATTAGTCGAACGGTAAAATGTTATTTTATTAAAAAGCGGGATGAACTATAGAAAAGGTTATTTTTATCGAAAAAGTTAATAGAAATTTTGAATAAAAAATTGTAACCTTACATTTACAACTTAAAATTTTTGAAATATAGCATTGGACGAAAGATGAGTGCTTTTTTTATGTTAAGAAATTTTTTCTTTTTTTTTATTTTACCTTTATATTATTTTGAATTAGTATCAAATTCAGCATGTTTTTTACATTACCAGTCCATTCCAAATAACTAAAAAATTGGGTACTTTAGCAATCGTGGGAATATTTCTTTCATCTTTTTATAGTTTAACTACAAATGGGAAAATTTTCCCAAATGAAAACTAGGTTTTTAAGCATAGACTTAAATACATACAATTGTCAATTAATTAATTATTAATTAATCTTGAAAAATCTCCGTATGTTTGAAATAGTAAATTTTTTTATTGTAACTAAAATTAAAAAAAAAAAATTATTTATGACACATCGATATCAAGTTTTTTAGCACCTAAAAAAATTTCTGTGGCTTATGTAAAAATTTCTTTTTGAATTCCAACTTATTTGTAAATACAAATACTACTATAGGCAGTCAGATGTTATTAAGTGAAGAAAAAATTAAAAACTCTGCAAATTTAACATTTATATACATAAATATTAGACTGTGTCAGAATAAGTTTTTTTTTTTCGATTAAACGTATCTTAAAAGTTTCTTCAATAAGAAAAAAAAAATTCTTCTAAAGCTTTAGCTCAATATCTCAAAAATCAAGGTGGCGCAAAAAGGAGTTTCATTTCCCATTTAAATAACATTGTAAAATTTTTTTGTTTTAATTTTTGAAATAACTACACAAAGAAATTTTTTTTTTTAAATTTTGCTCTCGACTATTTTATAGGAAACTTTATTTTCTACAAAATTGTTCGAGTCCATTTTTTTCTAAACTCAATAGAAACAAAGTTATAGAGGGCCGAATAGGAGGAAGAAAATAATAAATTAAAAAAATTAAAATTAATTTCTGTTTTAATTTTAATTATAATTCATTTCTGTTTTATTGTAAAGTTTATTTTGTGATTAATTCAAAACAATGTTGAATTCAAAAATTTTTTAAGAATAATGAAGTGAATTGAGTTAATTAATTGATAAGTTAAAATAATAAATTTTTTTCTGTTATTATTTCATTAATTATTATTTTCCTCCTATTCAGCCCTCTGTAACTTCGTTTTTGTTGAGATTAGAAAAAAAATGGACTCGAACAATTTTGTAGAAAATTGAGTTTCCTATAAGATAGTGAAGAGCAAAATTACAAAAAAAAATTTCTTCGTGTAGTTATTTTAAATATAAAAACAAAAAAAAAATTTACAATGTTATTTGAATGGAAAAAGAAACCCTCTTTTGCGCCAGCTCAATTCTTGAGATATTGAGCTCAAACTTTAGGAGAATTTTTTTTTTATATTGAAGAAACTTTTAAGATACGTTTAATAAATATATATATATATATATATATATATATATATATATATATATATATATATATATATATATATATATATATATATATATATATATTTTGACACAGTCTAATAAATATATTATATTCAAGTATCACAAATAATGTAAAATAACTAATAAAATTTTCTTTCAATTTTTAAGAAAAAGTTTTCCGAACTAAGTAAAAGAAAAATTCTAATTAATATGCGAAATTGCAGATTCTATTGAAGACATTAACAACCCAAATATAAGAATACGACGGCCTAAAGTAAACCCATCCTCACTTGAGGAAATGTCTCCCAACAGCGAAGGCTCAATTGATTTACTTAGGGCTAAACGAAAAAGACAAGTAACTATTCATCACTAAATCATAAAATTATGATTTTTCTTTAATCATTTAATAATTTGATTTTCTATTTTTCTTTTATTAGATCCGCGGACAAAATCAAAGACAAATAGAAAAACGAATGAGTGATGAGATCTTAAAATCATACAAGAATCTACGAGATAAGAAAGCACATCAAAGTAATGTAGATAAAGAAAACGATCCATCTCAAGTAGTGATACCTGATAGCGAGGATGAAAGCAGTAGAGATGGAGATGACGGTACATATGGTGGAGATGGAAGTGGTGATAATGGAAGTGAATCTAACGATACTGAAGATGCAGCTTCGGATGATGAAATTTTTGATGAAGAAAATAGTGGAAATGGGGATGCCGAAGATATAGTAAATCATGATGATGACGATAGATTTCAGCAATATGAAAATTCAAATTTGGAAACGCTGGACAACAATGCAGAACTATTCAATCCACAAGACCGAGAACATCAAAATAATCTTATAAATCAGACAAACAATACAGCAGACCAGGTAAAAAAAATGTAATCGGTACCATCATGTGAATATTTAATGTAGTAGATGTGTAAAAACATCGAATTTGAATTAATTGGCTTTTCATAAAAGTATATATGACAGTCCCGATCTTACCTTATACTTGGTAATTACGTACTGAAAAAATATATATCTGTGTTAAAAAAAAATATGCGTAATAAATTATGTTTCATGTACGGGACATAATACATGAAATATATTATTTTCGTTCGGATATTAAATTTAGTATGGAAGCTAGGCAACATAAGTTCAATGAGACATATCGGTATTTACGTAACGTAAGAGTAAACTCGGTCCATTAACAGTAATTGCTACAACTTCATCAATATTTCAAATAATTAAAAAACCAAAGAAACCAAATTGGCTCTCTACTTTCAAACTGGTGACTTATTTTCACGTGCCATGACAATAATGGATCATATCCATTTAGAACAAACATTAAAGTTGAAATTTAAAGAAAATTAAACAAAAATTCAAATTTCATTGTTATAATAATTAGCACTCGTTAAAAACTCAGCACTAATAACAGTGCATGTGGAAAAGTTTTTTTTCAACAGTTATTAAGTTTTAATAGTTTTCTATAGATATCAAACTATTATATTCATTAGCATATTAGAGTAGATTGACGGCGATATTTGTTCTTTTAATATTGTTTATAATTAGTTGAACATGAGAAAATAGTTATCTTCAAAAGAAGAACTTAAAACTTTATTATTTTTGAGAACTCCGGAAAAATGCATTTCGTCGTAAACTTAGTCTCTACAAAATAAATTTTTATTTTCAAGAATAACGCTATTTTCCGACACGTAATTTTTGATAAAATTTCAAAAACATTATGCTTTACCAACCAGATTAAAAAAAAACTAAATAGTCCAACTTTTGATTTTTTTTTTCAAACTTTTAAAGTTGCAACTGACAATTATTTTATTTTGTAAGTTTGGATTACAATTAAAGCAAAAAAATTCGTTCACTATGCTAAAAAATTATTTTTGAAAAAAAAAAAAAAAAGATTTATTGAGAAAGTATAAGATTACCCGAATAATAATTTTGTTGATATGTAGGTTGAAACCCTTTAATTGGTTGACATTTTTTGATGTATCGAGATATGAGGAAATCAAAGCTGAAATGTACGTATATCTACTTAGGTCATGAAATATATGGAGATCAACGTACAGCTGAATAGCTACGCGTACATTACAATTTTAATAACATTATATCTCCATAATCTAACACATGGCGTGCAGATTTACGTAAATGTAAGAAGTTTATTCTCAAGTACGCTCTAAAAATTTTTGAAACACTTGTTGTGTGTAATCAAAATAAGACATATCCTAACATGTATATTAGGGTGGGTCAAAAAAATCGAATTATTTATTTTTGACTTTATACTCTGAAAAATAGGTTCGTAGACACCTAAAAAGAATTCTCTCCAAGTATGAGCTCTTAATTATAACGGGAAGGTCCTCCGCTTTGCGGGTTTCTATTTTTTTCAAATAATCAGATAAAAAAATTTATATCTCGCTTCCAACTGCTTGGAAAAATATTCCGTGACATAGACTTTGTAAGAAATTGAATGCTCTACAAAAAAGGTCTCTTATGATTTTTTCAAAAACCCAACCAATTAAAAGATATTCATAGTTGAAGTTTGGCTATTTTAAGGAAAATATTCGTTTTTATTATGAATTTTATAAGTTGATGAAAAAAAATTATTTTGAATCGCGGAACTCATGGTTTTCTAGGAAATTTACTGCTCTACAAAAATTGTCTCTTATGATTTTTCGATTAAGTGAAGCCGTTACGAGATATCCAACGTCAAACATTAACGAATATCAATATTTCCAGTTTTTGATCGATAATTCGATAAATTTCAATTTAAATTATTACTTTCAGGAAAATTTACATAAATTTGAGTTTCGATGGATAAAGAAATGTTATAAGCAATTTTTTTGATATTGTTTTCAGTCTTGAGCTTGTTTGATTGCATTAAAACAAAAAATAAGAGCATTTTTTTCGACATATAGCCAATGATTAGTTTAATTTAAAGTGAATGACACATTTCTTTGTCAAGTTTAATATGAAAAGTATTGAATCGAGTGAAAAAACCAGCGTTTAACTTTTTTATACATAAATTTTTTTATTGAATTATCAATTGCAATATAATTGTCAATATTTTTAACATAACAGTACGCTATTACTATAAATAATTTCCTTTATTACAATTTGGATATGTTTTTTGATGTTCTTTGACAACTTGCAGTAAGTACTGGAATTGTTCTTCGTTTTTTATCGTAATCATTGGCTAGATGTCGAAAAAATTGCTCTAATTTCTTGTTTTAATGCAATGAAACAAGCTCAAGACTGAAAACAATTTTAAAAAAAATTGTTTATAACATTTCTTTATCCATCGAAACTCAAATTTATGTAAATTTTCCTGAAAGTAATAATTTAAATTGAAATTTATCGAATTATTGATCAAAAACTGGAAATATTGATATTCGTTAATGTTTGATGTTGGATATCTCGTAACGGCTTCACTTAATCGAAAAATCATAAGAGACCATTTTTGTAGAGCAGTAAATTTCCTACAAAACCATGAGTTCCGCAATTCGAAATAATTTTTCTCATCAACTTATAAAATTCATAATAAAAACGAATATTTTCCTTAAAATAGCCAAACTTCAACTATGAATATCTTTTAATTGGTTGGGTTTTTGAAAAAATCATAAGAGACCTTTTTTGTAGAGCATTCAATTTCTTACAAAGTCTCTGTCACGGAATATTTTTCCAAGCAGCTGGAAGCGAGATATAAATTTTTTTATCTGATTATTCGAAAAAAATAGAAACCCGCAAAGCGGAGGACCTTCCCGTTATAATTAAGAGCTCATACTTGGAGAGAATTCTTTTTAGGTGTCTACGAACCTATTTTTCAGAGTATAAAGTCAAAAATAAATTATTCGATTTTTTTGACCCACCCTAATGTATATGAACTTCGACATTGAATGCATAGATTATTTTATATTAATCCAAATAAATCAGTAATAAACAAAAAAAAAAAAAAATACACGCATAGAAAATTGAAAATGATTAAGCCTCTAAGCTAATCGATTTGTTCTGAAGAGCAAAAGACGATGAAGCTTAGGTTTGTTAAATAAAGTAAAAATCATTCAAACTTTGTTAGAGTAGCTTTTAGCGATTGTAAGATTCGATGAATATATTTGCTTAATTTAGCATTTTAGTGATTTTATTTACCTCTGTGTATCATGTGTGCCTTCGGAAAAAAGTAATTATCAAAAAGACTTTTTTAAATAATGCTCAGCAATAAAATGTTAATTTAGGTAATTTTTTTTTTAATATTAATACGACCAATAGATAATTAAAAGTGCATTCACTTAGATTAAAAATACAAGTGAATGTGACATAGCGTAGTTTAATAAGCAAATGAAGCAAATGGTAAAAAATGCACTATCTATTGTAGATTGTTTTGCTTATATTATTATTATACATTATAATTTCAAGTTACAGAAAAAATTCTGCTTGTACATTGAAAATAGAGCTTAACTTAGAATAAAGTGTTTTTGGTAGCTTAAATCATTATTCAGCAGGTGCGAAAGTAAAAATTTGTTTTCAATCATTAATTATCTTTATTTGCAGGTTCAACAATCAACTACAAATACTCATGGGAGACACATTAATGTAACTCATGGCAGTAATGAGGTGAGTTAAAAAATATTTTGAAAATGTGAAAAAATATTTAAAGCAGTGAAAAGTCTTTCCATATCTACCACTTTTTTCAGGAAGTACAGAACAATAATAACAATGAAACAATAGAACAATTAATGGAGGAAAGTAGGCAAATAAATGATGAAATGCAACCAATACCCCGTCAACGACATTCTGATGATAATAATGAAGACCTCCAACGACTACAACGACAACAAGAACAACAATTAAAAGAGCCACAACTAAAACAGCGATTAGAAGAAGTGCTACGACAACGACAAAATCGACGACAGCAACAACAATTAGCAGATCAACGACGACAACAGCGATTAAAAGAACTACAAAGGCAACAGAAACTGAGACAAGACCAGGAATTAGAAGAACGTCGGCGACGACAGCGATTAGTAGAACAACGTCGGCAGCAACTACAACACGCCGAAGATGAAGAAGATCAGCGCATAATTGACCCAGTTCACGTTGGAGGACAAATATACGTTTCTAGCCTTTCACATACCGAAGCATTTAGACAGTATAAACCATCAAAATTCATAACGGTAATGTCACATGCGATTTGGGGGTATCGAAATTTGGCTCTTCGAGCGGTTAAAATTACTAAAAGAAATCAAGATAAATTGTCATTAACACCTGAAAAGAGAGTGGTTCTGGAACACCAATATCATAAATTTCTAAAAAAAAGAAATTTATCTAACGAGATGGTCATCATGGAACGAAATAACATTAATACGTATTTAGGACGTTCTATTACAAGTGCAGAAAAGAAAGCAATGGGATCAGGATAATGCATGTAATATGGAGATTTAAGTTAAAATAAATACAGCTACTAAAATGCTTGATTTACTAATTTGCTCATAAATAAGTAGAGCCTTACCGATTTCCGGCTACAAAATACAAAAAAATAACAGTTATTTACAAATATTTTTTTTTTTCCAACTGGTTCAACTCTTCAACTGATTAAAAATAAAAGCTGCACTGCACTGTGAAAAATTTCCAACAAATTTTACTATGGGTGCATTGTAATACTGGACCATAAGAAAACTGGTACAAAATTTACAAGTGTCCCATAGCAAAATGTATGCGCATAGGCCCCAATTGTGTCGTCTGTGCATACGTTTACTATGGGACACTTGTAAATTTTGTACCAGTTTTCTTATGGTCCGGTGTTACAATGCAGCCATCGTAAAATTTCATAAGAATTTTTCACAGTGTATTAGAAATTGCTTAAAATTCGTAAAATACATCAGGATATGAAGTAAAAGAAAATATAATGCTTACAATGTCTCATTTTCTAAAACATATTATACTTGCTGAAAACTTTCAAGATGTTACATTAAAAAATTAAACACCATATATCTTAGAAGTGAATTATTTGTTCCACAAAAAAAAGCCTTAATACAAATTAATCTTAGCAGTTATTTATACGACATCATAAATTAAATTTAAATTAATTTTTAAAAATTTTCCTTTTAAATTTGAAAATTCCGTACAAAATCAAGAAATCAAGCGATAAAATTAATAATTTTGGAAATAAAAATAGAAAATTATCATGACAAATCTATTAATATAAATATTGACAACTCAAACTTGAACGATATCGTCTGTTGTGTACTTAGGAAAAAAAAGTCAGTTTCTTAAATTCAGTATACTCTATAAGTTAAGGTGTGTCGAAAAATAACATTTTTTTTTTGGCACTACCAAAAATCGATGGTATATGACAAAATAAAAATTCTGTCAGAAGATCAGCTCTTAAATTCAAGTTTTAGAGGTAGTAACTCATCGCGATTTTACATTTCCCATTTAAATAACATGAGAAAAAAAATCGCGATGAGTTGCTTGTAAAATTTGAATTTAAAAACTGATCTTCTGTTAGAATTTTTATTTTGTCATACATTATAAATTTCTGGTAGGGTCCAAAAAGAAAAAAGAAAAGATATTTTTTGACACACCCTAATATAAATATTAGACTGGGCCAAAAAAATCGATTGTACTTTTTTTTTAGAGTATCTTAAAAATATTATTTGGGATGACAAAAAAAAATTATTGGGAAAATTTAAGCCCTTAATATTAATATTAAGAGGTCTATCATCGCAGTTTTTTATTTTTGTTCAGTGAGCGAGTTTTTGTCTCATCTCTCTAAAACCATCGAGGCAAACGAAATTGACTTGACCACATTTCTGAAAGGGAATTGAATCTTCTACAAAAATGGTCTGATTGAAATTTTTCGTCAGATGAACCGTTTCCTTATAATCATGCCTTGAACATTTTTATGATTTTACAATTTAATTGTTCGACTTTGGAATTTTTTAATTAATGTAAAAATAAGTTTCTGAAAAAAGCTAATAAAGATTCTTGAAGGAAATTGAATGCTCTACGAAAAAAACCTCTTAACAATTATTGCTAAATTCATTCCGTCAAAAGTTATTCAAGGTTGAAGTTAAGTCAAAACGACTTCAATAACCTTGAATAACTTTTGAAGGGCCAAATTTAGCAATAATTGTTAAGAGACTATTTCAGTTGAGCATTTAACTTCCTTTAAAAATATTCATTGGCTTTTTTCGGAAACGGATTTTTACATTAATTACAAAATTTCAGTTGAGCAATCAAATTAAAAAATCGTACCAATGTTTAAGGCATGATCATAAAGAAACGGATCACATGACGAAAAATTTCAATCAGTCTTTTTTTGTAGAGCATTCAATTTCCTTCATAAAATGTACTTAAGTCGATTCCATTTACGTCGATGGTTTGAGAGTTATGAGGAAAAAACACGCTCATCAGAAAAAACTAAAAAACTGCGATGACAGGCCTCTTAATATTAATATCAAAGGCTCAAATGTTCACAATTTTTTTTTCTCATCCCAAATAAAATTTTCAATATATTTAAAAAAAAAAAATAGTCGATTTTTTTGGTCCAGTCTAATAAATATATATTTTACACACTGCTCACACAAAAAGTTATGATTTCACTGTCGAAATATAATTTTGTATAAAAAGAGTTTCATGAGTTCTTTTATTATCTTATTACGAGCATTTTCCAGTAAGACTAAGCTCTTTATGACTAAAATTAGGAATATTTCCTGCTCCTAAATTTTGTTTATGTAGCTACGATTTTGCAACGTCGGAAAAGTACAAAAAAATTTAATATGATTTAAAAATGATTTAGTAAATAAGTCTCATAAGCGTATGTCATTTCAACAATATAAACTATTCAATTTTATAGCAATAATGTATCATTCGGATTAGAATTTTAAAAATTTGCCTTAAAAAGTTTTTAGAGTACTTGACACTTTTTTTTTTTTTGTTTTTTTAAATAATTATTTGTGTTTTAATATTTAAGATACATTTGACAAGAAAAAAAAAATAGAGATATTTAATGACCAAGTGTGTACTTACGATGGTCTGAAATTACAATGCTGATATCACGGAAAATATATACGTATGAAAATGATGTAAAATAGTTTATAAGTATACGTAAACTCTGTAATAGTAAGAAAACATTTTATTATATTTCAAAATACTATAGAGCAATAGTTATCCTTTTTTTTATTAATTATTAAAGATTAGTTGTATGTTTTAAGTGATAACGTTATAACTTTTAAAATAAAATAAGGAATGATATAAAGAAAAATAAAATGCCTTTAATAATATTTCCCTCCTAACGAAATTACTCCCATCCAATTTTTTTATCTCCAACGAAAAGTATTCAATATGTCTGAAAAATTCAGTCACTGATTTTCCAAAACTCTAAATATTTTTTAAAATTACTTATTAGCACTGAAAAAGTCTTACAAAGTATTATACTTATTTCCGTTATGTGACTACAAAATCTCTGATTAATTCTGAAAAACTCTTTTATAAGAGTCTAAAAACTTTTATGGTTTCAGTCTTTAAATTGCGTAAAACATCTTAAACAGCTTTTTTCATACTTTTTCAGAATATTTCAGATCTTTTCAGAGCCATTAATACTTGTAGAATTTTTATTCAGAATGCTGTAAGTATTATTCAGACTGCTGGGAGAAAACGATTTCCACCAGGGAAGATATGGCGAAGTTATTCAGAACTTTAATTAAACAGTTTGCACATGAAGATTTTACTAATCTTGAAAAAGTAAAAAAATTCGGGAACGCGTTTATCAACTCCAGAGTATTATCAGCTCAAGAAGCTGCTTGCATTGTACTTCATTTACCATTTTTTAAATCAAGCTGGATTGGAGTATTTGTTTCTACTTTTCCGATTGACGAAAGAAGTCGAGTAGTTAAACGAAACAAAGAATTAGCAAAACTGGTACCTGACTCGACAGACATTTATCAAGATAACATAATTGACAAATACTGTAAGCGTAATAAACAATATGAAACTATGTGCTTAGCTGACTTTGCCACAGGATTCAGTAAGCCGAATCAACTTACAGCAAAATCTAGAATAAACAACATTGAGCAAGATGCAGAAAATGAGGATAGCAATTGTGACGATGATTATGAAAGTGATAACAATGAAATTGACGTAAAAGAACGAGCAAAGCGTAAAATATTGCGAATACGTAATTAAAATAAGCATCAAGATGAAGATAATTATGTTCAAAAGCAATTACTTTTATTTTTACCATTTCGTGACGAAAAGATTGAAATTAAAGAAGTAAGTTTGGTTGAAAAAAGAAAAGCTTACATAAAAAATCAAACTTCAATTGAGAAAAATCGAGCGCTAATTTATCACGTAGATGAAAACTTTATTGAAGATATTTTTAAAAATGTTGAAGACGATGTTGATAATGAAGTACAAAATCATAATGACTTTGATTTTGAAAAAGAATTAGAGGGCGATGAGCATATTGACGTATTTACTGAAGTCAAAAATGTTGAGTACTCTAATCCTAAAGAAAAGGACTACAAGATTAGTGTACCAAAAGTAATGAAAGAAAAAAACATTATAGAACTATTTTTAAAAGCAAATGAACAGCAACTTCAAGTTGTGATGCATTGCTTACATGCACAGAAATGTGATACAACGATTCGATTGCTTATTTGTGGCCAAGCAGGAACTGGAAAATCGTTTTTGACCAAACTTGTGTATCAAACTATTTCTAATTATTATAATAAACAAATCGCTTGTTCAGATATTGAATCTGCAAAAGTCATATTAGCTGCTCCTTCTGGTAAAGCTGCATTTTTAATTGGAGGTACAACTATTCATAGTTGCTTTAATTTACCTGTTGATAACATGAGAGGGAGCATTCCAGCTTTAAATTCTAGTGTTGTTGTATCTTTAAAATTTGAAATGCGACATGTAAAACTTGTTATTATAGATGAAGTTTCAATGATTGGTCGTAATCGCTTAAATCAAATTGATACTCGGCTTCAACAAATTACTGGTAATAATTCTCCTTTCGGTGACTTATCAGTTATTTTTGTTGGAGATTTGAAGCAACTTCCACCTGTGATGGATAAACCAATTTATTTTACAGCACAGCATTACTTGAGAGACAGGAAATTAGAATGGATTAAAGCAAATCCAAGTAAACCGTTCCAACCGAATATTGCTGATCCTACCTATAATATGTTGTTCGCAACAGACAATTAGATTGATTTCGAATATTTTGAATTAACCCAAGTTATGCGTCAAGATAATGTAAATTTTATTAATGCTTTGAACAATCTTTCCATGAGAACAATGACTACTAGTGATATAAAATTATTCGAATCAAGGTGCAACTTGGCTCATGTTCCGCACGATGCAATTCATCTCTTTTGTACGAACAGAGACGATGAAGCATATAATGATAATAAAATTCGTAGTATGCCAGGTGAACTATTTTAACATGTAGCGGAAGATCATATTCAAAACAATAAAAAACTCAGTATAGAAATAGTTCAAAAGACTCTCAAATCTCTTCGTGGCTTACCAACTAATAAAACTGGCGGGTTACCTACAAATATTTTAACAAAAATAGGTGCTAAATCAATGATTACACGTAATATCAATACATCAGACGGATTGGTAAAAAGAGCAACTGGTATTTTGCAACATGTAACGAGAGATCAAGTCTCAAAAAATATTATAACCCTTTGGTTAAAGTTTGATGACAGTAATATTGGACGAGAAACCCGAGGCCGCTATGGAAAACTGTTAAAAGAAAATAATTTAAGTAGAGATGCAAACCTCGTTCCAATATTTCCGGTCGTAGTTACTGATATTGCAGTAGGAAAAAAGATGGCTGTACGGAAGCAATTTCCGTTAATTTCCGCAGAAGCCGTAATAGTTCATAAAAGCCAAGGTCAAACTTATCCGTCAGGCTGTGTTGTTCATATCAAAGGAATGTCAAGAACAATGAAATATGTTGCCTGCAGTCGTGTAACTAATCCTGATAACCTTTTCATTGATGGAAATTTCATACCACCAGCTCCATTAGATGATACCAGTAATTTGAAAGTTGAATTGGATCATTTGCGGAATGAAAAACGTTTATTAACTTTTGAACAGTCTTTGGGGGAGTTGCATGGGATTAAAATAATATCCCACAATGCACTGTCACTTCGTAAGTACATAGATTGTGTTCGAAATGATAAATGGTTTCATGGAGCAGATATCATGATTTTTGTTGAAACACGAACACTACCAATGGATAATGTTGCCATCGATGGTTATGACATTATATACAGATCTGACAACAATAATGTCGGTAAAAAATTTCTCCGAGGATTAATTGTTTATAAAAAATCAACTTGAAGTTTCCATATGCAATAATGTGATTCATGATTTTCTGTCTAAAGACAAAATTGAACACGGGGATTTAGTAACCTTAGTTGTAAATGACTTATTTATTATAGGAGGCTATATATCACCCAATGTTTCTCGAGAAATATTTAAAGAGAGTATAGACAGTATGATTAATTCCTCTAAAACAGATAGTAATTTAGTGGTCATTGGTGACTTTAATCAAGATTGTTATAGTACCGAAGTTTCATGGTTAGAAAAGTACATGAATGATCATAGAAACTTGAAAAGAGCATTGTCACCAGTGGTTCCAACAACTAATTTTAATACTCAAATTAACGTAATTTTTACCAATTTAGCTGATTATATGTCTGGCACTTATGAAAGTATTACGTCAGATCATAAACCGATTTACTTCTGTAACAAGGCGAATGAAGTACCAGATAGAACATTGGTGGATCATTTAACATCTTCTAAATTTACTATTTCTAAACCAATTTTCGTACCTAGCCAAATGAAACAAGAAATCAAAGAAAATGTAAATAATATAGACAGTGCAAAATTAAAAAAAAAAAGACTACAAACTCATCTAAAGTAAAAGAAAAATCTCATTTAAGAGGTAAAAATCCTACAATGAGAAAAGAAAATTTAAATGAAGTTATTACGAGTGTTTTAGATAAAAAGAAAAAAGCTGAATTTCGAAAACCATGTTTTTTATCATCTATTCAACAAATTTTGCTCGATATAACTATCAGTTCATCTTTGGAAGAAATTTTAGTAATCATGCAGCGAAATCATGAAACAATTACAAAATTTTCGATTGAAATTGATAATATCGCTGCAGAAAAGATGAGGAATCCATCGAGTAATCACTCTGATAATATAAATCCAAATAAAAAATTTATGCTCAATGAGGAACATTTATCAACTGAAAATTCAGAAATTAATCGTATGCTCAATGACGCATTTTTATTTGTCAATGTTGAAGGTGACGGTAATTGTTTATTCCGAACATTGGCTGACTTAATTTATTATGATGAAGAAAAGTATTCTCTTATAAAACTTTTCATTATAAATCATATCGTTCGTAATAGAAATAATTATGGATCATTGCTTTCACGCGGTGGTATTTCGGTTCAAGATGTTCATGGTTATGATTTAGAATTCCCCAGAATAGATGACTTTTTACGAATGATTGCTCAAGAACAAACATGGGGAAATGAAGGATCACTTTATGCAATTAGTGATGCACTAAAAATGATAGTGATTACCATCTGTGTAGAGCCGGGAACACATAAAAAAAATTATATCAATAAAATAATACCAAATGTTACACAGTCACTAATACCTTTAACGATAGTTAATGAAATCAATTATCATTTCATCGCAGCTCATGGGAAATTAAGTATTCCTGAATTCGACGGTAAAACGTGGCAAGGTATTCGTGTTATTGTAACCAATTTGGATTCGCTTTTCAATCGTTAATAACAATACGATAATATAAACATTATAAGTAATATGGATTATTTAATAAAATCTAATAAACTTATACACTCTGAGTAATCCAAAAAAAACTGTACTAAAACTATGAAAACAATTTTTCAGTTGATCCTAGATTTGATAACTTACTGAAGTGATAGCTGCTAAGAAACTTTGGAGCAATGAAGATCCAAAGTTTCAAAATTCGAATTTCAAAATTTTTAGAAAAATGGAAAAAAAAAACATTTTTTTTACTTTCTCATTTAATAACTTTCAAGTAATACTTGAAAGTTACTTACTTTCAAGTAAGTAAAGGCTTACAAAGTTTAAGAGCTGATTAGATTTTGGGATCAATCCATTCAGCAAATTAAAAGTTATTCAAAAAAAACATTTTTAAAAAAATTTTATTTTTGAAATATCTCCGAACGTACCCGACCGATTAAGCTCAAATTTTTAGTGTTTATAGTAAATAAAAAGCCGCGTCGAATGACACCTTAAAGTTCGAAATCGGTTCATCCGTTCAAAAGTTACAGAATATTTACATACGTACGTACGTACATACATACATACATACATACACTCGGATATCATCGTGAAATTAGTCAGAATAGCTTCCTAGGACCTCAAAACGTCGACATCTGTTGGAATTTTGATTTTCACAAATCAGACTGAAACCAATAACTTCCCGAATTTTTGAAAATTTGCAATTTTCTTAGCGGGAAGTTAAAAATGATATAATAATATTTCTAGGTTTAAAAAGTAAATAATAATGTTACATATAATCCCTAGCGATTTCACCGCGACGGTGAAAACACGGTCGAATCACGGTGTTTTTACCGTGAAAACACGCCTTCCGTGTTCTGACAGTGAACCGGCGAAGATTTGACGGTGAATTCACGGTAAAGTTACGGTGGTTTTCGTGCAGTCACGCTACTATGTTCCGACCGTGTCCTCACTGTGCTTATACCGTGGCTTAAGGGTGTTTCGAACGCGAGTTCACAGTGTTCTGACGGTGAATTTCCAGTGTTCTCATGGTGGCTTCACGGTGGCTTGCAGTAATTTCCACGGTGAGCTCATGGTGGTCTCACGGTGGCCTCACAAAATTTTCGCGTTGATTTTTCAGTATTTTCACGATGGTAGTTCGGTATTTCCTCGTTGTTTTCACGATGATCCCATGGTTTTTTCGCCATTGATATATTTTTTTCTTATAGTTTCCAAATATCTGTCAATCACATTTTCTCAGTATTTTGGATAATAATTTTTCCAAAGTGTACCCAGAAAAAAATGATCAGGCCTGATCAGACTTGAAAAATCACCATGCCTGACGAGGCCTGGCCAGATATGTTCAGGTCTGATTATGTATGTTCATGTCTGTTCAGGCCTATCCAGGTAAAAAACCCGAGTCAGAATAATGAACCTACATAAGCCTACATGAACCTACATGAGCCTACAGGACAATTTTTAATTATTTTGATCGATATTATTAATGTCAATCGTTTTGATTGATCAATGTAACCTTACAAAATACACTCATACCAATATTAAATAGTACAATAAAAATAAATTGAAATAGTAACTAAAAAATTATTGTTAAAAAAATTTTTAAATTTAATTTGTAAATTGAGTCATTTTTAATTATTGAGTATAATATATTATTATTAAATAGGTACATTAAATTTCAAAACATAAAAAAACTGTAAAAAAAATTGTAGTAATTTAAATAATTATGTTTTTATTATCAATTTATTTAATTTAATTTAATTAAAAGCATTTCATTAAATCAATTCAATTTATAATTATTTTTGTATATAAATGAACTATTATTATAATTTTATGATTATTATTCTACTCCAATTTATATTTATTTAGTGGTATGCCAATGACAATTTGGTTATCTATATTAATTATTACACAAACATCAATAATATTTTTTATTGGAGTTTTTTCATGTTCTTAAAATGTAATTTATTTATTTAATAATAATATAATATACTCAATAATTTTTTAGTTACTATTTAAATTTATTTGTATTGTACTATTTAATATTGATATGAGTGTATTTTGTAAGGTTACATTGATCGATCAAAACAATTGAAGATAAAAATATCGATCAAAACAATTTAAAATTATCCTGTAGGCTCATGTAGGTTCATGTAGGCTCATGTAGGTTCATTATTCTGACTCGGAAAATTATATATAGAAAATGGCCCTAGATAATTATATATAATTATTTTTATAAAAATAAGAAAAAAATTCGGGTGTGTGCAGGATTTAAACCGTGGGCCTTGCGCTTCAAAGTTTAACCCGCTACCCGTTGACCTAAAAGATTGACTTCAAAAGTTAGTTTCGTATGAACTTCAAGTAATAGAAATCTCATTCGTAATAGATTCTTGGTGAACAAAATTTTATATCTTATAAATGATAGATTTTTAGTCAACAAAATTTTATATCCAATTTATTAATTATTGATTAATAGTTATATGAAATTCTGTATAAGTTATATTTAATTATAACTAAAATTTTAAATTTAATCTCATAAATCAGGCTTGATCAGACATGGACAAGCATGGACAGGTATGATCAGGCCTGATCATGTCTAATTTCAGGCCTGATCATACATGAACAGGCATGGTCAGGTTTGATCATTTTTTCCCGGGTATTGTTAAATTATTAAAATTCATAAAGCTTATCTTTTTAAGAGATCTTACCATTATACATGAACAGGCATGGTCAGGTTTGATCATTTTTTCCCGGGTATTGTTAAATTATTAAAATTCATAAAGCTTATCTTTTTAAGAGATCTTACCATTATAAGTACACAGAAAAAAGGGATTTCTTGACGCCATAAAGTTTCACTCACCGCAAGACAATTCTGACTTGTACTAAAAAAATTTTTTGCATAGTGCATTAAAAAAGGAAATTTTCCTGGAGCGAGGAAAAATTTTTAAGGTGAGAACAAAATTTTTTGTTTCAGGAAATTTTTCTCGTCCTAAAGAAATTTTTGTTTCAATACAGTAATGCAAAATTTTTTTTACGCCAAGAAATCCTTTTATCAAATATATTCAAAAACTATTTTTAATTTAGTTTTAAGTAAACTTTTCCCGGGAAAAAAAATTCATGTCTGGCCATATATGATCATATATGAGCAATTATATATGATCATGTATGAAAATTGGCCATGTCTGATCATATATGATTAGATATGATCATATATGATTAGATATGATCATATTTGATATACATACAGGTTTGACAAAAATTATTTAAACTAACAAAATAATATTTCAATAGTAAAGTTCATTAACATTCATTGCAATTCATTTAAATATAGCTAATGTTCACTCCTTATTAATTTTTCTATCAACGAAATAATATTCGGTGTTTTTCCGGGATTCGAACCTGGATCCTTCTGCGTATCAATTGAAGATTGTACTACTCTGCCAAACCATGGACTTAATAATCGAGACTATTCAATAGGTTTATATATTGATCTTAGGAACCCCAACATACATTACGTTTATATTGATATTTTACATGGTATTCGAAAAGTTCAAGTTTTTTAATCCGGAATAAAAATTAAAATTAAACTTAAGGTTTCATTTTTTTACTTCCCGCTCAGAAAATTGAAAATTTTCAAAATTAAAGAAAGTTATTGGTTTCGAACCGATTTTCGAAAATCGAGCTTTCAACATATTTCGACGTTTTGAGGTCCTAGGGAACTATTCTGTCTAATTTCAGGATGATGTATATATGTACCTAGGTACGTTCGTATGAAAATCTTCTATAACTTTTGAACGGATCAACCGATTTAGACTCAGTTTTTCTATTATTGTAGATACGTTGTATTGCAAATTATACTTACAGCGGCATTGCATTATCACTCAGGATATGTTTACATATCATGCTTAGATAAATTGAGCACAAAAATTTAAACTTCATGAGTATGATCTTATATGATGATATATTCACACATGAATTTCATTTCCACGTACAAGTAAAAAAATTTGTATGTCTCTTCATGTATGTTCATATCTGACCATATCTGATTTTACATGAGTTGATCGTCGTGTAAAGAATTTTCATGTCTCTTCATACCTGACTATATCTGATTTTATGAAAATTAAACAACTTGTAAGAAATTTTATGTATTATTATATATGTTCATTTCTGACCATATCTGATCTTACACGAGTTGAGCATCATGTAAAATTTTTTTATGTTCGTTCATATATTTTCATACATGACCATATAGAATCTTATACGAATTGTATATCGGTTAAAAACTTTTTTTGTATCTTCATATATGTGCATATATGTCTATATATGTGCATATATGTCTATATATGTGCATATATGTCTATATATGATCATGTATGATCTTATATGATCATGTATGATCTTATATGGACTGAATATCGAGTAAAAATACTTTATGTTATATTATATGTGAGCATACATGACCATATATGATCTTATACGAATTGTATATCGGTTAAAAACTTTTTATGTATCTTCATATATGTGCATATATGTCTATATATGATCATGTATGATCGTATATGGACTGAATATTGAGTAAAAATACTTTATGTTACATCATATGTGATCATACATGACCATATATGATCTTATATGATTTGGGTATAAATTAGAATAAATTTCTTTGTTTTTATATATGGTCATATATGAACATGTATGACTCTTATATAAACATATATGAATCATGTATGATCATACATGACCAAATATGATCTTATATGAACATGTAAGACTCATATACAATCATAAATGAATCATATATGATTATATATGATTTATATATGACCTTATATGGTCATATCTAATTATATATGGCCAGATATGAATTTTTTTTCCCGCGTTCTTTGCTAATAAATGACCATATTTTACATTTTGTATGCCTTTCATATTACTTTTAACCATACGTACCGATATCCTCATCTGTTATAGATTCTCTTCAAATTATTAGTTTGACGTAAAAAAAAAATTAAATACTAAAAGATAATTTTATAAACTTTATTCAATAACGCAACGTAAAATAGTTAAAAACAAATAGTTCGATTTTAAAGGGTCACAACTAAAAATATAATGCTTTTTTTCTTAAATTTATTCGTATTTTATTTTACAAGAATCGAGAAAACATCATAAAAACATTGTTAGTTTTATATTTACATATATTTACAAAAAGTACACAATCTGAAGACAATTTATTCGTGTGGGATCCTATGAAGATCATAGTAAATACATTGAAATAAGATGCGTGTAAAAAGATAAGCTCTCAATATCAATATTTAAAGGTTGCTCATCACAATTTTCTTTTTTTTATTGAAATAATATGAGAAAAAGCTCAGAAAATAATTTCGTAGGGAATTTAAGGCTCTACAAAAAAAAAAAAAAATAATTAACATTTTTTGGTAAATCCACCTGTTCAAAAGTTGTAAAGCTCTTGAAATCAATCAGAACAATATTTATTTTTAGAAATTTACATTGAAAAAAAAGAACTAGAAACAGTGCGGAATTTTAAAAAACTTTGTCTGAGATTATTTGTAAGGAATAAAATTAGCTATAAAAAAAAAATTCTGACATATTGTGGTAATAAGTCTGATTGTTTCGTCAGAAAAGTAAAAAGATCTCAAAATTTTGGATAAATTAGACTTCAAGCTCTACTATCTTTTGAACAGATGGATTCAGCCAAAAATGATAAGAGCTTTTTTTTGTAAAGTGTAATTTTCTCGTGTTGTTTAAATGAGAAATAGAAAATTACGACGAGCCACATCTACATATTTATATCAAAAGCTTATCTTTCGACAGATATTTTATTTCACCTCTCTGCAACTATTGAATAAGGATTTTGAATAAATAAAACTAGTAGATTTATTGGAATCAGTCTTACATATATATTAGACTGTGTCAGACAATAAAGTGTCCTTTTTAATGAAACACATTTCTAAAGTTACATTCATGAAAAAAAAAAAAGAAATCCGCCTACAATCTCAACTCTGTGTCTCAAAAATTGAGCTAGCGAACAGAGCTGAGATTTAGGGAGGATTTTTTTTTTGCTAAAGTGACTTCGAATTGTATTTAATTAAAAAATAAATTTTTTTTCTAGCACAGTCCGATATATATATATATTTCAATCAGTTTCCCAACAATTGCTGAGCTTAACGTCGTATATTACACCATCGGCAAACATTTTAATCGCTGGTCTTATGGCAGTAGTTTCTTCAATGAAATATTTTGTACTCGAAGGTATCATCTCACAAATATGGCGTGTATTAAACCCGTAATTTACAAATTGGTAACTTTGTACTATTATACCAGAAATGAGGCCGTTGTTGTGTCAAAATCGTATAATGGTTTGTATAGTACTGAAGATGCCATCAATATCGTCGTAAATGAAAGAACCACTGGATTTAAATAAATTGTTTTTTTCATTACATTCACATGAAAATTTGATTCTATTTAACTGCATTTTTTTGAAGGTGACTATTTTATCTGGCTTAAAACCAGCCTGAAGTAATGTATCGCGTTTGAATTCAGTTGGAGATCGTGTGTAAGATAGCCTTTGTCCAATAAATTTATCTATAGACTCCGTTTTTTTAGCTTCATCAATTATGTTCAACTTTTTTTTAAAAAAAAATTTTCGTTTCTTTGAATATCGTTTCATCAAATGTGGAATAATTTAAAAACCGATGCTTTAGAAATCGTGTTGCAATTTGTTCCGGTCGTCCATTTGGACTAGTAACACGATCCATAATTTTTTTATGCCATGACTCGAATACAAATGCATTATGTGCCTAAATAGGACCCCAATCACGTACAGTCTCAATTAAATGGGTTAATAAATGTACATTAATAGTATATTGTGCACCTAGGGAGGAAAGTAGGACATTTCCTCCCGCATGTAAAATTGCCACCCGAGCCGTAGGTGAGGGTGGCAAACATGCGGGAAGAGATGTCCTTCTTTCCTCCCGGGTTGCACATACTATTTTTTCTCGTACCATGCCGAAAGTTCATAAAACTTACTAAAAGAACCTCCTTAATCGTATATATATGTACATAAAATAATATAGACCCGTGCAGTGTATACTATTTTTCTTTATGTCCGGTCGAAAGTACATTGACAAATCACATTTCTATAGATTATAAGACTTTTTTCTAGCATGTATTGATGCCTGCCCCGACATTTGCGGCACGAGCGAAGCGAGTGCTGTTGATCTGGGGGGCAGGCATCAAATACATCTACATAAAAAATTACCGTTTTTCTCGTACCAGGTGAAGGTTTGGTAAACTTATTAAAATGATCCCAATTTAGTTTAAGTATTATAAAATTAAGGGGGTGAAATCATGGTTGGGGGGGGGGGCAAAGTTTTCTCAATAAAAATAAAAATAATTTGAATGGGATTTCATTAATATTCCTTGAAAATTTATTTAACTTAATTCGTAATAAAAAAGACAGTATTAGTAAATAAATAACTTTTTCAAATGAGCATGAAATTGATAGTAATAATAATGATAATATTTTTAATAATCGTATTATTTAGAGTAATAATAATTGGTTAAAGTAATAATAATTATTTAGAATAGTAATAATTAGTTAAAGCAATAATAATTATTTAGAATAGTAATAGTTAGTTGGAATAGTAATAATTCGTTAAAATAATAATAATCATTTAGAATAATAATAGTTACATAGAATAATAAAAATAGTAATGATTTCCATCAAGAATAATAATTATTCTTGCTTGGAGTAATTTATAGTGACATTCATAATTTTCCATTTTTTAATTTTTATTATAGGAGATCTCATATTTAGTGTATCTAACGTTTTTTGTAGATTTTTCTTGAATTCCATCTTCAAACGTTGTTTGCCTTGTACGCTTATTTGTTTCAGCATTCAGATTCGAATCCGGAATAGGTGAAAACGGAATTTCGAAATCGAAACTGTTGATGATCTCAAGATCTTCAGATGACAAGGGTAGAGTTTCTTTCTCGGCAGGCGGTTCATAGGTGACTTTTGAAGTCGATAGAGTTGAATTTTGTCGATTCAATGTCGTTGTTGATCTGTCGGTGGAAGGGTTTCTGTTGATAGGTGGTAGATTTTCAGAATTTACAATTTTGTCATAAATTTTTTTTTTTATTGTGAAGTCAATTTTCACTATATCCTTCTGCAACACTGCTTGACCTCCATCCGCCGTGCTGCTTGAAGGTAGTGGGATCAGCACCTGCATTCGCAAGCAGTGTTGCAGAAGTTCGTCTAAAGCAGTGCCCTATGTAGTTCGAAGGATCTGGCAAGTCCAAAAACGTCACTATTGATTTTGGTACCTCGCTCACTTTATTTTTACCAATAGGTTGACGGGTGCACCTTCCCTCATTGTAAAATAAAAAAAATCTGTCGATTGCGGTGTCATTTGGTCTTAAAGCTGCATATTTACGAACTTTATCGTAGTAATCGTTCTTGATAATGAAAGTTCGCGGATAACAATTTTTGGTATCCCGAACTGTTACTATAAAATGGGATCCAGTATCCTTAACATCGTTTACTGAAATCTTGCAGTATTCGCCGGATTTTAAAGCTCCGCAGAACCCAAAAATGAGAATAACTGTAAAGTGAGCGAATGCGCAAAAAGGATCTGGTTTAGGTGTGATGTAATCTTAACAACTAAAAAATTACACAATTTATTATACTAAATAAATTAGATATTTATTAACACTATTTACACTTAAAACTGTGAGAAGATAATATGAAAAAGCGAATGCAATAAACCGTATACGAGATAGCGAATGCAACTAACAATTATTATAGTAAAGCGGAGCGGTTTTAGAGTACGAGGTTGTACTCTTGAATTCAGGAGCGAAAAGGACTCGGAGAAAATGTAGTTGGAGACGACGTGGCCGCTTGGTGGTGACGTGGCAGCTTCAATGTGTAAAGCGAATTTCCTGATTGGTCGGCTGGGAGCGGGGCTCTCATGCCAACTTGACTCGGCCATGAGCTAGAATTTGTATGTACCGGGCCCAAATAGCGAGTGACCCGGCACTATACTGACTATCAGTCAGTAGCGAGTTCGGCAACTCACGGCTGTTGCGGAAATGCACGAAGCTTTTCAAATTGTCTAAGCTCGTGACTGAACAATAACCTATGAAAATAATTTTTGTATATAAATATATGTAAATCCTCATTTGTACATAAAAAAATTTGTAAATAAATTATAAATATTTAATTGTATATATCGCAATATTTATTTTTATATTATTTGTACACGGAAAGAAAAAAATGGGAATTTTCCCAATTTTACATGGGGAAAATTCCTTTGTTGGCATTGTAAATTTTACTATGCTAACATGTGAATTGTTGCTGTGTTACATGGTAAATTTTGCTTTGAAACATAGGAATTATTCCTATATTGACAATGGAAATTCTCCTATATCAACATTGAACAAATAACTATGTTACATAGGAATAATTTCAATGTTAACATGGGAAAAATTCCCATCTCAATATGGGAAAAACTCCCATGTTAACATTGGAATCGTTCCTATGTTAACATTGGATTTGTTCCTATGTCAACATGAAAAAATTTCCCATGTTAACAAAGTAGAAATTACCATCCTAGCAAAGTAGAAATTACCATGTATATAAAAGTAAAATATTTGTAAGCTGATGGTTTCAATTTTTCATAACATTGAATATGGGTCATTCGTTGATGTACAAGCTCTATTTAATGGCAAGTTAAATGCAAGTCAAATGTATAAATTAAAAAAGAATGTACTTGTAGAACATTAATAATTATGGCACCTTTTCAATTAAAGTGATGTACAATGATAGTATAAATATTTTATAGCTCTTGGATGTAATCTGGTCGAAGTTTATCTGCTTTGAATTTGTAATTTGTTAAGTACAATCAAAATTGATTAATTCGTAGTTGCTACAAAAAAATTGTTATTAAATTACACAAAATTTATTCGGAAACTTCGAAATTCTATTTTCGTGAACGGTAATACCTTCACGTATTCCTATTTTATCGCTTTAAAGCCTAAATGATCAAAGTGACAAAAATATTTTGTACTTTAGTGATTTTATCTTCTTGTGGACTTTTCCCATGCAACATAGTAATTTTTCCTACGTTGACATGGTAATTTTTCCCATACCAACATGGATATTTTTACCATGTCACTATAGGAGTTTTTCCCATGTTACTGGAGTATTTCTTCTAAGTTGACATGGGTATTTTTTCCATGTTGACAAGGAAAAAATTACTCCAGTAACATGAACAAAATTCCTATACTGACATGGTAAAATATCCATGTTGCCATGGGGAAAATTCCCATGTCCACATAGGAAAATTGCTATGTTGCATGGAAATTTTTGCAATGGCAACATGGAAGATATTCCTATAATATATGGGTAAAAATCCTATAAAATATGGTTATATTTCCATTTTTCCTTGGTAAATCTACCATGTCGATAAAGCAAAATTTGCCATGTTAATAAGGGAATTACTCCTAAGTTAAATGGTAAAAATTTCCATGTTTTTCTTTCCGTGTATATATATTTATTTACTTGATTATGTAAATTAACTATGTAGATATGTATATTAGGGTGATTCATTTCCGCAAAAGTTTGTTTTTTTTTTTTAAGTGCACAAGCAAAATCGTAATCTGCATCGAAAAACAAAAATTCTCACCAAATATTAGCTCTTAATTCCAACGCTAAGTACTTACTATTTGATTTCAACGATTTCCCATTTAAAATACACGTAAATAAAATTATTTTTTTTTTAACTTTCTAATACTCAGCTCCAATTCATGATACTAACACGGTTTAGGTTGCAAATTGTAGGGCATTTGGTGTTCTCCAAAAGTGTCTATAGTTACTTAGCTGTTCTTCCAGCTGTTTCACTTGTATCCGATGCGGAACTCATTTTTCCTATGAAATTGACCTTTATTGGCTTGCAGGACGTAAACCAATGAAAGTACACTAAAAACGCTTATAGGAATTTTATTGGAAATTTTATTCCCTTCAAAAAAAGTCCTATGAGTCAAGCCGGTAAAGTCCATAGTTTCCGAGTTATAGTCATTTGAATAATTTAAAGAATAAATTTGCGATTGTAATTTTTTTTTTTTATACTATCTTTTTCAAATTATTAATATGACTATAACTCGAAAACTATATATATATATATATATATATATATATATATATTAGGGTGATTCATTTTAGACCAACATTTTTTTTTTTCAAGTCCCACTCAAAAATCTTGTAGCATATGAACAATAAAAAATTCTCACTAAATTTGAGCTCTTAATTTCAATTCGTAGAGGTCTCTCAACGAACTTTTAGTTTCTCCATTTAAATAACAAGGGAAAACTTTTTTTTTTCATTGTTTACGCCCGCATCTCATCTAGAAATTTTTTTTTCAAAATATCGTTCTGACGTTCTTATAGTAGACTAAATGCTCTACAAAAAAGTTCCTTGAGTCGAGTCTGTAAGTTCAATATCTCCATCATAATTCGCGTTGCAATTTGTGATTTTTGTGGAAATTCGATTTAAATGTACTTAGAAACGAAACTATTGGTGATAGACGAAAACTTCAAATGGCAATTTTGTAGGTCATTCAATGCTCTAAAATAATGCAGCAATGACTATTTCTGCACCACCAATAGTTTAGCCTCAAGACGCTCTTTAAGTTCTATTTTTTCGAAAATATACTTCCAATGAATGTTGAAACGAAACTATTGATGATAAACAAAAAATTTACATCACAATTTTGTAGATCATTTAATGCTCTGAAATAATGCCCTCGTGGATATCTTTGTACCACGAATAGTTTAACAGCTAAACGCTCTTAGATTTAAATTTGTTCTTAAAAAAAATAGTGTTGCGATCGATTTCAAGAGCTTGATATTAAAATGGAAATAACCAAAAAATTATGCGGAATTAGAAATAACTTTATCTGAGATAATCTATGAGAAATAAAATTGTCTATAAAAAAGATTCTTTGATACTCTATGATATGTCCGATGGTTTCACTGGAAAAGTAAAAAGATCTTAAAATTTACCATAAATCTAATTTCAATCTCCAATAACTTTTGAAGAGATGGATTTATCAAAAAATGATTAGGGACTTCTTTTGAAGAGCGTTCAATTCCCCTCAAAAATGTATCCTGGGCTTATTTGTACAGTACGCCATCACCGAGATATAAAAATCCAAACTTAATATTTTCTTTTTCCCATTTTCTTTAAATGAGAAATAGAAAATAGGGATGAGACAGTTGTCGATATCAATATTTAGGGCTCTAATTTTAACAGACATCTTTTTTTACCTTCTTCCAAGTATAGATCCTGTTAGACTGTTGAAAAAAAACAAGTTGTCATAAAAGGACACACCGTAATAAATGCATTGAAAGTGAATTTTGAGAACAAATTTAAATCTAAGAGCGTTTAGCTGTTAAACTATTGGTGGTACAAAGTTATCCACGAGGGCATGATTTCAGAGCATTAAATGATCTACACAATTGCGATGTAAATTTTTTGTTTATCATCAATAGTTTCGTTTCGACATTCATTGAAAGTATATTTTCGAAAAAATAGAACTTTAAGAGCGTCTTGAGGCTAAACTATTGGTGGTGCAGAGATAGTCATTAATGCATTATTTTAGAGCATTGAATGACCTACAAACCTGCCATTTGAAGTTTTCGTCTATCACCAATAGTTTCGTTTCTAAGTGCATTTAAATCGAATTTCCACAAAAATCACAATTTGCAACGCAAATTATGATGGAGATATTGAACTTACAAACTCGACTCAAAGAACTTTTTTGTAGAGCATTTAGTCTACTATAAGAATGTAGGAACGATATTTCGAAAAAAAAGTTTTTAGATGAGATGCGGATGTCAAAAATGAAAAAAAAAGTTTTCCCATGTTATTTAAATGGAAAAACTAAAAGTTCGTTGAGAAACCTCTACAAATTGAAATTAAGAGCTCAAATTTGGTGAGAATTTTTTATTTTTCATACGCTACAAGATTTTTGAGTGGGACTGGGAAAAAAAAATGTTGGTCTAAAATGAATCACCCTAATATATATATAGATTAATAAATAAATAAATAAATAAATTAATAAATAAAAATATACATTGTTACTTTTGAATAGCTTATGCTGATTTATCTAAAATTTTCCATGAACCATGATTTCTCTATGACAGTTGGAAAGGTGTTATCAGGGCTCATGTTAAAATACCTACACTAAAAATTTCATTTTAACAACAATTTTACAAGACCTTGAAAATTATATACACGTAATAATAGTGAAAATGAAATAGTACGACTTTACATAAAAAGGTATCCATAACAACACGTGAGGCGTAAAACAGCATCATCAGCACAACGTGTCCTACTCTTTTGTATGATATTATTTGCAGCGGGCGGGTATTCATTAATTATTTAGTTTATTACGAGATGCCTAGTGTTGTACAACTTACATAACAATATGAATCCTGATAATTTACGCTATCAGAAACCTCTCATTACGGCCCTTTTAGAATTGGTACGTTATGTAAAGAAATAATCACCCCATGCAAGGGCAGCATATACAGACACAAGACTTGAAAAATGGTGGCAATCGTCGCGAGAATGTTTGAAAAGATTATTACGTCAACTTGTGATGTTTTCATTATGTCGTTTATTAGCAAGGAGTTACAAAAGAGGGCTACCAACTACCAATACAGTTGTTTTACGCACAGTCATGTCAACAATTCTTCGAACTCGAAAAGCGGACGCTAATTGTTTACAAGATTTGTTGGCGGCCTACGGTAAGTACACACATACCTCTTATGATAAATTTAATTTCTTAATTTATCAAGTATATCAAAATTTTATTTAAGAACGATACAGTCGTGACGAGCTATTGCAGTTAGATGATAGCTCTAATAGCAATATTGAAACCTATGACGTGAATTTTTAATTTTTGTAAAATATATTAATTTGGTTTAGAGCTTCAATTTGTTCGAATATTTCAATTTGTTTTATACTTTTATCACCTAGGTTGTCACGCAAACGGGTAGGCCATGGTTTGGTTATTATCCAGGTTGCGAAACGATAAGAATAGACCAATTTCACAGGGGTTCAGCGGGAGCGTTATTTGTCTTCTAGTTCTAACAATTCATACGTCTCGTTTCCAACCGATAATGAAGAATTGGACGATCCTGGTAAATTTGATTCTGAAGTGGAGTTGATAGTTGAATCAACTCAACAACATTATGATAATTGTGTCACTGACGAAGAAGAAGAAGAAGAAGAAGATAATCCGCAATTCGCATACATTTCTGATGATGACGATGACGGTGATAAGTCAAGACGTTTTATACAACATAAACTTTTAGGTATTTTACACAACGCTAAGCAGCACACCTTCTATACACCGTTAGCGGCTTAATAATTATAATAGAATTTTTGATACTGTAGTACCGGTTAAAAAGTAAGAAAAAGTCTGTAACCTGTCAGTTTTAAATATTTAAAAATTATATTTTTAGGTGTACATTCAGGTGGTGCAACAACAGGATCGAGAGCAATAATAATAATAATAATAATAATAATAATAATAATAATAATAATAATAATAATAATAATAATAATAATAATAATAATAATAATAATAATAATAATAATAATAATAATAATAATAATAATAATAATAATAATAATAATAATAATAATAATAATAATAATAATAATAATAATAATAATAATAATAATAATAATAATAATAATAATAATAATAATAATAATAATAATAATAATAATAATAATAATAATAATAATAATAATAATAATAATAATAATAATAATAATAATAATAATAATAATAATAATAATAATAATAATAATAATAATAATAATAATAATAATAATAATAATAATAATAATAATAATAATAATAATAATAATAATAATAATAATAATAATAATAATAATAATAATAATAATAATAATAATAATAATAATAATAATAATAATAATAATAATAATAATAATAATAATAATAATAATAATAATAATAATAATAATAATAATAATAATAATAATAATAATAATAATAATAATAATAATAATAATAATAATAATAATAATAATAATAATAATAATAATAATAATAATAATAATAATAATAATAATAATAATAATAATAATAATAATAATAATAATAATAATAATAATAATAATAATAATAATAATAATAATAATAATAATAATAATAATAATAATAATAATAATAATAATAATAATAATAATAATAATAATAATAATAATAATAATAATAATAATAATAATAATAATAATAATAATAATAATAATAATAATAATAATAATAATAATAATAATAATAATAATAATAATAATAATAATAATAATAATAATAATAATAATAATAATAATAATAATAATAATAATAATAATAATAATAATAATAATAATAATAATAATAATAATAATGTTACGTTCTGGCTCCAATTAAATTTAAATAAAAATTTTGGAAATTTTTTTTTTGAAGTCTCGAATTATCTATTCGCCACGGTGGGCGAATAAACGGTTCGGCACTTCTTAGAATTACAAATAAATAATAAATTAATAAATCGTTACTTTGTTGGCGATATTATTTTATTCATCGCCAACAATGTAACGGAAATCTCTTGCGATAAGAGAGTCGCCGTGGCTCGCGGATACTCTAAACACATGACGATGCATGAGACCCGGGCCACGACGATTCTCTCATAGGAAACCTGAGATGCAACGTTAACACTTTGATGAATGTATTTAGTCGAAGAGCAGCAGGATCAGTCAGTTGATCGCGAGATCTCAAAGAGCACGAAACTCTGAACAATTAACTGACTGATTCACCTGTCTCCATCGGTTTTAAGGAATAAAACCTAAATTTAAACCTTTACATAAATCTTTTATCTAAGAACCTTAAAGGGGCGAGTGCTTACTAGCTGTTCCACCCTTCCTTGCTCAGAGCGCTAAACAGCAGTTCGGGCTCCTTCATTTCCTATCATAAATACCTTTATGCCTCGAGGCCGACGAAGCAGGAGATCAGGACGTGCCGTACAGCTCGGTCGCGTACTTCAAGTCGTTATCGCGGACCTTACACAAGGTCGACCGAGAGTAAAATCTGAGGAAGTCCTTATCGAGCCGGTAACGTTAGTAATACCGCGAGTGGTTGCCAACGATTCGATTGAGATACCAAAATCCGGTGTTGTCGAGCCGTCGAGCTCGTGTGTTGTTGAGCCTCCGAGCTCATGTGTTGTTGAGCCTCCGAGCTCATGTGTTGTTGAGCCTCTGAGCTCGTGTGTTGTCGAGCCGTCGAGCTCATGTGTTGTTGAACCATCAGGTTCTGGTGATCTGATCAATCAGTTACAATCACTTGTCCTCCCGGAGGAGTCAAATCTCCAGAGCTCAGTCCGTTCAACCTCAGACGAGGCCCCAAGGGAAAACCCGGCCTTTTGGACCGGCATCAGCGACAATTGGCAGCTGATTCCAGTGGACGTTCCATCCGTCCATCCACCCAGCGGAAGCATCCCATTCCACGACCCTCGCTACGGGTATTATTCTGAGGCATATTTCACGGCCACCGGCAGGGACGAATACGCACCAGCGGAGGAAAAGAAACTACGAAAGAAAGGGATTATTTGGGCCGACTTATGGGGCCCATAATCTCCACCATGGTAAGTCGTTAAACTTTTAGAATAAAATATAAGAAGGTCAACAGCTGACGCACCTGGGGTCTATCGACACCCTAACGACGTCAACCTGGTTAATTTAAAATTATTCTCTCTAATTAATAGATAAGCCAGAATGTAACATTGGTGCTGTGACCAGGATGCTGTTGAGTTTCTTTTATTTTATTATTTATTTTAATTTAAACAAAGTGTTGCTACGGAAATTTTGATAAAAAGTGAACGCGAGTGTTTTTTTCGTATCAGAAGTGTTGAATGTTTTCTCAGAAAATTTATTATTTAAATCTTCGCGGTCACTTCTTATAAACGGGAACGATTTTCGGAATTATTAAATTATTTCCCGTGGAATTTTATTTTATTATTTAAATTGATAAATAAACGACGTATTAACGTATGAAAGTGATTTTATTTTCCGTCGGATCATGATATCAGTAAGGAATTTGAATTCTTGCCGTCGGGAAACGCCCGTGAATATGTTGTGATTGTTAATGCTTTATTTTACGGACTTTGTTATAAAACGTTACTGAGTTATTTAATAAATATGATTTGTTTGGAATTCTCAATTGTGGGTTAAGAATCAAAAATTTGTCAAAGCTATCGGGTCTGCACAAAATTGTGTGAAATTGATTATTTTCAATTGAAAAAGTTAATCCATTAATTAAAATCATTTTAATCTTATTAATTAATTTATTTTCCTACTGTTTAGTAATAATTACGATTGCTTTGACAATTTTTTTTATGATCTCATAAATATTCAATAATTAACGCGACAATTGAGAAAGCTTAAACGATCAATAATTTTGCAAAATGGATAAACGTAGACCTACGACAGAGGAGGAACTCCTCGAACTGTCAGAAAAACTAAACGAACAGTGTAGAATGCACGATGATCGGGAAGCAGATCTTGAGGCCCGGGAACGGCTACTTAATGACCGACTAAGTGACCTTTCGGAGAGAGACCAAGCAAATATTGAAAAAGAGACGAAACTGCGCGATATCGAAGCAGAATTACGGAAATTAGAAATTTCTTTCGGAGAACGCGAACTTGAGTTGAAGTCACGCGAGTTAGTAAATCAGGGTGAACCTAATGAGCTTAAGGTCGAGTTTGAGCGTAGGTTACAAGAATTAAAAGATCGTGAAGCAGAATCTAGTCAACTTCTTGAGCAGGCAAAATTAATGCAAACAAAGCGATTAAATAAACGCGAGGCTACGTTAGCTAACCGGGAGCGTGAGTTAACGGAGATCCAGGAAAAACTAAATAAACGGGAACGCGATCTGGTTGAGCGAGAAAACGCGGTAGTTACTCAGGAAAAAGAGATGCGAAATGATTCTAAATTATTACAAACCTGGGCTTCGGAGCTCAAGCGAATGAAAACGGCCGCCGTGACTAAGACACCAAGCGTTATCCAAGAACTCAGGGAGGAAATGTCGCAATTAAGAAGCAACGGGCCGAATGAACTCACATGCAACGCAAACATTACAATCAAGGACGCGTTGTCCTACGTACCTACCTTTGACGGTACTAGCGCCGCAGTTTCGGATTTTATAAGATCGTGTAATCGAGCTTGTTCCATGCTCGCGCCGAGCGCTGAATTCATGTTTTTGACACTTGTACGGCAAAGATTTAAAGGCGACGCTCGGATCGCTGTGGAAAACATGGAATACAGCAATATGAAGGAGTTCGAAAATCTTCTTCGCACTGTCTTTGACCGTCATCGATCTGCGAACCAATGCAAGGCCAAACTAGAAAATATTATCATGCGACCTAAGGAAAATATGGTTTCTTATGTAAACCGCGCTCGTACGATTTATCGCGATATACTTCACGCGAAAACAACCAAAAGGGGTACGCTTCTGGAAGCGGAAAAATTGAAAATTGAAAAAGATGCGATTTCAGCTTTTCTTAATGGCATTCCACCTTTACTGCAAGTTCAGTGTTTACTCAAGCCACACGATACGTTGGAGCAAACATACGCGTCGTCGATAGCCGCGTTTAAAAATCAGGAAGACAACGCGAAGCGTTTTCAAACACCGGTTGCGGTTACAATAGCTCATATACAAAGTAATCAACCCGACAGGTCTAAGCCACCTAGGCCAGAGCGCCAGGTGGAAAAAAATAGAGATCTTCGCTGTAACTATTGCGATAATCGCGGTCATTTCGAAAGAGATTGCTTGCAGAAAAAAGGGTCGAGTAACAACAGTAATAATAAATTTAATAACGATAATAAATTTAATAACAAATACAATAACGTTAACCGGAGAAATCGGAATGACGGTAATAAAAACAAACCTCGCGGTAACGAAAGAAAACCCGAGAAAGACCGGGACGAGTGCCCATGCTGCGGGCAAGTGAATCACAGTTTGGCAAACTGTTTTAAATTTGCAGCGCTTATGCGAACGCGTTATGGGCCGTCGGGAAACTCCAAACTCCCGGGGAAGAACGACGACGGGTCCCGCGGGAGTCCGAAACAAGTTCAAAGCCCGCCGAAAACTCTTTCGAGGTCGCGCACCAGTCAACGTCGCGACAGTCGTAATTAACTTAAGGAAAACCGAGGTACCAGCAATATTGGTCAAAAGCGATGATATAAAAAATCATTTAACGATCATGCTTGATTCGGGATCGGAGGTAAATATTATAAAAATTAGTGCGTTAAATAAGCCGCAAGGTATCGACGAAGAACATAAATTGGCGCTATTGGGCATAAATAGAGACCCAGTATATACGGTTGGTAAAACCCACGTAGAATTATTCGGTTACGGTATCGAATTTAATGTGGTGGAAGACGACTTCCCCACAGTTCATCCCGCTATTTTGGGTGCGAAATTCTTTAACGAGTATGGCGCTAGAATCTTCTTCGATCGCAAATTATTTACGTTTTACGATGTCAAAATCCCGTTCTTTGAACCGGAAATTGAAAAATTGCCTCCAAGATCTGTTACCGTGATTAAAATTAAAACCACTCCCGATTCATCTGACTATGGCTATGTACCTCGAATATACTGTGCATCCGAACTCGAAATCGGAGGCACATTTGAAACTAATAATAACGGTAGTACGCTCTTACGGGCTTACAATAATTCTAATACTGAAATTTCCATTCCCAGGCCTGTGGTCGATTTACAATCTTCCTTGTGGCGGGATGAAAGCGATATTACCACTAAATTAAAATCAGTAAATTTAATTAATGATTTTCCATGCGAGCCTCAATCAACTGCTATTGATGCAGATAATTTTGTTGAGCCTATCAGGGCTATTCGTGACTCACGATTATCCAAAGACATTGGGTCGGAAATCGGGGAGGAATTAAGAGGTTCAGGGGACGTAGAATCAAGGGTATTCACGATCTTTGAAAATAATAAAACGCCGGAGCGGGCACAAGAAGTGACCAACTCCGTGCACGTTACCGAAGATTCATCGGATCGGCAGCGCATGGAAATCAAATATCTGATTTTTGAGAATCAAGATTTATTTTATTTATCTGGAGAGAATCTTGGGTCTACAAACGAGATTTTACATCGTATAATAACTACGGATGACCATCCAGTATTTAAGAAACAATATCGCTTTCCTCCCATACATAAGGAGGAGATCTCGAGACAGGTCAGAGAATTGGAAGAAAAGGGTATTATTAGACCCTCAGAATCAGGTTATTGTTCCCCGATTTGGATCGTACCTAAAAAGGAAGATTCTTTCGGTAATAAGAAATGGCGTATGGTAATCGACTTTCGTGATTTAAACGAAAAAACTTTTACAGTCGTTTACCCTACTCCAAATATTGTCGAAATAATTGACCAAATAGGCGATGCAGAGTACTTTTCAACCTTTGATCTAGCGAGTGGTTTCCACCAAATCAAAATTCACCCAGATGATATACATAAGACAGCCTTTTCTACGCCAAGCCAACATTATGAATTTGTTAGAATGCCGTTTGGGCTGAAAAATGCCCCTCCGACATTTCAAAGATTAATGAACAAGGTATTGGTGGGACTGCTTGGCAGAGGTGTCTTTGTGTATATGGATGACATAGTCGTTTACTCTAAAACATTTGAGGACCACGTCGCAAAAATCAAAGAGTTGTTTGTTTGTCTACGTAAAGCGGGTTTGCAACTGCAACCCGATAAATGTAATTTATTTTTGAAAGAAATTAATTATTTGGGGCATATAATATCAGGAAACGGTGTTAAACCGGACCCTAAGAAAACCGACGCGGTCGAAAAATTCGCGATACCTACGAATGTTAAAAAAGTTCGTGAATTTTTGGGTTTAACCGGGTATTATAGGAGATTCATTGACAACTACGCGAAAATAAGCAAGCCACTAACATCTCTACTGCAAAAAGATGCAGTATTCGCTTGGGGTCAGAGTCAATCGGAAGCGTTTGAGACGCTGAAAAAGAAACTTGTAGAGTCGCTGATTTTACAATTTTCGGATTTCTCGCGAGAGTTTATCATCACAACTGATGCTTGTGATTACGGAATCGGAGCGTGTTTAAGCCAAGGAGAAATAAATAAAGATAAACCTGTGTCTTACGCGTCTCGCTTATTAAATTCAGCCGAACGTAACTATTCGACCATTGAAAAGGAAATGCTCGCGATAGTCTACGCGGTGAATAAATTCCGGCCGTACATTTACGGAAGTCAATTCACGTTAGTAACTGACCATAGACCCCTCACATGGGTTAATTCGGTATCATCACCAAACTCCCGAATAGTGAGGTGGCGATTAAGCATGGAAGACTACATGTATAAGGTAGTTTACAAGCCGGGTCGCGTAAATTCAAACGTTGATTCTCTCTCTCGAAATCCGGTTGACGAACCAGAGGAGTTTATTCCTCAAGCACGGGTCGGCCCGATACGGAAATTTGATCCAGATAAAACGGCAACGACTCCAGATGAAACCAGCGAAGATGACTACCCCAGGGGCAAAACGGACGCGGAAGCAGTACAATCTTAGACGCAAGGTACGCGTTGTTATCGATCCGGAAAATAATGACACCGAGCCGGAGCACGGGACTCCTCCAGTCCAATTTGTATTTAGACCCCGCGAATGGCCTTCAGCCCCACCTGTACCAGAACCAAATCAATCGTCCGCAAATGATCATCAATCTGCGAACGATTCTAGCGACGGTGAGGAGGTAGTGGTTTCGGATAACGAAGATCGGAGTCGTCACCAGATTATTCCCGAGTCGGACGACGAACCAATGATAGAAGACGTGGACGCGGATGACGAAGCTAACAGTTACGAAGATGATATCGGAGAGGAGCGTCTCCAAACCGATGGAGAAACGTCGGAATCGGAAGACGATAACGTCCAAGGTCGCAAGGACGTTGATCAAGAAGACAGCGATGAGGGAGAGTATGCCCCGGTTCGTCCACGAGCTAGGTGAAAGCATACTACACCCATGACGCGAGAAATAGCTCCGAACGTTCGCGAAACGCGTGATCGGTTGTCAATGCAATCAGATAATGTACTCATATTTACTAATGTAAAAGGGAAACCTCGGGACGAAGGAAGCAAAGAACTTGCTGACGTCTTGGGAATTCCCGCACAACTAACTTTCTGTAGAGCTACTGTAATACCCTACAAGGGAAATAACGCTGTATAATAGCAGCGCCTAAATACAGAGATACTGACCTCGTATCGGTCGAGGATATCCGAGAGACATTGGCTTCTGTATACAATATAGTAATGGAACTAGGTTTAGAGTCATTTAGTGTGGCAAAAACTAGTAAAATAGATGATATAAATTGGCTGACAATCCAAGAGGAATTAATTGATGCATTTACGGACACTGAGGTTAAAATAACTATTTGTCTTAACCTCGTGCGTATCCCAAATGAGGATGAAAAATTAGAAATTCTAGAGGAATACCACGGTTCAGCCGTGGGAGGTCACAAAGGAATGACCAAAACGTATAAAAGAATACGACAAAATTTTTTCTGGCCTAAAATTAAACAAGATGTTATCAATTATATTCAAAAATGCTTGGATTGTCAACTGAAAAAGTTAATTAGAGTTAAGGCAAAGCAGCCAATGGTCCTCACGGATACCCCTGATGCTGGGTTTGACAAAATCGGTTTAGACATTATGTACCCAACGCATACTTCTGCGTCTGGAAATAAGTACATATTAACTATACAGGATCTCCTGACTAAGTTCTCGATGGCAATCGCTTTAGAGCAAGCAACAGCTGTAGATGTAGCACAAGCTTTAGTAAATCGTTGGTTTTGCTACTTCGGGCCTCCTAAGGCCATACTTACTGATCAAGGAACAAACTTCCTTTCGAGTTTACTTAAAAATATTGCTAAAAAGTATAAAATCAAACAATATCATACGTCTGCATATAGACCTCAGAGTAATGGGTCGGTGGAACGATCTCACCATGTATTACAAGAATACTTGAAAAATTATATAGGCGAGAATGAAGACTGGGATGAATGCCTAGACATAGCCTCATTTTCATATAATGTAAGCGAACATGAGGGTACAGGATTCACTCCATATCAACCAGTATTCGGGAAATTACCCCGTCTCCCTTCTCGCATACAAACTATTGAAGAACCTAATGAGACATATGCAGGTGATTTAGAGCAATTATTTAGACGTATAAGACAAGCTGAAGTGACTGCCAGTGAGAACTTACATCAGGCTAAAGTTAGGTCAAAATTTTATTACGATAGGAAAATAAATCCACACCAGTTTAAACCTGGAACTAGGGTATTTGTACTATGGGAACCAAGGAAAAGTAAAGGAGACCCGCAGTACACCGGTCCTCATGATGTAATCGCGATCGGTCAAAACGAGACGGCCGAAGTAGATATAGATGGGGTGGTGAAAAGAGTTCACCTCAACAAGTTAAGAATATCTCGTATATAATTTTCAGATGACCGGATGGGTGATACTGCTGGGACTCCTTCCCTTTTCCTTGGGCCTGGTTGGATATGACTGCAGCGGGTCGTCGATGAATATGACTACGCTATCACTGTTGGATGTAGGGGAGTGCAATTTCCCCGCAAGGAAAGCTGAAACTGAAAAGGTAACCGTAAGCCTAATACAACCGGCTGAAATAATTCACGTTCACGTGATCGAGTGTAAGATATTGATAAATAGAGTAGTGCAGCGTTGCGGAATGCACTCCCATACAGCCACCGTGTTAAACGGGCGTAGAGAATACTATTTAGATATGGATTATACTAGATGTAAGAAAATGCATGATACAGGTGCAATCTGGCTTTACGATCGAGTCCACATGATCGACTTGAAAATGAACACTACAAACTTTAGACAGGCAATATTAGCCGGTGATCATGATATGGACGGTACATGTGCGGGAGGTGTATTTAGTGATTCGTGGGGTACGTGGGAAAAAGTCGTAGCCGATGGGTTATTCGAAATATCTCTTTCCGATTATGAAACAACGCTGAACACTAAAACGAACCAAGTGATTTTAAGATCGGGAACGCGATGTGACGCGCAAAAACTTTCTTGCGTTACCAGTGAAGGTATGATCGCGTTCTGGAGCGAGACTCCAAAAGATTCGTGTTTGATAAAATACGCGTTACTTTACCAGGGATCGGCTACGAGAATAATTGGAAAAGTGGGACATCCAGATGTCTACTCACTCACCACAGAAGATATCACCTTCGCGCTGGCCCAGCGAGGTGAGGTAGAAGTGTGCGGGCATAATGTTATCAAAACGGAACACCCGAAGCTTTTTATAGTAGTCCTTAAAACCACGGATTACACCATGCAAATAGAAGCAATTAAGACCGAGGATATGGATATTTTCGCGTATGTGAATAGCAAATTTATATACGTCGAAAAATTCATAAGGCAGCAGATACAAAACCTCTACCATGACGTCCTTATTAGACGTTGTGAGTTAGAGCGTTCAATATTGATGAATGCATTAGACTTGTCATCACTGGCTCCAGACGAGTTCGGTTATGCGCTTATGAAAAGCCCAGGGTACTATACCACCGTTGCGGGTGAACTAGTGCACATTACAAAGTGTCTACCTGTACCCGTGCGCGTACGTCAGGACGAACATTGTTATCAAGAACTTCCGGTAACGTACAATAATCAAAGTTATTTCCTAGCTCTAAAGTCAAGGATACTCCTGAAAAGAGGAACCATCATCGAGTGCAACGCTATCTTACCCACAGGGTACTTCATTGATGGAGCATGGTACCACTTGACACCTCAAGGTATTCGGGCACCAACACCACAACAACTTCAACCACTGACAGTCCCGACCTGGAACTATGAAAACCCAGAGCATCTGGCAACATCAGGAATCTACTCTCCGAAAGATTTAGAGAAATTACGTAACCGGATAATGTTTCCGGCTGAGAAACCAGCACTGCTTAATTCCATAGCCATGGGAGCAGCTGGAAGGGACATACCTGCAGGAAGCATCAATGTACTGGGACTATTTGACGAAGAAGCGTTAGAAAAATTAGCGCTTACCACAGGGCAGAGAATCTGGCGAAGTTTAATTGACTTCGGATCCGTTACCGCTGGCATATTGTCAATTATGTTGGTATTGCGACTTCTGAAGTTCATTTTCGACACGATATTCCATGCATACGCATTGTATGGCATATGGGACTGCAGCTTAGTCTTAGTAACAGCAATATGGGACACATTGGCGAATCTCATACTGCATCACCATCACCGCAGAAGATACGACTTGGATGTAGAGAGTCAAAGAAGCAAGGTTCCCATACCTCGTCCGAGGTCAAGTATATCAATTATAGATGAAGAACCTGAAACTCATAAGTCTGCGCCACCTGAAGAAATAACATATGCAGAGCTAAATCGACAACTCGAAGATCAACCACTGAGGTCCAAACTCCATGAGTGTACGAACAGTGAGATGTTAGCTCGTTTGAGAAACCGTGCGGAAAACCGCGAGTGAACATTGTGAGTAAAAATCGCGAGTTAACGCGAAAGCCAGATTGTGCCAATTTCATATAAACATTTTAAAAGTTTAAGAGAACTGTCTTGAATACAATAAATTAATTTTAAGGACTTTAATATCTATTATTATCAGGAAAATTAATATTTCTCAATAATTATACGCAGTATATTAGTACCATATAACTAAAAGGATGTTTACAAACATGAATTTAGGTTTAATTACTTGTTTATTATAAATGCAGATGAATATTGAAGTTGCTAACTGACCTAAGTCAGGAGGTAGCTACCTCATTTTCATAATGAATTACGACTTGGGCAGTTACTTCTTAAGTAACTTATAAATTACCGCAGGGTGGACGTATATCTATACGAATTAATATTTAGAATTAAAAAAATTCATATAATCATTTCAATAATACCAAACGACCAAGTCGGGAGGTAATTAAATTACAAAGATACTAACTTTCGTTCCATATTACTAGGTTTAAGTAATATTATAAAACGTTGTGTCTCAGGTATAGGTTTAAATTCTACAGCCAAGAACTTTTCATTACAATATTCAAAATTGATTTTAACTTATGGTTTATATAGAGACATTTAAACATTCAGCATTGGTTTATATAGAGTCAGTCACATAATCAATTTAAATTTATATCGAACCACTTTATTTATAATAGAAGTCGCACCGATTTTATTAAAGCGCCGCGACTTACGTAAGTCGGAAGGTGTTACGTTCTGGCTCCAATTAAATTTAAATAAAAATTTTGGAAATTTTTTTTTTTAAGTCTCGAATTATCTATTCGCCACGGTGGGTGAATAAACGGTTCGACACTTCTTAGAATTACAAATAAATAATAAATTAATAAATCGTTACTTTGTTGGCGATATTATTTTATTCATCGCCAACAATGTAACGGAAATCTCTTGCGATAAGAGAGTCGCCGTGGCTCGCGGATAGTCTAAACACATGACGATGCATGAGACCCGGGCCACGACGATTCTCTCATAGGAAACCTGAGATGCAACGTTAACACTTTGATGAATGTATTTAGTCGAAGAGCAGCAGGATCAGTCAGTTGATCGCGAGATCTCAAAGAGCACGAAACTCTGAACAATTAACTGACTGATTCACCTGTCTCCATCGGTTTTAAGGAATAAAACCTAAATTTAAACCTTTACATAAATCTTTTATCTAAGAACCTTAAAGGGGCGAGCGCTTACTAGCTGTTCCACCCTTCCTTGCTCAGAGCGCTAAACAGCAGTTCGGGCTCCTTCATTTCCTATCATAAATACCTTTATGCCTCGAGGCCGACGAAGCAGGAGATCAGGACGTGCCGTACAGCTCGGTCGCGTACTTCAAGTCGTTATCGCGGACCTTACACAAGGTCGACCGAGAGTAAAATCTGAGGAAGTCCTTATCGAGCCGGTAACGTTAGTAATACCGCGAGTGATTGCCAACGATTCGATTGAGATACCAAAATCCGGTGTTGTTGAGCCGTCGAGCTCGTGTGTTGTTGAGCCTTCGAGCTCATGTGTTGTTGAGCCTCCGAGCTCATGTGTTGTTGAGCCTCTGAGCTCGTGTGTTGTCGAGCCGTCGAGCTCATGTGTTGTTGAACCATCAGGTTCTGGTGATCTGATCAATCAGTTACAATCACTTGTCCTCCCGGAGGAGTCAAATCTCCAGAGCTCAGTCCGTTCAACCTCAGACGAGGCCCCAAGGGAAAACCCGGCCTTTTGGACCGGCATCAGCGACAATTGGCAGCTGATTCCAGTGGACGTTCCATCCGTCCATCCACCCAGCGGAAGCATCCCATTCCACGACCCTCGCTACGGGTATTATTCTGAGGCATATTTCACGGCCACCGGCAGGGACGAATAGGCACCAGCGGAGGAAAAGAAACTACGAAAGAAAGGGATTATTTGGGCCGACTTATGGGGCCCATAATCTCCACCATGGTAAGTCGTTAAACTTTTAGAATAAAATATAAGAAGGTCAACAGCTGACGCACCTGGGGTCTATCGACACCCTAACGACGTCAACCTGGTTAATTTAAAATTATTCTGTCTAATTAATAGATAAGCCAGAATGTAACAATAATAATAATAATAATAATAATAATAATAATAATAATAATAATAATAATAATAATAATAATAATAATAATAATAATAATAATAATAATAATAATAATAATAATAATAATAATAATAATAATAATAATAATAATAATAATAATAATAATAATAATAATAATAATAATAATAATAATAATAATAATAATAATAATAATAATAATAATAATAATAATAATAATAATAATAATAATAATAATAATAATAATAATAATAATAATAATAATAATAATAATAATAATAATAATAATAATAATAATAATAATAATAATAATAATAATAATAATAATAATAATAATAATAATAATAATAATAATAATAATAATAATAATAATAATAATAATAATAATAATAATAATAATAATAATAATAATAATAATAATAATAATAATAATAATAATAATAATAATAATAATAATAATAATAATAATAATAATAATAATAATAATAATAATAATAATAATAATAATAATAATAATAATAATAATAATAATAATAATAATAATAATAATAATAATAATAATAATAATAATAATAATAATAATAATAATAATAATAATAATAATAATAATAATAATAATAATAATAATAATAATAATAATAATAATAATAATAATAATAATAATAATAATAATAATAATAATAATAATAATAATAATAATAATAATAATAATAATAATAATAATAATAATAATAATAATAATAATAATAATAATAATAATAATAATAATAATAATAATAATAATAATAATAATAATAATAATAATAATAATAATAATAATAATAATAATAATAATAATAATAATAATAATAATAATAATAATAATAATAATAATAATAATAATAATAATAATAATAATAATAATAATAATAATAATAATAATAATAATAATAATAATAATAATAATAATAATAATAATAATAATAATAATAATAATAATAATAATAATAATAATAATAATAATAATAATAATAATAATAATAATAATAATAATAATAATAATAATAATAATAATAATAATAATAATAATAATAATAATAATAATAATAATAATAATAATAATAATAATAATAATAATAATAATAATAATAATAATAATAATAATAATAATAATAATAATAATAATAATAATAATAATAATAATAATAATAATAATAATAATAATAATAATAATAATAATAATAATAATAATAATAATAATAATAATAATAATAATAATAATAATAATAATAATAATAATAATAATAATAATAATAATAATAATAATAATAATAATAATAATAATAATAATAATAATAATAATAATAATAATAATAATAATAATAATAATAATAATAATAATAATAATAATAATAATAATAATAATAATAATAATAATAATAATAATAATAATAATAATAATAATAATAATAATAATAATAATAATAATAATAATAATAATAATAATAATAATAATAATAATAATAATAATAATAATAATAATAATAATAATAATAATAATAATAATAATAATAATAATAATAATAATAATAATAATAATAATAATAATAATAATAATAATAATAATAATAATAATAATAATAATAATAATAATAATAATAATAATAATAATAATAATAATAATAATAATAATAATAATAATAATAATAATAATAATAATAATAATAATAATAATAATAATAATAATAATAATAATAATAATAATAATAATAATAATAATAATAATAATAATAATAATAATAATAATAATAATAATAATAATAATAATAATAATAATAATAATAATAATAATAATAATAATAATAATAATAATAATAATAATAATAATAATAATAATAATAATAATAATAATAATAATAATAATAATAATAATAATAATAATAATAATAATAATAATAATAATAATAATAATAATAATAATAATAATAATAATAATAATAATAATAATAATAATAATAATAATAATAATAATAATAATAATAATAATAATAATAATAATAATAATAATAATAATAATAATAATAATAATAATAATAATAATAATAATAATAATAATAATAATAATAATAATAATAATAATAATAATAATAATAATAATAATAATAATAATAATAATAATAATAATAATAATAATAATAATAATAATAATAATAATAATAATAATAATAATAATAATAATAATAATAATAATAATAATAATAATAATAATAATAATAATAATAATAATAATAATAATAATAATAATAATAATAATAATAATAATAATAATAATAATAATAATAATAATAATAATAATAATAATAATAATAATAATAATAATAATAATAATAATAATAATAATAATAATAATAATAATAATAATAATAATAATAATAATAATAATAATAATAATAATAATAATAATAATAATAATAATAATAATAATAATAATAAAGCGTTTGAATGCGGTTTATAAGATTTTCACCAAAATCTTGAATAATCGCATTCTGCAGGAGATAGACCCTGTATGGCAGCAGATATACGAACAACGAGGCAGTAAAAGAGGCCTGTCAGGTTGCAAAGAGAACCTGTTAGTGGATCGATGCGTCATTCAAGACGCGATCTACTATCAGCGCAACCTGTCAATGGCCCGGATTGACTACCGCAAGGCATTCGACTCAACATCTCATGAGCTTGTTCTCTTTCTGCTCAAATGGCTTGAGGTCAATCGCAATACAGTGGGATGCATTCAGCGTACGATGCAGCTTTGGCGAACACGGTTCCACATTTCATGTGGTAACGACAAACGTGTAACCGAAGTTGTACAGTACAAACGAGGAGTCTTTCAGGGTGATTCTCTGAGCCCTCTGCTGTTTTGCATTTCACTGCTGCCAATATCTGTTGCGCTACGCCGCACCCGTGGATACTCAGGGGGTCCACCAAATGATCGAAAATACTCGATCACCCACTTACTCTACATGGATGATCTGAAGGTGTATGCTCCTGCTGAGGAACACCTTCAGACATCCTTGAATATCGTAGGAGAGTATACACGGGATGTCGGCATGGCTTCCGGGTTGGACAAGTGCACGGTCGTTAATCTGGTGAAGAATAAGTGTTCCGATGTGCGTGAAGATATCGAGTTAGTAGATGGGAGCGTCATAGACCATCTTGACGCCGGAGAGTCGTACAAATATCTAGGGATTGACGGGAGTCCTATGCAGGACGTCTCGAAAATCAAAGCGACTCTCTGCAGCGAGTATGTGCGGAGACTCCGGAAAATCTGGTCATCAGAACTTTCCGGGAAAAACAAAGTCTCTGCAACGAACATGCTTGCTGTCCCGGTACTTTTGTACTCTTTCGGTGTCCTGAAATGGGCCCGAAAAGAGCTCAGAGATCTCGATATCAAGACACGCATAGTAATGAATATGCATCGGAGTATGCACCCTAAGTCTTCAGTCACCAGATTATACCTTTCCCGGCACATCGGAGGGAGAGGTTTACAGAGCTTGGAGTGTCTGCACGATCGTTTGGTTTTGGGTATAACATACGAGGTTGTCAATTTCACAGCAGATGAAGACGACTTTCTTATGCAAATTGTTCATAGTCATGAAAATAGGCATAAGGGAGCGTTTTTAAATAAGGCAGCAATGTACGCGGCAAAATCTCTCGGTCTTGGAAGAGTAAACCCGCTTATTGAACTCCCTAAGGAGGAATTTAAGACGGTCATCAGGAATGCTGAGCAACAAAAACTGCTTAGTACGCACATGGACAAGTCCATGCACAGCGTGTTCTTTAAACACGTGCGTGATCATGGCTTGTCCACACAGCTGACGTTTTCCTTCCTTAAGTCAGCTGGCCTGATGTCCGAGACCGAAGGATATATTTTTGCCTGCCAAGATGGTGTTATTAACACTCTCGAATACCGTGCTAAAGTGCTCCAGACGCAGCTACTCGACACTTTGTGTAGGGTTTGTAAACAGCATCCAGAGACGCTTATGCATCTTTTGTCAGCATGTCCTGTGCTGGTAAGAAATGCATACATCCAGCGTCATAATGCTGCTCTGCGAGTACTTTATTACCATCTTAGACACACGCACGGTATCGACAAAACACCAGTGCTGCCTTATCTGCCAGGAGATATTCCGCAAGTTGTTGAGAATGAGCGTTGCCGTATTTATTGGAACGTGCCATTCGCAACAACGCGAAAAATCGATCATAATAAACCTGATATTGTGCTCTTCGATAAAACCGCTCGTAACATTTATGTTATTGAGTTCTCAGCTCCGGCTGAGTATAACATCACGGTTAAAGAAGAGCACAAACACGAGATATATCAGGATCTCCTGTTTGAAATTGGCAAACTTTACCCAGGCTACCGTGTCAAGCTTGTCGTACTCATTGTTGGCGACCTAGGAGGGATGAAACAGTCTTTTGTGTCTGCATTGGCTGAAGTCCCAACTTGTTTATCGCAAGTTGAGTTTTTGGCATCGCGGATGCAAAAGGCTGTGATACTCGGATCCCTCCGTCTCCTAAGGCAACGAAACTTGGCCTGCTGCGCATGCTGATCATCTTGTTGATGAAGCATCGCAGCAGTAACGATTTGGCGCTCAGGTGAGGCCCTCGGTAGAGTCGGACTACCGGGGATAACCCCCTGAGCATTTAACTAAAAAAAGAAATAATAATAATAATAATAATAATAATAATAATAATAATAATAATAATAATAATAATAATAATAATAATAATAATAATAATAATAATAGTGAAAATGATGAAAACGTAGATGGCTACTGTGACGTTACATTGCCGAGGAGATAGAGTTAGAGGTGGGGTGAGCGTGAGCGTGTGTGATAGAGAGAGATGGAGTTGGGCTGTGTGTCGAGTTGAGTGTAGGGGATAGTGAGTTGAGAGTGTCGAGTATGTGTGCGGTAAGTTAAGTGTGTTGAGAGTATGAGTACGTGTACGTTAGGTTGTATGCTTTGGAGTGTCTGTGTGGTTGAGCGTGGATTTAACGGGGGATGTCTAGCTGTATCGCGGATAGTGGCCAAGATAACGTGCCTCCCGACCAGTGATGACGACTAGGCCCAGGCCTAGCCCTCGGGGTTGACGTGGTGATCATGGAGGAGCGACTGAGATGTCGCCGCCCCCTCGAGTTGGTTCCCGGATTTAGCTGGGGTACGTGTACGTTTGTTCGGGGATGGCAGGCCTCGTTTGCGATGCTCGAGGAAGCCGAAAATTCTCTAACTTCGGGGATCACGGGGAGTGACACCGCGGGAAGACTCGCGAGTCCACGGCTTGTATGTGGTGGGGGAAGAATGGATGGTGAAGCGAGAATGTGAGAGTGACTGGACGTAGTAGAGTGTGGAAGTGAATGAAGTAGGAGAAGAGAGAAGAACAGTTGAAAACTGACCAGAGTGTCAGCGAGTTGGATTTTGGAGTCGCTCGCGTACAGGCAGAACCAGTAGTCGAGTTTGGGCTTTTGGAGCGAGTGGTTGTGAGTCGGAGAGCCCCAAAGGTAGGCCTCGACCACACTCTTGGATTGTGTCGTTTTGGAGCGTGTGGCTCTGAGGATTGAATTCTTGGAGTCGTTCTGTCGAGATATTTGTCGTTTCATTTACCGCATTATTTATTTTATTTTATTAATTATCTAGTAGTGTGTAAGTTTGGTGATTCGTCGTCCACGAGAGGTTCCCGATGTCATACCCAGGTATTTATTTGTCGGATGGACCGAGAGTACTTGACCGCGGGCCTTGTGGGCTCTCCGCGTCACTCTCGCGTTGTCTTTACAATATTTTTTTTGTAATTAGTTTTCTTTTCGTTATTTTGTTTAGTTTTTATTTAATTGATTGGCTTTATCCGAGTAAAAAAAACTGCGACCCTCTCTCCACAACCTAGCATACTGAGCGCACCAGGACATGCCGCCACCACCGTTCAGTTTTCTCATTTTCGAACGATTTAGATTTTAGGTTTTAATTTACGTGTACGTTTAGACCGGTTGCCGATACCGGGGTAATAAAAGTCGGCTGGCGCCCGTCAGGATCTGGAGGGAATGAGAGGATCGATCGGTGGGTGAAGTGTAACGTAGCCCGATTTTGTGTAATTTGAGTTTGAATTATTGAGAAAATTCATTTGGTAAAAGTTATGTGAAATTTTGTTAAGTTTAATCGAGTTATCGTGTAAAATATCACGTTACACTACATAAACGTCTAACTCCTAGATCAAAGATTTATAGTCGACCGGCAAATAGTTCAAAAATATAGACAGTTTCAAGCTGAAGGTAAAGAGACTACAATCAGATTCCTATCACCTACTGCAGAATCTAATCATATGCAATGGGTTGAAGGTGCTTTAAGCGATATTCTCACATATATTACAGCGTCGAGCAGACCTTACGAGCACGTCGGTTTTATTATTAATTATGAAAGACTCACATCTGGGGCTATTTGGGCGAAATTCACAAGAGCAAACAGTATCACAGTGAATGATTTATGGCGTTTCCTAAGTAATGTCGCTCAAAGCGCAGGCGGTCTGACTACAGACAATAGACTTATTGTCACATCAGCTGTTGTCTCAGTCATTAAGGGTCGCGGTAAAGTAGTTCTGACTTACGAACCCCTTTTTAAACGATCAATAATAACTATCAATAATAAGGATAATTTATGTTTGCCGCGATCGTTAGTCATTGCAATGATGTATATTGAAAGAGATGAGGTTCGCTCGGATTCTTTACAGTGTAAGTGGAAAAATATAATAGACCACAGGAGAGATACACAACAAAAAGAAGCTCTTAAATTATTACAAGCTAGCGGCGTTGTGATTCCTAGACACGGATGCGGTGTTAACGAAATACTAGCTTTTCAACGTTATTTTAGACATAAAGGTATAGCAATAGTTGTGTATGAATTTTAAACTTTTGGAAAAGGAGCTCAACCGCTTCTTGACGGACGCGTATTGGTTCAAGAAATGTTTGGGTCGATTTATCATTTAATACATTTATTATATTATCAAGATACTAATCATTATCAGCCCATAACAAATTTAGCTGGTGCTTTGGGAAGTCGTTCATTTTGCTATCAATCTAATAAAGGTTACGAGTCTAGTCATGAGCATAGATGTTCTAAAGATTGTCCGCGCTGTAGTACCACGTCTGTATATAAATATGTAGCTAAAAAAACATGTATTTTATGCAATCGCTGGTTTTCAAATATTGAATGTTATAATAATCATTTAAAATTAGCTTCAGCTAATTTACGCGGAAAAAATAAGGCCCTTGCAGTGTGTGATGCTTTGAAATTATGCGCGGTATGTTGTAGATACATATATCATATTCTAGAGCATAAGTGTAACATAAATTACTGCCAGATTTGTTGCTGCGAAAGACCATTTAATCATTATTGTTTTATGGTCCCTCTTGAACAATAAGAGCTTCCAAAAGTTTTATTTTCATTTTATGATTTTGAAACGCGGCAAAATAAACATTTATAGTGATAAGTCTACAAAAATACACGTACCTAATTTGTGTGTTGTTCAAAAAACATGTCACTATTGCTGGGATAGTGAGAACGTCTCTGAAAATTGCATTGGGAAGACGTCTATTGGACAGGTTCCAATTGGAAAAGTAACCGATAGGACATATTCCAATACTCAGGTTCTTATTACCTGAATTACCAATTACTAATAGTCCCGATGACCCAAATTTCCAATCACCTAAAATCCCAATCACCAGTAATTTCAATTACCAATACTACCAATTACCCAAATTTCCAATCATCCACAATTTCGATAGCTTAATTTTTCGTTAACCAGAAACATTGATGACAAGATATTCCGATTGGACAGGTTTCGTAAGCTGAAAGTCAATTTCTTTGTTACATAACAAAGAAATCCATTTTGAACTTTGTTATATAACAAAGACATTCACTTAGAGTTTACGAAACCTGTTCAATCGGAATGTCTTGTCATCAATGTTTCTGGTTAACGAAAAATTAAGCTATCGAAATCGTGGATAATTGGAAATTTGGGTAATTGGTAGTATTGGTACTGGAAATTACTGGTGATCGGGATTTTAGGTGATTGGAAATTTGGGTCATCGGGATTATTAGTAATTGGTAATTCGGGTAATAGGAACCTGAGTATTGGAATATGTCCTATCGGTTACTTTTCCAATTGGAACCTGTCCAATAGACGTCTTCCCATTGCATTGAATGCGGTCAACGCGAATATATTTTTGAAGAAAAATCTGTCGAAAAATTTATTGATTTGACTTGACAAAATAACTCTAAATTCTCGAAAATAATATGTATTGCACACAACGCTAGTAGTTTTGATGCGCGATTTGTTTTAAAATGTATGATCGAGAAAAAGAAAACACGATTACCTGATATAATTTTCAACGGTACAAAAATAATTGTGATGCGTGTAGGTAAAACAGTTTTTTTAGATAGTCTTAATTATTTGCACATGCCTTTGAGAGAACTTCCAAAAGTGTTTGGATTCGCTGATAATGCATCGAAAGGCTATTTTCCGTACTTATTGAACACTCCCTCTAATAAAAATTATATAGGGTTTATGCCTGATGTAAAATATTTTTCACCTGATACTATGTTTGCTAAAGAACGCTCGCAATTTATAGAATGGTATAATAATAAAGTACAAGAAGGTTATATTTTTAATTTTCAAAATGAAATTAAATTTTATTGTCAAAATGATGTAACTGTTTTAAGAAGAGCCTGTATGTTATTTCGTGAAATGTTCATCACATGTGGTAAGGGATGCCCCTTTTCGGAATATACCACTATAGCATCAGCCTGCTCAAAAATTTACAGACGTAATTTTCTTGAGCCTGACACGATAGGCATTTTGCCAACCAACGGTACTTATCGATGGTCATCAAATCAATCACACAAAGCAATTCAATGGCTTATTTTCAAAGAACGAGTACATGGTTTTAGAATCACACATGCTGCTCGCGGTAAAGAATATCGTTTGCCTTCAGGAATACTCGTTGACGGTTATTATAAAAATAATAGAACCGGTGAAGAACATGTGTTACAATTTCACGGGTGTTACTGGCATGGTTGAATACTCAATATTGGCGATAGTATTGATGTAAGGTATGACTGTATTATAGCTACGTCAGAAAAAATCAGCAGATTAGGTTATACTCTTACTGAGGAGTAGGAATGTGATTTCGATTGATTTTTATCTAAAAATCCTGACGTTGCAGCTGAATTACGTGACCACCCTTTACTTTGTACTGAACCGTTGAATCCTAGAGATTCTTTTTTTGGCGGACGTACAGAAAGCTTTGTTACGTTATACGATATAAAAAGCCATGAAAAAATCAAATATGTAGATGTATGTTCGCTGTACCCGTATATTTGTAAAACTGGTAAATTTCCGATAGGTCATCCCGAAATTTTTATAGGCGATGAATGCCATACTTTGATAGGTGAAAATAATAATTTAGCAAATGTGGAAGGGTTGGTGAAATGTACTGTTCTTCCACCAACAAAGTTTTATCATCCGGTATTACCATGTAGAGTTCATGATAGACTACTCTTTGCACTGTGTCGTTCTTGCGTTCAAGAATTAAGACAGGTTGATTGTAATCATACGCCTACAGATCGCGCTTCAACAGGTACATGGGTGGTAGATGAGATTAGGAAATTCATTGAAAAAGGTTACATTATCATAGAAGTATTTGAAATTTAGCAGTATAAAATAGCTCAGTATTATTCTAAAACAGGGTCTCAAGTGATATTTACGGAAGACATTCACACTTTTTTAAAAATTAAAACTGAAGTTAGTGGCTACCCTAAAGATTGTAAAACTGACGAGCAAAAAGATAAATATATTGAAGATTATGAGCGTGCTGAAGGTATGAAATTAGATAAAGAAAAAATTGAATTTAACGCAGGGCTACGAGCTGTAGCAAAACTTAGTTTAAATTCTCTTTGGGGAAAATTTGGTCAGCGTGAAAATTCAACATAAACTGGAATATTAACAACATGAGCACGTTTAATGGAAATGTTGACCGATAGCCAAATTGAAATATGTGGTTTTTTACCAGTTAACGATAATACATTATATATAAATTTTATTAATAGTAAGGATGCTATAAAGCCTTCCCGCACAACAAATGTTGTTATCGCAGCGCATACGACGGCCCAGGCACGTCTTAAATTATACACTTACTTAGAAAACTAAGGTGCTAAGGCCTTATACTGCGACACCGATTCTTGTATTTGCGTGTCTGTAGAAGGAAAATATGAACCACCAACAGGTAAATTTTTAGGAGAATTAACTGATGAATTAGAAGGGTACGGTCTAGGAAGTTATATTACATCTTTTGTAACAGGTGGTCCAAAATTTTATGCTTATACTATACGTAAACCTGATAATACGACCACCGAGGTAGGTAAAGTAAAAGGTATAACTTTAAATTTTTCTAATAGTCTTAAAATTAATTATAATACAGTTAAAGCGCTTGTAACTGGTGAAAGAACAGAGCCTATTATAATAAAATTTGATGCTGTACGCCGAACATGTTTTCATGCTATTGTAACAAGAAAGGAAACGAAAACAACATTTCCACAATATAAAAAAATACGTTTTAGAAATAAATATTCAACATTACCATTTGAGTACAGAGTTTATTAATTGTATTTAAATTGACACTGCGATAACTTGTAATAAATGTATAAAATATACTCGCTTCTTCTATGTTTTATTCCCCCCCTCTTTCATTTAGCAGCGTAAGTAATTTTTATTTATTTAGTTATTTACTTAAGTTTATTTTCTTCAGTTCGTCGAAGACAGCCTACCTAATCGTTAAAACTAAATTTAAATGGATATTATAATAGATATTCAGGGCTTCTTCGATAATTATGGAAATTTTTTACCTAACGAAGTAGCGCTAGTAGATTTAGAATCTTCAATACAAGGTCATTGGTTAATCGAACCCCCATTTTCATATAATAAATTATTATCCCCCACACGTCAAAAAAACAACTGGCTTACAATAAACAAACACGGTTTAAAGTGGTTTGACGGTTTTATTGCACTCTCAAATTGGACACCTATTATCAAATTTTATTCTGAAAGAGCTCGGTGTGTATATATACGTGGTGATATAAAATTTAAATATCTTGAAAAATTACTACAAACGGAAGTTATTAATTTAGAAGAAGAAGATATCGACAAGACCCCTAATAAATTTAATGATTTGAGAACCACAAACACTTTATGTACATTACACGGCACATTAAAAATTTACAATCCTGATTAAAATTTTAGATGTGCTTCAAACAACGCTCTTTGCCTACAAAAGTGGATATTAAAAGAACGTTCAAATTCTTATGAATTTTAAAACTTTAAATTTTCATATGTCTCTTCAATAACAACTGATAATATACACAGCTGACGATTGCATTTTACGCGGAGTCAGCATTTAAAAAGACAAGCAGATTAAAACAACAACGAGTTTCAGTTTCAAACGGTGGTTCAAGAGTGTCATAACAATGTGTTACACAAAATTTAATAAGTGTGATGAGATTTGTGCAGAACCGGAAGAAGAAGATCCAGGAAATGAAATTAATGTGACTGAACACGATCTGGACGCATTTAGAACATATTGGCCTCACGATCCTTTATTCAGAATTCTACCAACACGCTTAAATGTTAAGAGTATCGTATGGTTAAGCGCTGTTACGCGTGCTGTAAGAAATTTACTAACTTTACTCGATGTAGGTTTAATTTTACATTATTATTTTTGCTATTATAAAACTTATGTGAATATATTCTAATTATTATTTCAGTTTTTTTTGGGTATACCCCGCGACATCTTTGAGCTAGCTATGCTGTCAGCACCAGAGCTGATTCAGCAGCCACAATAACTCGAGTGAAAACACCTCTAAGATAGTAGAAGACAAAAAAACAGAATAGTGTCAAAATATATAAGATTTACTAAGCTATCTATTGAAATTGTATTCATGTATTATGAAAGGTGGTTTTCTTCCGGCATTTCTAGCACCATTACTAGGCGTATTACTGTCAACAATAGTTGCGCATTAATCAACATGGAATACGCTCACAAAATGGTATTAGTACCAGAAGATAAACTACAAGAGGATGGTAATACAGACCAAAATGAAGATAAATTAAAAAATAAAACTGTACAGACTTCAGACACAACTCTATCACGACTCGACAATGAAATGCACGAGATTCTAAACTCTAATAAATATAATTCTGATCGTGAAAAATGTCAGGCGTACTTGCAAATCCTTGAACGTTATTTACGTTTACTAGAATATGAAAAAAAACCTTTAGAAAATACATTTACCGAATCAAATACAAACGAGAATATAAATTTTTCTGGTTCTTCTTTTGACACTGTTCCTGAAACGTCGGACTCTAGTATAAACTCGTCTGCAACGACTGTACATAATACTTCATATGAGATTGGTGTTGATAATTCAATTATAGACAGTATTCCGAAAAAATTCAAAAATAAAGCCCGTTTGTTGTTAAAACGTCTAAAAAATTTACCTAGCTCAACGATAACGTGGGATAGCCATGGGGTTGTAACACTTATGGTAAAAAATTACCATGCTCAAATATAACGGATCTTCTGAACGACGCTATGAGAAGGAGAAAATCGGTCAAAGCTATAGGAAGGCATCAATTCGCCCAAGTGTCACAAGCCTCAAATATCCCTCGTGAATATATAGGTAACCAAAATTTTTTTAATAGTAAAGTGTTAGCTTCTACACCTACAAGTTCACGAGCTAGTATCAGCATACCAATTATTCGCGAAGATCTTGCTTCTTCAGATGAGTTTATGACCGGTGATGACGAAGGAACTAGAGCAGCTCAAAAAGGTAAAGTTTCTATATCTATAAAATCAAAAACTAAAAAGTTGTCATGGACGAGGTTCAGACCGATGAAAGGCTAAAAGTCATATATTATAACCCTTCACACACGGCCAGTTTTTTGGGTGCTAGAAACCTTTTAATATTAGCTGGTAAAGATGATTCAATGTTATCAAAAGACATGATTGAAAACTGGCTTAATAAACAAGAAACTTTCACAAAGCATCGACTCAATAGAAAATATTTTATCAGACGTACTTACAACGTAGAAGTAATTGATGATGTATGGGAAGCCGATTTGGTAGACTTGCGAAGTATATCAACGTACAACGACGGGTATAAATACATTTTAATGGTAATCGACGTGTTGAGTAAATTTGCGTGGGTTGAGCCTCTATTTAATGAAACTAGTATATCTGTGACACAAGGTTGTAAAAAAATACTGCTACGTAGCAGCAAAAGATTACCTCGCTTAATACAAACGGATAGCGGCAAAGAGTTTCTTGGCGCATCTTTTCAAGAATTTTTGAAGAAAAAAGAAATACAATTTAGAACTGTACGAAATCCTGATGTAAAAGTAGCTGTCGTCGAACGTTTAAATAGAACGATCGAGGAAAGAATGTGGCGATATTTTACGTATAGACGGTCAAAAAGATATATAGACGTATTGCAGAATATTATCAATGCTTACAATCATACACAGCATAGTGGTATAAAAATGGCTCCTGTAAATGTCAATGAAGATAATTATACTGCAGCAATTTATAACCTTAAGAAACGCTATGAAAATAACAAACGTTTTAGACTTATGAAAAAACGTATGCCTAAATATAGTGTTGGTGACATGGCACGCATCAGTAAGACTAAAGCAGCGTTTGTGAAAGGATACGAAAGCGGCTGGAGTAACGAAATTTTTAAGATTTCGAAAATTTCAATGTTTCGTCAGCCACTGGTTTATTTATTATCCGATTTACAAAACGAACCCATTGACGGTGTATTTTATGAGGAAGAAGTATCTCTAGTTAAATGAAAATGGCTTTAATTAGAGATAATTTTTATATTGTATTACCTAGTAACAATAGTATGAAATATTTCCCCAATAACACGACTACACGTTTTATAACACAGTTATAAAGTTACTTCAAGCGTTGGCATTAAGCGGCGAATGGGAAGTTGCGTTAGTAGAAATACAAACTCCTATGACCATACTACACATACCAAAAGAATCTACAGCAATTATCATAGGTACAGCCGACATACCTATAGATACTGAAGAAGGAAAAAGTGCAACTGAAAAAAACAAAGAAGTAGAAAGTATAGTTGATATTTACTATGGAAAAGTACCATATGGTCAATATCAAAATATTACCTCTTTGGTGCAATGTATGAATGCACTTCCTGCATTATCTAAGCATATAAATTTTGTACATGACGCCGGTGGCTATATAGCAGCTTATAAAATATGTGATTGCGTAGCTATACATACACTGATGTTAAATGAAATACTTGAAAAGATACTAGGATTTGGCGTAGACTATTTACCTAGGCCTATCTCAGAAAAGAAGGAATGCAAAGGGTCAACCCTTGCATCGTTAGCTAATGCAGTGCCCGGAAAAATATTTGTGTACAGTGATATTTGTGAAGGTTGTATAACAGGAGACGTGCAATCACCTCTGCTACGTGTTGTACCTGTTGATACCGATCATTACGTCTATGGTTCAACTAAAATAAAGACTTTTTCACCGGGTCGTTATATACCCTTATTACGCAGAACCTTGAACACTATCGAAATTATTGTAAGAGACGAGTTTGGAAATCCTATTCCATTTGAATACGGTACGCTGACCGTGACATTACATTTCAGGAAAAGAATTTAAGTATAACAAAATGGCCGGGTTTGAAATAATACAGTACGGTGACGGAACTCGTGATTATAATGGCATAAGTCAAGTTTACATAGGTTCACCAAATCAAAGAGGTCATGGTATTGGTAGCTTCTTTTGGAGCTTGTTTAGACGTGTATTGCCATTTCTAAAAAGTGGTGCAAAAGCGCTTGGTAAGGAAGCGTTAAAATCCGGTATGAATATTGCTACAGATGTTTTAGATCACAACGTACCAGTCAAAGAGGCGTTAAGTGTCAGAGTACGTGAATCAGGTAATAATTTGAAACGAAAAGCTCAGCAAAAAATTGACAATCTTATGAGCGGATCAGTGTACGGGCCTGGTCAGTTGGCTATTGCTAGTGGTATGAATAACACCATTGGTTTAACAGGAAGGCGTTTTAATAAGAGAAGACGAGTGATAAAAGCAGTTCGGAAAAAAAATAAACGCAAAACAATAAAAAAGAAAAATAATAAGTAAAATAGCAAGAAAACAAATAAGAAAAAGAAAAAGCTGCGTACAGTGAATGATATTTTTTCTTAAATTGTTATTTTCAAAATGTCGTTTTTACACGTGCATTCTTGCAAATGTGCTAAAACAGAACTTGAATTATTCTCCTTGCCTCCTACTCAAACAACAATCGAAAGCTCTCAGTGGGTCCATTATAAACCAATTTCATCGTTGACTGATAACTCACCGATAGAATTCGTCGTACAGGGTCAAGGTGATGAATATATTGATCTTGCTCATACTATGCTAAGTTTACGTGTAAGTATTACACGTAAAACGCCTGTCGCTGCTAGTAGTACACCGCCTAAAGTGGGTCCTATCAACAATTTTATGCATTCAATATTTAATCAGGTAGACGTGTTGTTTAATCAAAAGCCCGTATCAACGCCCAATAATTTATATACGTATAGAGCATATATAGAAACCCTACTAAACTATGGTTTGGATGCTGAAAAGTCACACTTAAGTACAGTTGGATGGTCTTGTGATACCCCTGGTAAAATGGATAGTGTTGATGATGATAATCTAGGATTGAAGAAACGTCGTGATTTATTAACATGTGAAAAATCAGCCGATTTTATAGGCCATTTACATTGTGATATTTTTAATCAAGAAAGATTTCTTATAAACGGCGTTGAAATGCGCTCACGTCTCACACGTGCACGTGAAACTTTTTGTCTCATGGACGCATCGCCTAATGGTTGTAATTGCGCTATTACTGGAGCTAGCTTAATAGTAAAAAGAGCTAAAATTTCACCTGGTATTTTGTTAGTACATGCCCGCATGCTGGCAAAAACTACAGTGAAATATCCATTAACCCGTGTTGAAGTGTAAGCTGTATCGATACCTGCAGGCGTACATGGTGAAACTATTAACAACGTTATTTTAGGCCAAATACCTAGACGTTTAATCATAGGCGTTGCTGATAATAAAGCCTTTAACGGAGATCATGCAATGAATCCCTTCAATTTTCAACATTTTGGTATTAACTATTTATCACTATATGTAGACGGCTGGCAAGTTCCATCAAAACCATTACAACCTGATTTTTCAAATAGTAAGCTGTATGTAGATGCTTATCACACATTATTTTCGGGCACAGGGATTCATTTTTTAAGTGAAGGAAATACAATAGATCGATTTGATTATCCTAATGGTTTTTGTTTATACACTTTTGACCAAACGCCTGATTTATCAGCTACTAGTAACACTCATTGGAATCTGATTCGTCATGGTACTAGGGAGGTTAGGTTTGATGAAGGCTTAGAATCAACCATAAACTGTATAGTGTATGCTAAATATGAGAGCATATTAGAAATAGACTCCCCCAGGCAAGTTACTATAGATTTTGCTGGCTAAGCAAAATAAGCTATTTGGTTCGAAATTAAAAATAAAATTCTTCAGTAATTGTGAGTCTGCATTATAGTCAAGAACATTATGGCACTTGTAATATATATTCAAGAGTTAATTAACAACGCACGAGAATTTTTGCCTAAAGAAATCGGTGTTACTTCTCTAACTAATGGTGATACGGCTCACTGGATTTTAGCTCCTGAATTTTCATTTACGCTGTCGTCAGAAGAACAGCAAGTTGAAAATAATGATTTAACAAGAAAACATAGCTTGAATGGTACGATGGTGAGGCAATGATAAAATACGTACACATACAGCTGCGCTTTTTTTGCCAATGTGCTATAAAATTTTTACAAAAGGAAAACTGCAAAAAACATACTTAGAGGGCCTACTTTGTCGTCCTGTTATAAGTATAGAAGATTTACCAAACAGCCCATCAGTAGCAGCCTTGCAACAGCCACGGTTAACTTGTGCTCTACACAGTGTATTAGAGGCGAGACGAAATAGAAGTTTAGCATATAACCAATGTGCTTTATTGTGTGCAGATTTAATAAAACAGTGGTTAAATAGCAAGGCGCGTAATCAAGATTCTTCAATAGATGCACATCATACAGCTGAGCTTGCAAAAAACAACGATAACACAATAGCTTGTCTTTGGAAGTGTCAGGCTTGTAATGAACACGGTGCAAATATTGGGAGCTATACAGTTTATACCATACCACACAATTGGAGTATATCCAGTGGACAGAATTCCGAAAATTTGAACGAGGCCGACAGCCTTCGTTGTTAATACAGATGACTCATTCCTCAACACCTTAAACGCCTTAAACACAATTGCAGATGGTTCAAATATAACGACAAGCAGTTGCAACAGGAAAATTCTCAAAGATGCGGCCAATATTGTATCATGTTTTTGCATTTTATGTCTACTGATCGTTTAATTGACAGGTTTATATCTATCTTTGACGAAAAATGTAACAGAAATGATGACATTGTAAACGAATATTATAAATCATTCATGAATTTAAATCGAAACAAATACTGCTATAATTTTGTACCCCACGGCATAGCTGTGAATAATAATATTCAATCATGTATTTAGACGTAAAGATATCTTTATATAATAAAATAAAGACACCTCTATAAGGGGCTTATGTATTTTGGTAATCTATATAAAATAATATAAATAAAATAATTTATGTTGTCATTTTTTCGTGAACCCTTACTCATTTATTTAATTAAAAATTATTTCCTTAAGTTATTTATAGTATTTTAATAATTTCTATTAATATTATTTAACGGCGAGGTAAGTGAGACGCTCATATGTTAATATCTGATACTTAGCTACGTAAGCATATATATATATATATATATATATATATATATATATATATATATATATATGGGGTATTCCACGCCAAATCGACCACTTTTGACCCCGACCCCTTTCGATTTGGCTGAAAATTTTTTTGCTCTTTCTACCCCATTAAAATCATTTTTCAGGAAATTTTCAAATCTTTTTACCCAACCAAAAAAAAGTTATGAGTTTTTCAAAAATAAGGATTTTACTTTTTTAAATAGCTATTACTTCTTCCAAAATTGACTAATGGGGACGTTTTTTTTTTCAAAATTTTTGTTTTTGAATATACTTTTCAGAAAAAAATACAAAAAATTTTAAGATAATAAACTCTATGAAATTTTCGGCTTTTTTGAGAAAAACCACCATTTTGTTAAAGTTCGTCATTTTTTATTTTTTTTTTTAATTTTTCAAAAAAAACTTTAATTAATTCTACAATTGTTCCCGCCAATCCGAGAATAGGCCGACTTTTCCTTCTATTTTTATTTATCAATTGAAAAAAAAATTTTTGCCCAGTTGGGCTTATTTTACAAAACATCACTCTGGAAATTTTTGAGAGTTTATCAACGGCTTCAGAGTTTAAAAAATTAAGACGAAAAAATTAATTAAAACTGGTAATCTTCGAGAGAATTCGGATTTTTTCAAAAAAAGTGAGAAAAAAATAGAAGATACCTATAAATAATTGTATTGTAATTTTATTTTTAAAACTGCACCTGAAAACAAAGAAAATAGAGAAAAATATCGCCTCTAGTTTATTTTTGACCAAGTCACGGATTTCGAAAAATAAATCTAACGCACATCGTTATTTCAAAAGCCTGTGACTTGGTCAAAAATAAACTAGAGGGCAACTTTTTTTTTTTTTTTTCATTTTCTTTGTTTTCAGGTGTAGTTTTAAAATAAAAATTACAATACAATTATTTATAGGTATCTTCTATCTTTGGAGTTTACTCCTGAAGAATCGATTTTCATATAAGGCCCCCGGTATGGAAAAAATATGAGGTGTAAAATCTACTCAACGAATGACCTCGTTACGTTTTAGGTGCACAACTTTCACTTTTGAGTGCATAGGGTATTCTACGGGGCAGCGTACGAATGTATTGTGTCTATACAATATATTCGTACCTATATATACATATACACCTATATATATATATAAATAAAATGAATATACTCTACGGCGTCTGCAAATGATAAATATATATATAGTACACTAACGCAAAAAATTAAAGGAACAGTAAAATTTTATACATTTTTTAGTAATTTTTGAAAGGCTGTAACTTTGTGAAAAATAATCGTATCGAGATTTAAAAAAAAAAAATTTATAGCTTTAAATCTCTAGTTTCGATGCATTTTCATCAAAATTTTATAAAAAGTCTGGTTATTACGCTAAAATGAGAAGTTATTTTTAACATCCTTTAAAAGTAAGTACAAAAAAATGACTTTTTTTGGTTTTTTAGTAAGTCAACCGCTACTCTGCAAATATTGATAAAAAAAATATTGTTGCCAGGGACTTTTTTAGCTTAATGTACCCCCAATAACCCTTTAAATTTTTAAATTGATCTATGGAGCCGTTTTTTGGGGGCGATCGTTCAAAGTTTTGCTAAACAATTGAATGAACAAGTTTTGTTCCTTCAATTGTGTAATCATAATCAAAATGAAAAAAAATAATTTTCTAAAAATTTTCGTTCATTTTTGCATTAGTTACTCAGTGAATGTAAGGGGAAAAGAAAAAAAAAACGAAAAATTTTCAAAAATCAAAAAAATTGAACCTTGTTTTTTGGGTCGAAAATTTTTTCTTTTAACTTTTTTAAGAATTTTTCGTTTTTTTTTTTCTCTTCCCCTTACATTCACTGAGTTACTAATGCAAAAATAAAAGAAAAGTAAAAAAAAATTATTTTTTCATTTTGATTATGATTACACAATTGAAGGAACAAAACTTGTTCTTTTAATTGTTTAGCAAAACTTTGATCGATCATTTCCAAAAAAGGGTTCGATAGATAAATTTGAAAATTTAAGAGGTTATTAGGGATACATTAAGCTATAAAAGTCTCTGGTAACATTAGTCTTTTCATCGATATTTACAGTGTAGCGGTTGATTTACTAAAAAACCAAAAAAAAAGTCACTTTTTTGTACTTACTTCTAAAGGATGTTAAAAATTAAAAAAATTGTTTTTTCCAAAAAATGATGAACCGTTCTTATAGAGAATTTATTCACGTTTTCAACGCCGACCTCAAATTTACTGTTCAATCATTGGTACCTGAAATATCGATGACCAAAGCCAAAAGGATCATTTTTTGTTTGAAGGCTGATATCCCTGTGACAAATTGTCCTAAGAAGTTAAAAAAAAAACAAATTGAAGCTGAATAAATTTGCTAAATGACCTATGCATTGGTTTACTTGACAAAATTTTTACACGGTCCGTAGGCTCTTTGGAAAAAAAAAAAAAATTAGAAATTTTTTGTCTCGCGGTATTTCTCATCTTAGCGTAATAACCAGACTTTTTAAACAATTTGGATAAAAACGTACCGAAACTAGAGATTTTAAGCTATAAAATTTTTTTCTCAAAATCTCGATACGATTATTTTTCACAAAGTTACAGCCTTCCAATAACTACTAAAAAATTTATAAAATTTTTCTGTTCCTTTAATTTTTTGCGTTAGTGTAGTATTAATCTTTTTCTTAGATTAGTAAATCTTTTTTGTACCTATTTAGACAGTCGATCTAAGGAAGTAAACTCCAATCGTGCGTCGGAGCTGACACAGACACTTTTTTTACTCACTTTTTTTAAAAAAATCCGAATTCTCTCGAAGATTACCAGTTTCAATTAAGGGGGATAGCCACTGTGAGGATCGAAAAAATAGGTGATTTTCGGGAATTTTTTTGACTGGGATAATAAAGGAATTTGGGGATCGGGTTTTTTTTGTTTTATAAAGTATACATTGAAGATAATTCTCCCAAATTTTTATTAAAAAATATCATGCTATTATAAAGTTATAAACATTTTTGTGGAGCACCACAATAATTTCCCCCACCACGGTGGCATCTCTAACTCAAAAACGGATTATCTGAAACAAAAAAACCAAGTCGCGTTGTAATCTGTATGCATGTGGTTATCGTTGCACATAGGGGATTTTGAAAATTTGGATTTGAAAAAAAATGGCGACATATTAAAAATTTTTTCGTATTTTTTTCTCATTTTTTTGGATTCAAACAGCCTTAAAAAATCTTAAAAATCAAAATTTTCAAAATCCCCTCTGTGCGACTTTAGCCACTGAATAGACGAATACGATAAAAAAAAAAGTTGCGAATCGGTTCATATTTATGCAAATTGCAGATGCCACCAGTTCAAAAAAAGTAGTTTCGAGAAAAACGCGTTTAAAGTTTTTAGTTCATGCAACGGTCAGTTGACGTGCTGTTACAAAAATGACTATAACTCGAAAAATATTCGGAATTTTCATATAAAACTCTAGATACATATTTTTGAATATATATATTTTGATTTAATAAAAAAAAAAAAATTTTTTTTTTTTGAAATTTCACAGTGGCTATCCCCCTTAATTTTTTCGACTCAATTTTTCAAACTCTGAAGCCGTTGATAAACTTTCAAAAATTTCCAGAGTGATGTTTTGTAAAATAAGCCCAACTGGGCAAAAATTTTTTTTTCAATTGATAAATAAAAATAGAAGGAAAAGTCGGCCCACTCTCGGATTGGCGGGAAAAATTGTAGAATTAATTGAAGTTTTTTTTGAAAAATTAAAAAAAAAATAAAAAATGACGAACTTTAACAAAATGGTGGTTTTTCTCAAAAAAGCCGAAAATTTTATAGAGTTTATTATCTTAAAATTTTTTGTATTTTGTTCTGGAAAGTATATTCAAAGACAAAAATTTTGAAAAAAAAAAACGTCCCCATTAGTCAATTTTGGAAGAAGTAATAGCTATTTAAAAAAATGAAAGCCTTATTTTTGAAAAACTCATAACTTTTTTTTGGTTAGGTAAAAATATTTGAAAATTTCCTGAAAAATAATTTTAATGGGGTAGAAAAGGAAAACAAATTTTCAACAAAATCGAAATTGGCCGGGGTCAAAAGTGGTCGATTTGGCGTGGAATACCCCATATATATATATATATATATATATATATATATATATATATATATATATATATATATACTCTTTTTCACCGCAACGTCCGACGGACTGACCCCACCACGCTCTGGGCTCTACCACCACTTTGTGGTGGGGGGTACTATAGTTGCACCATACTACTAGTATTTATCACTTGATTTAGACGCCACTAATTGTTCCGTGATATTTTTAGCTTCAGCATGAATGTCTCTAATATTTTCTTCATCACTTTTACTCAGGGCAGAACTTTCAGAAGAACTCATTTTTTTTTAAATTATTTATTAATTAATTTTAGTTTTTTACCCACGATAATAATTAATTTAAAATATTGCACGTATCACGTCACTTGGCTATTCGTAGATAGTTTTACGTAAGTATATATATATATATATATATATATATATATATATATATATATATATATATATATATATATATATATATATATATATATATATGATGAAACATATATATGACGAATAGAAAAAAGTTATTTTTGCTGTACCAAATAACGTTTTAAACAATCGTACATGTCGTTCGAGTAAATATTTCGCTCGATGAAGTTGCACTGGCGTTATCGAATCATTACTCAAGTAATGAATCGCTTCACATAGAAGAGCTAGATGATTGAGGTATTTTTCGTTTAATACATGCTTCGAACAAACTAGAGCGTAGTCCAACCAGTTTCGCCATTCGGGCGCTGTCCACTGCTTAAAACTATTAATAGTTCTTGGCTTACGTGATCTACGAGATGGAGATTTGATTGGTAACAGATAACGGTCTATCAATTTTATTGAATCAGGATCTCCGACGTAGTAAGGAGTTTTGGTTGTTGTCAAGAGTATTGTTGTATGTAATTTCACGACTCCTAAGAAGACAGCGTGCATCGCTTCTATAACAACCCCTTTATTCATTTTGAATAATGGTAAACATGTTAATGAAGAAACACCTTTCATTTCTTTTCTGATGACTCCATGCTTGGAAGCGTAGTCCATATACGCCCGTATTTCACTATCAGTCCTCAATCGACCGAAACTTTGATTTACAGGATATATAAATTTTCCCGGTCTCAAACTTTTTCCTTTTGCATAACAATACAAACAACCAAAATGACCATTGGACTAGGTCATGCGAGTTACAGCTGCTCTAGCCGGAGAATCAAGACTGCTCGTAATTACCACAATTTTCGAAGTAACTTCCGTAGTATTGGTTGGCTTCCACGTGATTCCTGCCTCAAAAAGCTTACGCAGATCAGAAATAAACGGTCGCAGCAAATTATTCATAGAAGGGTGAAGATTATCAACATATATTCCGACCAACATCATATATTGCTTGCGCATATGTGGTGGTAGTTTGTTGATTTCGGCGAAAATAGGCCATGCGCTAGCTCGAGAGGATTTTGCAATATTACATCCGTCAGTATTAAAAGTTATGGAAAAATTATGCCAACTCTCTAGTAATTTTCCAGGAAAACAAAGTTCTTTATAACTTCGTCCATCTTATATGTCCTCTATCGCATTTATATTTTTCGTTTTTCTTGTAAATCTGTAATTCAATGATTCAGCAATGTTTGGTAATTTGGATAACTCTCTAATTTGAGAAGTCAAATGAGCATACAGAAAATAACCTAAGTGAGTTTCCTTTTCGTGAGGACCACGTTTTTACAAGAGCATTATCGCTTCATCATCATCATCATCATCATCATCATCATCATCAACATCAACATCGTCATTGTAATCGATATCATGACTATCAATTTCGAAATTAACATTACCATCACGATTTTTGATGTGATCATCAATATAGTAGGTTCGATCATTAAAATGATCATTATTCTCATCTTGATCACTACCAATATTCGCATTATCATTATCAATGGGATGATCAACAAACAAATTAACGCCCAAATTAACAGTAGTATACTTATCATGACCATTTTTAAATTTGTCACGATATTTTTTACTTTGAATAAGGAAATCTCTGTTGTCTTTCATGATAAACTCGTCCTCTTTCCATTGATTAATTTTATTCCGAAAATAAGTTTACTGAAGCATATCCGTATTACTTGATGTTGATGGCTGAAATATAGATTAAAGATTTACTATAAAGATGCAACCAAGTAATTTATAAAATATTATTTTTTTCGATACAAAAAAATAAATGATACGTAAATTGATAACCGCGCTAAGAATAATCGTTACTTCTTCACGTTTTATCAGTGCATTCATAATTGCAAAAAATAGTAGCCTACGAAGTTTATAGAATAAATTACCCAGTTAAAGTTTACCACGATATATCTACTTGACTAAAAGAGAACAAGTTAACATACCTGTAATTCGAAAAGATTCAAAGGAATTGACCGTAATCGAGTATCATATGGGAGAGCCTGTTGGAATAGTTTCAGTTTCCTCATGTTTCTCCGATAAATTGAAGTTCGAGATTTTCCAGGAAATCGTACCTTATGTTACATTCTGGCTTATCTATTAATTAGACAGAATAATTTTAAATTAACCAGGTTGACGTCGTTAGGGTGTCGATAGACCCCAGGTGCGTCAGCTGTTGACCTTCTTATATTTTATTCTAAAAGTTTAACGACTTACCATGGTGGAGATTATGGGCCCGATAAGTCGGCCCAGATAATCATTTTCTTGCGTAGTTTCTTTTCCTCCGCCGGTGCGTACTCGTCCCTGCCAGTGGCCTTGTAATAAGCCTCAAAGTAATACCCGTAAAGAGGGTCGTGGAATGGGATGCTTCCACTGGGTGGATGGACGGATGGAACGTCCACTGGAATCAACCGCCAACTGTCGCTGATGCCGGTCCAGAAGGCCGGGTTTTCCCTTGGGGCCTCGTCTGAGGTTGAACGGACTGAGCTCTGGAGATTCGACTCCTCCGTGAGGACAAGTGATTGTAACTGATTGATCAGATCACCAGAACCTGATGGTTCACATGAGCTCGACGGCTCGACAACACCGGATTTTGGTATCTCAATCGAATCGTTGGCAACCACTCGCGGTATTACTAACATTACCGGCTTGATAAGGACTTTCTCAGATCTTACTCTCGGTCGACCTTGTGTAAGGTCCACGATAACGATTTGAAGTACGAGACCGAGCTGTACGGCACGTCCTGATCTCCTGCTTCGTCGGCCTCGAGGCATAAAAGTAGTTATGATAGGTAATGAAGGAGCCCGAAATGCTGTTTAGCGCTCTGAGCAAAGGAAGGGTGGAACAGCTAGTAAGCGCTCGACCCTTTAAGGTTCTTAGACAAAAAATTTATGTAAAGGTTTAAATTTAGGTTTTATACCTTAAAACCGATGGAGACAGGCAAATCAGTCAGTTAATTGTACAGAGTTTCGTGCTCTTTGAGATCTCGCGATCAACTGACTGATCCTGCTGCTCTTCGACTAAATACATTCATCAAAGTGTTAACGTTGCATCTCAGGTTTCCTATGAGAGAATCGTCGTGGCCCGGGTCTCATGCATCGTCATCTGTTTAGACTATCCGCGAGCCACGGCGACTCTCTTATCGCAAGAGATTTCCGTTACATTGTTGGTGATGAATAAAATAATATCGCCAACAAAGTAACGATTTATTAATTTATTATTTATTTGTAATTCTAAGAAGTGTCGAACCGTTTATTCGCCCACCGTGGCGAATAAATAATTCGAGACTTGAAAAAAAAAAAAAATTTCCAAAATTTTTATTTAAATTTAATTAGAGCCAGAACGTAACACTTATCCATATCAATTGCTGGATACTGTTAGAAATTTCAATAAACCTATAAACAGTTATATATTTATTATTCTTGAAGTCTTAAATATCGTACTTATATTGATGATGCCAATCGCTATTTTTTTTTTATGAAATAATTTTCTGACATCTGTCATGCTAATGTATAAATTTTCCAATTCAATTATTATAAACCATAAGATGCTAGGCAATAAAAAATCATCTCATTTATTTTTCTTTACTTCCACAGTGATTGTAAAGTGGAATCTTTACGAACAAAAAGTTCGAGTAAATATTTAATTTTATATAACATAGATTTTAATATACGCATTAAAATGTAATTTATTTAGATAGTTGAATAATTTATTATAGCTCAGTATGATATTGAAGAAAATTTCAAAAATTTGTTTCTTTTAAAATATAGCTTTGAAAATATCCGATACTTTAAATTTGTGGATGTTAGGTTATAGAATAATAATCATAATTATTGTACGATTTATAAATAAAAACAAAAAGAATATTGCAATGGTAATAATTTTAAATGTAATCAATTCTTAAATTCACTTTTTTATTTGGATGCAGAAACTATTATGAAAAATACTTAGGTTTTTATTTTTAACTTTTAATTTATTATTTTAATGTTTGTTACGAGACTTAATGCAGAAAACTCTCGGGCTCAACAATGTATATCAAACAGGGTTGCCAGAAATTTCCCTAATAGTACAGTTTGCTTGAGCGAAAATTTACTGAGCAAAAGTTTCGTTAAATTCTTCGTAAAATTTCCGTCATCTTCGCACTTTTCGATTTTTTACGACAATTTGTATGCAACTTGTCATCGAATTTGAAGAAAATTTACTGCCCGAATCAGAATGAAAATTCACTTCAAAAGTTGACGAGAAAAAAGTTGTCTTACATTTTCAGGCAAATTTATCGTTAACTTAACTTGGAAAATTGTTAAGTATATTTTTACACTCAAATTATAAATAATTTTGTGTATAAATTTGCTTACCTTCTGAAATGGTAAAAATGAACATTACCGACTGTTTTTTTTCGTTAAAGTTTACCTTTAAATTGGATAATAAGTAACCGTATATTTTTATTTTCGACTTTCGCTGTGAAATTGTCTGCAAATTCAGGCCGCAAATTTCAGGTAATTCTAATATCGAATTACCAACAATTTCAAGCTAAAGTGGCTATTAAGGTTATTTTTTCGAGTCGCAGCGCTCATGTCATGCCTGATGTACACTCGTTGTCATTAATGCCTGGCCCCCCAGACTATAAAATCTCAGCCATGCAGGGGGCTAGGTATTAATGACAATGAGTGTAACCATCATGCGGCACTAGAGTAGTTATTTGAAATAGACGCGAATTTTTAAAGTCGAATCTTTAATATCTTTCAATCTCAAATAAGACAATCTTCCTATAATAAAATTTAGATAAAATATATGTGAAGCCAAACTGTTCGTAATAAGATTGGTCGAAAGTAAAAAAATATATGCAAGCGACACGAAAATATACATTTAAATAACTATATGAAAAACGACACGCGCGTTCTTACGTACGAAACATATACGTTTGTGCTAATTTAAATATTAATATACTACATATATATATATATACCCAGGTGGTCCACTGTTAACTTTTTTGTGTAGAAATAGTTGACAAAAAAAAATGTTACCATTTATTTTGTGATGTGAAAAAGCAGATTTTTTCCAACAAATATCACCACTAATGTCCAGCAAAATAGTTCACTTTTGTATATTTAGAAAAGATAACTTCATGGTAACAATTTGTCAACATAATGCTAACTTTTTGATATCACTTTGTAACATTTTGCAGACAATTAGCAATTCGTTTTTTGTTACCAAAAAGATAACAAATTGACAACTTTTTTATATTGACTTACAAGATTCTAAATGCTATCTTTATGTTAACAAATTAAACATTTTTATGTTGACTTAATGCTAGCAAATTGTAAAATTTTCGAGGGCTTGTGGATAGGATGAAAAGTAATGTGTTATGTCCAAATAAATTTTTTTTTTATTCTAATAATTATCAAAAATAATTATTACAGAGCTCTTCTTTTCAAAAGAGCGCGAAAACGCAGCGTCAGCTTTTTCCACCTTTTTATGCGTCAAAGAATAGTGGGTGGAAAACTGCAATAAGTTTAACGAACAATTAATAAACTGTCGTCACCCTCCACCAATGATAATAATTAAAAATTCCCCATCAATCGCCAAACAAAAGTTTGTGAAAAGCCTGAGCACCCATAGCTTTAGGCTAGTCGGTTCTTCTAACTTCCGGTCCGCGATAATTCGAACGTCGTATTTTCGTGCACTCTTATTGCAGGATTCCGCCCTAGGTGTTGAAAGGTCAATAAGAAGATCTTTAATATTTTATTTATTTAAACCTTATTGCAGGAATCCGCTTCGGTGTTGAATAATCAATAAGGCATCCTAAACTTGACATCTTTTTGCAGTCAATTATGGCAGGAATCCGCTTAGGCGTAGAAAAACCAATAACCGACTTTTCTATCTGTTAAAAATCCTCTGAGATTGATGAAAACATCCGGTCCCATCGAAATAGTGACGCAAATCACGTGAATTTGCGATTCCATCTCGGGCTGAGTAATTTTGCGCATAAAACCACTATCGGGTGTGTAAAAAGGACGCATTCAAAAACAAAATAAAATTCTTATACAAATATCCGTTAATAATAAGTAATCTAAAAATATCAATTGTTTCAATTTGTGAAAAGATTCAGTGTACAAGTGAATTGTAACTAAAACATTAATAAAAAGACGAAAATTACAATATCAGCCTTCCGAAATATCATTCGAGAGTAGCACATAAGTTTACATCCTGCTACCCCAGCCGCGCCCATCCAACCAAATCCTACAGGAGGAAGCTGAGTGAGCTGCAACGTTCTGGAGGGATCTAACCTGCCGTGACTAAAAAGAAAGAAACATCGAAAGGTAGGTGAAAGATTTACATTCAATTCTTTCTAATGTAACTGGTTCAACACAAGAGCATCAGTCTCTTCGGAGACGTTTCGGGTTCTTACGTTTCGAAAGATACACCATAAATAATAAATTATAGGAAGATAACTCTTTCTCGTATTCTTTAATGTTGTACGCAACCTCCGAATCGCTCGTCTAAATTTTCCTATCGCTACCAAAGGAAGAAATCCCGGATGATTAATTTAAAATTAAGCGGCGGACATAACAAATGGAATTAAAAGTACGTTAATGTTGGAATAATCCAACATAAAAATGCATTATTTTGTCGTTGAAGACTTTAAATAAAAATGCTAAAATATTTTACTTTGAATATTTTTAATATTTGTAAAAATTCTACCTAAACTTTCTAATTTGAACAACTCGTCCTTCGAGGCAACTCGAGAGCCTTTTTTTTACGACTTTGCAGCGCTCGCTGGGGCCATAAACCAGGGGTACAACGCAGCGCTTGATCGGGATGTCCACATCTGGAACGTCTCAACTCTCTCCTTAGCTTTATTTTTTTTTTATATAAACTTTTCTTTTAGTCACAAGGAATATTCAACAATTATTTCGTTGTTCTTGAACTAGAATATTCTGGATTTTTCCAACGGAAAAATACTCGGGTACAGTCGAGGCCCCTTTTTTATATACTTCTTCAACCACCGAGTCCTGAGGCCCAGGTCAACAAAGTCAGTTCCTTCCGATCCATCGCAACGAACAGTTCTTGTTTTTTATTTCATTGCATTCATATCTCTCATAAGTTTTATCCGTTGCGTTTATCATCAACTCAGTGTTAAGTGTCTCACTTGCAAGCAGTGATCATTGCGATCGGTGCGTTCCTGGTTGCAGTTTACTCCTGCAGATCCAGAAATTTCTTTTAGTCGACCAGCAGCAGTCATCAGCCGTCATTAGCTATCCTCACCCCGATACGAGGCAATACGCAGCTACGAACTCGACAGTGGGAGCGCACACAGTGCAATTCACAATCGAAGGGTTTGCTATTTTCATTACGATTACCAAGTTGGTACGTAAATCACATTGTTCAGTCACGAGCTTGATCATTTTAGTCAAGCTTCGTGTACTTTCGCTACGCGCGGGAATTGCCGAACTCGCTACTGACTGCAAGTCAGAATAGTGCCGGGTCACTCGGTATTTGGGCCCGGTACATACAATTCATAACTCATAGCCGTATCAAGACGCCATGAAAACCCGCTACAAGCTGGCCAATCACATAATTCGTTTTATGTTGGTCAGCCAATGAGAGCGTTCGCTATCAACTGCTTCCTGTTAGCGTGCTTTTAAGCCAATGGGAAAATTCGTCTCCTACTGCAAGGCTGCCACGTCACCATCGAGCGGCAACGAAGAAGAAGACGCCGGCTCAAGCCTTCTTCTTCATATTGAATTGTTCAGTACAAATACAGCTATCCAACTAGCCGCTTCGTTCAGTAAATTACTCTTGTAATTTAACTACGCTGCCTTTACGCTTTATTATTCTCAATAATTAGACAGTATACTAAGGCTGCTATTTATTGAGAATAAATCGGTTGTCTTTCGTGTTTAATTAATTACATATTAATTTCCGCGTGATTAACCGCTCTTGACCTCGTGTCGAATGTAATATACGCGAATTTACATCCGTTGCATTCGCTATCGCGTATATATCTAGTTGCATTCTCTCTTAAGTATTTTTCTCACTGGTTTTCAAGTGTACATATTGTTAATAAAACATCTAATTGATAATCTGTAATTTTGAGTTAATTTTTAGTTATTGAATTAACTACACCTACACCAGAATCCTTTTGCGTATTCTCTACATTTTTCACACATTAATTATACCTTCTCCGGTTAGACTCAAAGCCTATCTTCTGCTCAACCAGCAGTTCCCATACTGTTGGTTTGTTTTCATGTTACGCGCTCTTGCTATACTCATGAGAGATCAGGAAGATCATGCACATATCATTCTTCTCTCAGAATATTCTCTCTCAGGCCCATGACTCCCATCGCAGTCATGAATGCCTGGGAGCTATCACTCTAGCTCAGGATCACAACTCCAATCGCAGTAGTGGATCCCTGAGTACTATCAATCCATCTCAGGATCACGGCTCCCATCGCAGTCGTGGATCCCTGAGTACTATCAACCTCAGGATCACGACTCCCATCGAATCATGGATCCCTGAGTACTATCAATCCTTCTCAGGATCACGACTCCCATCGCAGTCGTGGATCCCTGAGTACTATCAATCCATCTCAGGATCACGACTCCCATCGCAGTCATGAATCCCTGAAATCTGCTCATTTACTCTCAGATCAATGATTCCTATCGCAGTCTCTCCTTATGTCCAATGTTTGACAATCTCACTGGGACCTAACGTGATTTGCAGATTTTCGAGAGTACGTGAATTCGAGAGAACGAGAATTCGAGAGAACGAGAATCCGAGAGTACGAGCATACGAGTACAAGCCTACAAGTACGAGCCTACGAGTACGAGCACAAGAGTACCAGCACACGAGTCCCGACACACTAGTACGAGCGTACGAGAGTACGAGTGAACGAGGCAAGCGGATTTCGAAGCAGATTCGTCGACGTGCACGCCCGTCAGCAAAAAACGTCGCGTGAACTGTCTCCAGTCGAGAAGCGGCGTCAACTCCGAGTTCTATCCCCTGCGATTCTATCTCCACCAGCACCAGATAAATTAAACACAGCTGTACTGATTTTTATAAAATAATTCGATCACAGATAAACTAAACAGTAAATAACCAAAAACAAAGTACTTATCATATTTTAATTTAAACTAAAAAAATTACTACTTTGATTTAATTTACTTTATAAATTAAACAAGCAAAAACGATTATTTATTTTACATTAAAATTTGGAATGTACTATAGTATTTAATTTATCTACCAGCTCTTAATTGTCTACTATCGGTTTATACAAATATATACATTATATAATTTTAATATTGAAATTTATTTTTAGTGATTTATTATATAATTTACATATAGTCAAGAATTATTTTAAGGCATTTATCATTTTTGTAAGCATACTTTGATGTATGATGATCGGCAAGTCGAACACACGAGTCATAACATTAAAAAAGGGCAGCGTAAATGAAATAAAGTTATAAAAAAGGTAACATGAAATGATATAAACAATGGCAGCATTTTCAGTTACCAGTTGTCAAAATAAATCTAACATTAAAATTTATCGAAATGTTCACCTGAAATAGTTAACAAAATATTAATAACTCAGTGTAATCTTTTGAGTTACGTAAAAAAAGTTAACATTCAGTTAACGTTTTCGGATGACAAATTGTCAGCATTAAAATGGTAAATTTTATTTATCCGCAATTAGCCAACATTTATCACGTCATTTCATGATAACTGTTTACTAACATTTTTCAAGTTACGTTTTGTTAACATTTTTTTAGTAACCTTAAGAAAACTTTTAAAAGTTGACTTTTTAAAAATTCTATTTGTCATTATTTTTATTAACGTTTTGGATGCAGAAAGTTAACTTGAAACAGGCCACTAAAAGCTAAAAAAAACGAGCTAGGCCACTTGGGATTATGAGATAAAAAAGTGTATTTCAAATACTATTAGTTTTATTCTTTGATACAATATGAGATAATTTACATTTTTCAAATTAAATTTCTCAAATTGTTCCATATGCCACACATACATATATATATATATATATATATATATATATATATGTATTTATATATATATATATATATTAGACTGTTTCAAATTAGGGGACTATTTTTTTTTTTTGATGAACATTGAAAAATCGAAAGGGTATCTTAAAATATGGTGACAGTTAAAATTTGAGCTCTTAATATTAATATTTAGAGGTGGCTATTTGTAATTTTCGATTTTTCATTTAGAAACATGGTAAAAAATACATAACTTCCGAAAAAATCAAGATACAAAAAATCTCTTCTCAACTATTTTGTAGGAAATTTACTGATCTACAAAAAAGGTCTTCTATGATTTTTGCATAACTTCAACCATTCACAAGATATCCGACGTCAAAATTTAATAAAATTCAAAGAACTTGTTTTTGCTCGCTCCGAATTTTATACCATGCCAACCAATGAGAATTCAGAAATTTTCAATACATTTTTTTGTAGGAAATTGAACGCTCTACAAAAAAAGTCTCTTATCGTTTTTTGATAAATCCATTTGTTCAAAAGTTATTAGAGCTCGAAGTAAAGTTGGAGATCTTTTTACTTTTCCGGTGAAACTATCGGACTAATCATAAAATGTCATAGAATCTTTTTTGTGGGCAATTTTATTTCTCACAAATTACCTCTGATAAATTTTTCAAATTCTGCATTCTCTTCTAGTTATTTCCATTTTAATGCTAAGCTCCTAAAAAAAGTGTTCTGATCGATTTTAAGAGCTCGACATTAAAATGGAATTAACTAGAATAGAATGCAGAATTCGGAAAAAATTTATCAGAGATAATTTTTAGGAAATAAAATTGTCTACAAAAAAGATTAAATGACATTTTATGATTTGTCCGATAGTTTCACCGAAAAAGTAAAAAGATCTCGAATTTTACTATAACTTGACTTCAAGCTCTAATAACTTTTGAACAGATGGATTTATCAAAAAACGATACGAGACTTTTTTTGTAGAGCGTTCAATTTCCTACAAAAAATTGTATTGAAAATTTCTGAATTCTCATTGGTTGGCATGGTATAAAATTCGGAGCGAGCATAAACAAGTTCTTTGAATTTTATCAAACTTTGACGTCGAATATCTTGTGAATGGTTGAACTCATGAAAAAATCATAGAGGACCTTTTTTGTAGACCAGTAAATTTCCTACAAAATAGTTAAGAAGAGATTTTTTGTATCTTGATTTTTTCGGAAGTTATGTATTTTTTACCATGTTTCTAAATGAAAAATCGAAAATTACAAATAGCCACCTCTAAATATCAATATTAAGAGCTCAAATTTTAACTGTCACCATATTTTAAAATACCCTTTCGATTTTTCAATGTTCATCAAAAAAAAATAGTCCCCTAATTTGAAACAGTCTAATATATATATATATATATATATATATATATATATATATATATATATATATATATATATATATATATATATATATATATATATATATATATATATATATATATATATTGAGACAATTCGCTTTGTGTTTTCGCGATTTTAACCAGCAGCCACTAGAATTCGCGGGTTGAACCCTGGCTTAGGCTGGCCTCTAACAAATTTTTATTTACTTGGACAGAGCAATGGGCGAGGGTTCTTGCAAAGCAAGGACCCGCACTTATTCAAACTTGGCAACGTTATGAAAAGATCATCAACTTACCTCACGGCTTATTAATTAACACTAGGTTTCTTATAGTTAATTGATTTATCAATTCTTACTTAAATAATAATATTCTTAATAGACGATTCAATATTTCTTACCAGTAATATGGGGATAATAAATAAGGTGACCAAATAGTAGATAAAATGAATGAATAACAATATGTGCAAGTTTATTGCCAATTATAATAATAAAAATTACTTACAAGAAAATGCAAGCGCTGGATGTAATATAGCAAGATCTGTAGCACAGTATGATTTATATAATAATTAATAACTAAACAATAAAATATAATTGCAAGATAATTGCCAACAATGTACAGAATATCGCAAGTTAATTGCCCGAATTACAATTAGTCTATTGCAACTAAATTGCCAGAATTAGTACTGAATAATTAATATAAGAACGTCTGTACGTTAATTGATCCAGGATCGAAGTGATTGACCGATAAATTTGGGTGTAGGACTAGCCTCGGGACTCTGTCCCCACTTCACCCTTACAGTCATGCGTCAACGTGGAAATTAGTCATGTGACCCCAGCACTATGACTTGTGTTGTTTCACACGGCAACAAGACGGGGGAAAATGGGAACCGCAAGGCTGAGAACGACGAAGACAATTCACATTGTCTCAATATATATATATATATATATATATATATATATATATATATGTCGGAGATAAAAGTATAGCTGGGTTTTCCCAGAGACTTTGGAAAGTCCCAACACATTTTAGTTTAAATTTTATTTAAGTAACAATATTTAGCAATAATATTTTACAACTTAATCGGATTGGGAAATTTTTTAAGCTTGTTGTAAAATATTTTTATGGCGGTAGGCTTAGACTTGGAGTGGCATCTGTTCACCAAACGTAGCCACGGTCAGAGGATAGTAGAAGAGTGCAATATAAAATAATGGAGTTCGTTTTGGGTCTTTCAGGTAAAGACGGTAGTTTTTGGAGAGTAAGAGTGCAGAGTGCAATTAAAGTGACACTTCTGTTTGAGCTTGAGTCGAGAGCGTCTCGTATCCTGCTGACCGTGTATTCGTTCTCAAGTCTAATTTTACTGTCGCGTATATTTTGTTAACTCTACGATTGAGTTGTATATTACATTAGTGAATACTGTTGTACTACTTGTGTATTATAATCTATATAGTTATTTGAGTGTAGTTATTGTAACATTTAGCCTATAGTGAATATTTAACATTGTGTAACTTCAATCTTAGTTTATACCATATTGTAATATTTGAATTATTTGTAATACTCTTATTAATTGTGAAATCTTCTCGAGAGTAATTTTGTGTGTGACGATAGTTATTTTGTTATTTATCCGATATCTTGTTAATTAAATAAAAATGTCTACAAATAATGGTGTTAATAATGACGGTACTAAGAGTACCTCTCAACTACCTGCTGCCGATCCGACATCAGAAGTGGGATCTACTCCGTCTGGTCCGTCACAAGATCAGTGGAATATTTTATTCGAATTTATGAAAGGTTGTATGCAAAAATCACAACCTTCGAATAAAAATTTTTCTTTGCCGCGGTTTAATCCTGAGAGTGCGGGATCAGATGCAGTTGCATGGTGCTCCGCAGCTGATTTATGTTTAGTCGAAAACCCTTTACAGGGTAGTGAATTAATTTCCGCGCTCAGTAAAGCTCTGGAAGGCTCGGCAGCGCAGTGGCTGTCCCAAGTGGCAATTCCGGGTATTAAGTGGCAGCAATTAAAGGAACTTTTCGTATCTCGTTTTGGTGGTCAAGAAACAGCGGCAGCGGCAGTTTTAAGAATAAACAATGAACTGCCAATGAAAGATGAAAGTGTTGGTGCGTTTGGTATTCGACTACGATCATCGTTGAAGGCTCGTTGGCGATCTTTAACGACCGATGAAATTATCAATGCAGTAGTCCTAGCAAGACTGTCTCACATTAATAATCGAGTTGAACGTGTAGCACTGACAAGTGAAGTTAAAAGTGAATCTGAATTCTTGAGTCAAATGAGAGGATTCTCATACGTGCGAAAAAGACTAGCATCATCTCAGGAAAATTCCACAACATCAGAATCAAAAAGATTCAAATTTTCTTCAACGATTAAGTGTCATAACTGTGGCAAGATGGGCCACAAGAGGACGGAATGCCGATCGAAGCCCGTGAATCAACGAGCAGAGACGACGAGTGGTCTTCGAGCAACTACCGGATCCAACTCTTCTGCTCGAGCTGTGACCTGCTTCAAGTGTGGGGAAAATGGACACATCGCACCGAACTGTACATCAACGAGGAACAACAATTCAGGAAACAAGAGTAACAACAGCGTTGAGCGGCGAGTCGACTTGTGTACCGTTGCAGCCCCAACTGGTAATTTATGTCATCTCGGTGAGTCGTTTCCATATTGTTTTGATTCGGGAGCCGAATGCTCATTAATAAAAGAGTCAATTTCTTTGAAATTTTCGGGTAAAAGAATGTATGAGTTAATTATGTTAAACGGAATTGGTAATGTTGGTGTTAGTTGCACAACACAAATTTTATGTATTGTTAGTATTGATGGATTTACATTAGAGATACTTTTTCACGTTGTCCCGGACGATCATTTAAAAAGTAACATTATGATTGGTCGCGAAATCTTAAGTTTAGGTTTTAATGTAAATATTTCTCATGACAGCTTCAGTATTTCGAAAACTAAAGTTATTAATTTGTGTCATAAATCTGAAGCTATTAATATAAATGAAGTTGATACTGATTTAACTGAAGATAATAAGTTAAAGCTTATTACAATATTGAGGGAATTCGAAAACTCTTTTATTACAGGATTTCCGCGTACCCGCGTTAATACTGGTGAACTCCAGATTCGTCTGACTGATCCTAATATTACAGTACAGAGAAGATCTTACCGACTTAGTGTAGAAGAAAGACAGACAGTGAGAGAAAGAATAGATGAGTTACTACAAGCTAATCTTATTCGTCCTAGTAATTCTCCGTTTGCTAGCTCGATACTACTAGTTAAGAAAAAGGATGGTACGGACCGCTTATGCGTTGACTATCGTGAATTAAATAAATACACCGTGTCTGATAAATTTCCTTTGCCACTAATACTTGATCAAATACCAAGACTTAGGAAAGCTAAGTCCTACATCAGTCTCGATATGGCTAGCGGTTTTCACCAAATTCCCATTCACTCGGAATCTATCGAACGTACGGCGTTTGTCACACCCGATGGGCAATTCGAATTTTTAACGATGCCTTTTGGGTTGAAAAATGCTCCATCTGTTTTTCAGAGAGCAATATTGAAAGCTCTAGGTGAGCTCGCGTATTCTTACGTCGTAGTTTATTTGGACGATGTATTAATAATTGCCGATACAGTAGAGGAAGCATTTGAAAGGCTTCAAATAGTCTTGAATATTCTTATAAAAGCGGGATTTTCATTCAATTTTGCTAAGTGCTCTTTTCTTAAAACTTCTGTTTCATATCTTGGATATGAAATGAAAAATGGAGACGTTCGACCAATCCCTTGTAAAATTAACGCACTGACTTTGCTACCTGCTCCTCGGACTGTGTTACAACTGCGACAATTCATTGGACTTGCTTCTTATTTTAGACGATTTGTCCCAAAATTCTCACAGACAATGAAACCGTTATATGCACTTACTTCAGGTAAGAAAAATATTGAATGGACAGAACTACACGAAAATGTTCGTCAGAAAATAATTAATATTTTAACTAATGAGCCGGTTTTAATGATATTTGACCCTGATTATCCAATAGAATTACATACTGATGCTAGCTCGGAAGGTTACGGTGCAATTTTAATGCATAAAGTAGATGGTAAAAATAAAGCGGTAGATTATTTTAGTAAAAGGACAAGTCCTGCCGAATCGAGGTACCATTCCTATGAGTTAGAGACAATGGCTGTTGTAAAATCAATAAAACACTTTTGTCACTATTTACATGGACGCAAATTCACTGTCGTGACCGACTGTAACTCGTTGAAATCCTTACAAAATAAAATTGATCTTAACGATAGAGTACACAGGTGGTGGGCTTATTTACAGGCATTTGAGTTTGATATAGCTTACAGAGAAGGAAGTCGTATGGCCCATGTAGATTTTTTTTCTCGAAATCCAGTACCTGAGTCTCCAGATCGGATTGATAAGGTTGAACAAAAGCGCGTTGATCTCGCTGAGATATCTGATGATTGGCTCCTCGCTGAACAACGACGTGACCCGGAAATTTCGGAAATAGTCACTAAGTTGGAAAGCGATGGGCTATCTGAGGATCTCGCAAAAACCTATGAGGTTCAATCTGGTACTCTGTATCGTAAAATACAACGAAAAGGGGAAACAATTTGCTTACCAATTGTACCGAGAGCGTTTCGTTGGTCTGTAATTAACCATATTCATGAGTCCATTATGCACTTAGGTTGGGATAAAACGCTTAACAAAGTTTATGAGTACTATTGGTTCGACAACATGTCTAAATATGTACGTAAATTTGTCGAGAATTCTATTACTTGTAGACTTTCTAAGTCTAACTCAGGTAAAATTCAAGCCGAGTTACATCCCATACCTAAGACTCGCATACCATGGCACACTCTTTATATGGATATTACAGGTAAACTAAGTGGTAAAAATAATACAAAAGAATACATAATTGTTCTCATTGATGGTTTTACTAAATTCGTCTACCTACATCATACACGTAAAATTGATTGTAATAATGTCATCAAGGCCTTGAAGTCTGCAATATTTATATTCGGTGTACCTTCTCGAGTAATAGCCAATCAGGGCAGATGCTTTACCGGGAAAGAATTTGGAGATTTCTGTAAATCTCAAGATATAAATTTGCATCTGATTGCTACAGGATCTAGTAGGGCAAACGGTCAGGTAGAGCGTGTTATGAGCACAATTAAAAATATGTTTACCGCTGTTGAGACTAATAATCGTTCATGGCAAGAAGCCATCGGTGAGGTACAGTTAGCATTAAACTCGACTATTAATCGTGTCACCAAAGCAAGGGCTTTAGAATTATTGATCAGTAAAAAGGCAAGACCATTTGGATTATTAGTTAATGACAACGAAAAAGAAGTCGATATCTCTAATGTAAGACAGTGTGCAATTAACAACATTGAGGAAAATGCTAAATATGAAAAGTTAAGATTTGATAAAAATAAAGCTAATGTAAATACGTTTAAAGTAGGGGATTATGTTTTAATTAAAAATGAGGAGCGCAATCAAACGAAACTTGATCCAAAATTTAGAGGTCCATTCGTAATAACAGAAATACTTGATAATGATCGTTATAATTTGAAGTCGTTAAGTAATAAAAGAAGCTATAAATATAGTCATGATAAGTTAAGAAAAATGCCTGAGAGTCATATTCCCAGCGAACTGGATGTATGTATTGACGATAGTAACGATAGTTCTATTGATCATGAAAGTAGTGACGATGCACAGAGTTCTGAAATAGGTACTCTGGAATTGGTAACCACCAGTGACGCTGAGCACTGAGGGCTACAGGTCGTGGACCTGGTTTGTTAAAAGATCTTATGATATCACGCACATGCATCAGGCTGTAGTCGTAACTGCAAACTAAATATAAGAACTTGAAATAACGCACATGCATTAGACTGTAGTCGTAACTGCAAATTGATTTAGTCGGTTTGATCAGGGCGCGATGGGCAGCTAATGATGTGAAGGTTCACGGTGATTCTACGGTGAATCACCGTGATTCAGGACCGCCAGGGTGACCATAGTCAATACACGACGCCAGCTAGTCACGATACTCCATTTCTCTTTTGTGCGCATGCGTTGGCACGAATTTTATTTTTTCATAAAAGTAATTGTGAATCTGAAATTTCTAATTCATCGGAATTTCTTTTTGAGAATGTTCGACTCTTTCCTTTCCAATAGTTTATAAAGATGCAAAAAAATACTTAAAATAAGATATTTTCGGCAATAAACAATAAATTTTGATGTAAATAACGATGATTTTTTGTTCAAAATAAAAAAAAAATGAAAAATTATTTCTAGTTCAACTTTGACCTTGAATAACTTTGACGCAAGTGATTTTTTTGAAAAATGTAAAGAAAAAGTTTTTGTAGAGCATTCAATTTTCTACAAAAATAAGTTAATGCCGCAGCAATTCATCAACTGGCTTTGCAAAGAAAAAATTAATTGCAAAAAGTACCAAAATCCCATGTTATTTAAATGAGAAATAAATCGTCTTTGTGGCACGGGTTATTATCAATATTAAGAGCTTATATCGAACGGATATTTTTTTTTGGACCATTTACTAAAAATTTTAGGGGCGCTGCAGAGTCAAAAACCAATTTGGGAAATAACGGACACCCTAATATATATTGAGACAATGTGAATCGTCTTCGTCGTCCTCAGCCTTGCGGTTCCCAATTTTCTCCGTCTCGTTGCCGCCTAACTTCAGTATGTCATAGTGCCATGGTCACATGACTTAATTTTCACGTCGACGCATGTCCGTAAGGGTAAAGTGGGGATAGTTCAGAGGAGAGTCCCAGACCCTCAATTATCGGTCAATCACTTCGATCCTGGATCACTTAGTGTCTAGATGTGTTATCTAGTATTTATTTGCGATTAATTACATTGCTATTCTTTTAATTATTACTCTGGCAATTTTACTTGTGATATTATTTTATCATTTCGTATAAACCGTTATTATTGTTCTAAATAAAGATTTAATAAAGTAAATCATATTGTGCGTTACCGACGAGTTATTCGCGGTACTAATTACTATAATTTTTTTAAATATTAAATACTGAGTGTATCTGCGTTATTCCACTGGGAGGAATATTGTATCCGATATTTACAAGGACACTACACCTATTGCTAATTGCTGAACATTTATTGTAAGTAACTGAACATTATTATGATTGGCAATAAAACTTACATTTTCTAGTTAACTCGTATCACTCTATCTCTCATTTACATCATTTATTTCCTTATTCTACTGGTAAGAAATATTGAATCGTCTATTAAGAATATTATTAATTAAGTAAGGATCGATAAGTTTATTTTATTACAAGAAATCTATTGATAATTCATAAGCCGTGAGGTAGGTTGATGCCTTTTTCATACGTTGCCGAGTTTGATTAAGTGCGGGTCCTTGCTTCGCAAGAACCCTTGTCCATTGCTCTATCCAAGTAAATAAAAATTTGTTAGAGGCCAGCCTAAGCCAGGGTTCAACCCGCAAATTCTGGTGGCTGCTGGTAAAAATCGCGAAGTTATAAAGCGATTTGTCTCAATATATATACACTAGTCCCAAAAATTAAGGGATAGAAAAAAAATTCGAAATTTTTGGGTGATTTTCAACATGCTGTAACTCGGTGAAAAATGATCGTAGAGTAAAAATAAGAAAAGCAAATTGTAGCCTCAAGTTTCAAGTTTTCATATCTGTACCTCAAATATTTTTATCATGCTCGGTTTCGGAGTAATCTCAAGAAAACTGACGAAATAAAATTTTCAAAATTTTTGCTCGTCTTTCAACAAGTCTATGGGCTTCAATAAATTTTTTTGGATAATCTGACCTTATGACTCTTTTGAAAAATTTTATGCCCTTCAATTTGGCGGGCTCAAAAAGTCTCTACGACGAGTTGGCGCCGAGTTATCATTGATCAAAGCAAAAAAGTCCATTTTGGCTTTGATAATCAATAACTCCGGACGTATTGGTCGTACAGAGAATAGAAGTAGGGCTTTGAAAACTGCAAAACATTCTCTATGAGACGAAATTAGTCGCTTTTGATAAAAAAATTTTTTTTGAAGCGATAATGTTTATTAAAAAACAGGTCTAAATTCGCATATTTAAGGATATTCGGAAATCTTGCTATAACTTTGGATATAATGGATGAACAAAGGATATCGTTGTTTTTTTTTCAACCTCTAAGTGTCCTGAAAAAACCCTGAAAATTTCAAAGCGCTGCGATTTTTCTTTCTTAGTGTCCCGAAGCTTTAAATTTATCGATTTTGCCGAAATAACCATAATTGGTAGTTTCTCGGTTTTTGGTCATTTTTTCGAATTCAAAATTTTTTTTACACCAGTAATCTCGATTTCTTTGATCAAAAAGATTGATTATCGAAAAAAATCGAAAATAAAAAATTTTGAAAAAAAATTTTTTTTTTTTCAAAATTTTTTTTTTTCAAAAATTTTTTTTTTTCAAATTTTTTTTTTCGTTGTATTCGCAATGATTTATCATTATCAAAAAAAATTTCTCAATTTTTTTTTACCGCCTGCATTAGCGTTTCCCAAAGCGTACCACGTGGAGATTGCACGGTCGAATTTACGCTTCTTACACACATAGCGACAGTAAAAAAAAATTGAGATTTTTTTCAAAATTTTTTTTTTTCGATTTTTTTCGATAATCAATCTTTTTGATCAAAGAAATCAAGATTACTGGTGTAAAAAAAATTTTGAATTCGAAAAAGTGACCAAAAACCGAGAAACTACCGATTATGGTTATTTCGGCAAAATCGATAAATTTAAAGCTTCGGGACACTACGAAAGAAAAATCGCAGCGCTTTGAAATTTTTAGGGAGTTTTCAGGACACTTAGAGGTTGAAAAAAAAACAACGATATCCTTTGTTCATCCATTATATCCAAAGTTATAGCAAGATTTCCGAATATCCTTAAATATGCGAATTTAGACCTGTTTTTTAATAAACATTATCGCTTCAAAAAAAATTTTTTTATCAAAAGCGACTAATTTCGTCTCATAGAGAATGTTTTGCAGTTTTCAAAGCCCTACTTCTATTCTCTGTACGACCAATACGTCCGGAGTTATTGATTATCAAAGCCAAAATGGACTTTTTTGCTTTGATCAATGATAACTCGGCGCCAACTCGTCGTAGAGACTTTTTGAGCCCGCCAAATTGAAGGGCATAAAATTTTCTAAAAGAGTCATAAGGTCAGATTATCCAAAAAAATTTATTGAAGCCCATAGACTTGTTGAAAGACGAGCAAAAATTTTGAAAATTTTATTTCGTCAGTTTTCTTGAGATTACTCCGAAACCGAGCATGATAAAAATATTTGAGGTACAGATATGAAAACTTGAAACTTGAGGCTACAATTTGCTTTTCTTATTTTTACTCTACGATCATTTTTCACCGAGTTACAGCATGTTGAAAATCACCCGAAAATTTCGAATTTTTTTTCTATCCCTTAATTTTTGGGACTAGTGTATAAACATCCAAATGTGTAGCTTCGGGAACAAGACAGGGTAGCTCGTAGCATAGTGGCTGCAGAAAGCGCTGCAAGGTTATACATCCCTTTTACCGCTTTTACCCGATACTGTCATTTGTATGGCTGTCTGTATAGGCACGTGCATCATACATGTTAACTACCGACATCACAATGTCACCTTCTATTGTTTGTTTTGATCATTTGGTCTCATAAAGGAATTTAATAAAATACAGCAATAAGTTATACGTGGCCTAATAGGAACGACAGCAAAAAAGGTAATAAAAATACGGATACGATTGTTTTTGTGCTCGGGATAAAAACAAGAAACAAGTGTACTATTAAATTCGTGTGATTTTTTTTATTAATATAACAAAATGCAAAAATTTGCACTAATTTCATATGTCAACGAAATTGAAAAAGGATATGTAATAATAGAAACTAAAATGATTTGTAAAAAGGTCGGCGAAAAATATTATGAAATCAATTCAAAGAATATATTGAAATCAATTCAAAGAATTCCGTTGCTAACATCTAATAATTTTACACCGGCTAAAACTAAATATGTACAAAAAGCCAGTTCAAGTAAAAAAGGCATTAAGGTAGTGAAAGAAATTCGAAAAAGTCAAAAACAAAAAGATGCAGCCGCTGAGAGGGTAAATAACATGATATGTGTGTTTGACTACGCTTTAGTTTTTTTTTGTATAACTTTTTTTGTTTAGTTGATAATAATAAAGTGAATGTAGTTCTTTGTAGAAAATTTTAAAATATTTTTAAATGTTCAAATTGATCCAAGTTTCAAAATTGAACCACTGACAAGTTATGGTGGTTTCAAAAAATTTATATTCCATAAGTTTATTAGAATTTAAAAACATAATATTTTTGAAACTTTGAAATGTTATTTTTGATGACATTAATGCCATTTTAAGATGATTTAAAATGATTTAGAGTTGTTTCTTATTGTAGAAAGTGAAATACTTTAAAAAATTAATAAGTATAACTAATTTCAATCACTTTTCCGAAGGAAACTAGTGATCAAATGTAAATATCTTTAAAACCAATGTAACTTATCAACAGTCTAATTTAGCCACTTGGGTTAAATGACCATTTTCGTAGATAATAACATTCTCGATTGAAAAGTTATTTCACTTTATTTTTATTAGTTAAATTGAAAAAATTATACGGATCAAATTAAAATAAGAAAATTTCCCATTTAAAGAATTCGGAACGTTTTGAAATTCAGTTGAGTTGTTTTAAAAAATATAAATAACGATAAAAAAAAAATTGTTATCGGTCAAAAATTTTATCAGGCTGTCTAAACTCTAAATTTTAAGGGAAAGAAACATAGAAACTGTGTACTAAATTTCAAATCAAAATATTTAAAACTTAATAATTTATAAATTTTTAAAGTCAAAAACACAAATTAATTAACAGTAAACCATAACTATAACGATTAATTTTGTTTTTAGACACATACATACACGTATTTCTGTACGGAATAAAAAAACCCTTCTTTTGTGCTTTATTTAGCTTGATAACTCAATTCGCAAAAAAAATTATTGCAAAAAAACTGTCTTTTTTTAATAAGTGTTTTACTCCTAGGTGAAAATCGTCTCGTAAAAAAAAAAAAAAAATAGGAAGATACTCAGAAAAGATTAAATCTTAATGTTATAAGCTTTAAAATATTATTTTTTTTCGCAGATAACTACTCGTTTAAAATCTTATGTCCGTGAGAGTTTTTCGTCCAACTTGCAATGGATGCCCGAGCTCAGGCGGTTCTTACAGCGCGGATGTATCTAATGCTGCTACGGCACCTCTACACTAGCGTATCACGCCAAGCTGGACTAAGAAACGCTTGAGCTCGGGCACTTAATACTCGTTGAACGAAAAACTCGCGCGGAAAAAAAATTAAAAATAGAGGAGGGTGAGGCAGAGTGGGCCCTTTAAAATTTTCAAAATTTCAAAAAATTTGGAGGTTTAGCGGGCCCCTCAAAATTTTCTATACATCAATAAATTCGGACGGATAATAAGCTTATTGGAATTTCTTATATAATGAGGGATAAAATAGACCACCAAAACTGTTCATTAAATATTATTTATCAAGAAAGTTAGAGATAGGGGAGCCTGGGACACGACGACCCCCTTAGCCGGTTTCTTCTTTTTGTGGCTTTCAACTATCAAATTCGTCTATTTTCCGACTTTTTCGAAAGAATCAGTCGAAATTTCGCAAAAAATCGAAAAAAAAAATTTTTTCTGGGTCTCGACGGCCCCCTTCCTAAAAAATTAAAAAAAAAAAAGTTTTTTTATTTTCCGTCAAGTTATGACTTCTATAAGGTTTTTATTATATTTTAGATCAATATGTGATATATGAGGCAAAATGGACCACTCGAAAAAAAATTGTAACGAAAAATAAAAAAATAAAAAATTTTTTCGTTACAATTTTTTTTTTCGATTGGTCCATTTTACTCTGCATATCACATATTTGTTTAGAATATGATAAAAACATTACAGAGGTCATAACTTAACGACAAATAAAAAAAACATTTTTTACCTAATTTTTGAGGGGGGCCCACTCTGCCCTTTATTTTCGATTTTTGAATTTTAATCGACGAAGCATAATGAAATGAAAATAAGTATCAAGGGTCTAAAAATAAGGTGCCCTAACAGAATAACCGAAGACAATATAACTGGGACAAAATAACCGTGACAAAATATCCGTGGACAAAATAACCGCATACAAGAAAACCGGACGACAAATTAACCGGACGACACAATATTCGAGGATAAAATAACCATAGACAAAATAATTACACCAGAGAATAAATATAATATTAATTCACTTTGAAGACATAAATAAATCGAAATATATTTATCATGAAAATAAGAAATTTATTCATTTTTACAAAATAAACGCGTATCTGACTTATACAAAAATATTCATGTTACACATTAATGAACAACATCACTAAACAAGTTGTATTAACTCCAATTACGTTAAATATTTGAGATTTACGTTCACTTGATACTTTAAACACAATACTTATTAATCAATCGGCAAAACGCATTGAAATAAAATTAACACTTATTTTTATTTTTAATCAATTAAATCACATATTGTTAACTCATTATCACGAACATAATTAATTTTTGGAATTCTCAGCATAGTTATTCAATTAAACTCATAAACGAAAACATAAAATAAATAAACAATAAGTAATACATTTTAACCATAATCAACAGCGTCAATTATTTACTTAATACGAAGAACCGCAGTCACGTTATGTAAATATTGTATTATATCATTAACATCATACGCTAATACAATATTCTTTAATCGATAATCGAGATCAACGAACACCCTCTTGCGTTTTCCTTCAATCCCTAATCCTGTATTTGCCTGTGTTAAGAGAACAGATGTTTTCGTTTGTTCGTTTTGTAGAAATTCAATAAACTGTCTGAATGAAGGATGTAAAACACGAACTTTCTTCTTAAATGAACTGTGCCACGCTTCTACCGGGTTATCGGTACGAATGTAATCATTGAGAATTAGTTCATAAATATTCCACATTTTTAAATGAAAAAATGGCTTCAATCTTTTTTTGCCGCTACGAGACAAAACTCCTACCCATGTTCGTTCAAAATAATTTAACAACACTCGTAAATCTGCTTCATTATCTTTATAATATTGGGTTTCAACGAGCTTATCAAAAGCTTGACAAACATCACTTATTGGTACACATGACAATGCAAGTAACATACGTATGTTCAAGGCAAAACGAAAGTCTGTGTTATAACGACTCTGTAGACCAGCAAATTGAACATTACGCCATATGTACTGGCTACAGTGAAATAAACAGCCACTTAACTCTGCTTCTGGAAACACATTTTGAAATGCCGTACGACTTGCAACTTCGGAATTTAACATTACTCTTTTAGGATTCAAAGTCGGTACACGATCCTTTAATTGTGTTAATGCCTCTTGATATGATCCAACAGTTTTATTCGGTAACAAAATATAAACCAATGGCAACATTTTATCACTTTTATATCCGTGTATCGAGTATAATTGATAGAACATAGGAGGTACAGGACCAAAAGTGCCATCAGCAGCCTACTGAGAAAATTTTGATAAACATTGAAGATTAGACATAATTGTGAAAATTAAAATCCTTTTCTTAGTCAATCCGCTGTCATAGAATAAAAAATTGTCACCCTTCGCTGTCACACATAATCCGTCAGGAATAATTAAATTTTCACATGAAGAAGGCTCCACAACTTTATCTGGTTTACGAACGCGTTGAATAGATCGTGCCATACTCTCAATTTTAGGTAAACGAGCAACAGCTGGTGACGAAGCTTTTGCCAATGCATCACCAACAACTAACGAAGGTGGATCGACATTTTTCGCTCCACGCTTAATAGTTTTATTTTTTAGCTTTTTAGCTGCAATTGATGAAGCATCACCGGCGTGATCATGGTTAGGTGTTTCGCCTATCACATTACCTACATAACATACATAAATAATGAATAAACTAAACAGAAAAAAATAAATAAATATTATCAAATTAATAAACAAACCGGTACGAATTTCAGTATCTGTGCGTACAATGGCTTTACATTTTTCTTTGTGATAATCAGCACAACGCCATGTTACACTATCTTTATTAATGGTCTTATGAGAAAATAAAAAACCGTCTACACGGAAAAAAAATTCTACCAAAATTTACGATGTTAACATCGTAATCGTGGACTAGACTTTCATTGGCGTCAATTTTTAAATGTCTTATTTTAAAATTTACTATAGTCTTTGGTAAAATTACGATGTAGATTGTATACTTTATTATTTAACATCGTAATTTTAACAAAGACTATAGTAAACTTTGAAATAAGACATTTAAAAATTGACGCCAATGAAAGTCTAGTCCACGATTACGATGTTAACATCGTAAATTATGGTAGAATTTTCTTTCCGTGTAGAAGGAGCTGCTTTCGGCCTTTTTGAAAAAGGACAAATAATAACGGTATGATAAAATTAACAAAAATAAAAAATTTAATTTAGTAATTAGTAAATTATTTATAAGATCAAAATCACAAAAGCACGTAAACAACATCAAGAAACTTTTGAGTGAGAATAGTAATATACGTTATACATACGTAGCTATGATTCATGTACCATATAATAGATGGCACCATATCGTTACTTACCGACAGCAAATAATGAACCACGAATTTACGAAATAAAATTAAAAAATAAAAATGATAAATAATATACTTCTAGTGTATATTTTTTCAGGATGTTTTGTGTGTGGAAATGATGTTGTCGAAAATATTCTCGATGCATATTTTTCAGGGTGTTATGTGTGTGAAAATAGTGTTGTCAAAAATACTCTCGGTGCATATTTTTCAGAGTGTTATGTATGTGAAATTTATCATGTATTTGAAATTATTTCTCAGAAAATATGAATAAATATGTATATAAAGCGGTGACACGCGTTAATATCCCCGGACAAAATATCTCCGACAAAATATCCCCGGACATAATATCCCCGCGACAAAATATCCCCGGACATAATATCCCTGCGACAAAATATCCCCGCGACAAAATATCTCTCGACAAAATATCCCCCGACAAAATATCACAATAGTTCAAAATTTATATTAAAAATCATGTTCGAATGATTTAAAAGATTAAATTGATAAATGATTAACAGATAATATGTGGTAAGAGCGATATTGATTTTATTTATTATAACATCCCTGTCATGGTTTTCTTCGTGATAGAAGAAAAGTCCCAATCTCGGGGTGTGACGTGTTTTGGGCCCAGCACGATAACAAGCTTGTGTGTTGGCCTATTTTCGAATAAACACACACGAAATCCGTGAAAAAAGGGCAGAGCACGATAACGAGCTTATGTGTTGGCCTATTTTCGAATAAACACACACAAAATCCGTGAAAAAAGGGCACAGCACGATAATATGCTAATTAATGTTCTCTACTAATGTATTTGATTAATTGAAAATTTCTTATTTTAATGCTTTAATAGGCAAAGAGAAAGCAATAGACCTTGCAGGCCATCCCTGAAATTTCCCGTCTTAAGCCTAAAAGGCAATGGACCGAATCTAATAATAAAACTATTTTTTTTCTCCCTTTCGGGCGAAAAGCGTCAACTTTTCTCCCGTTGCTCGAAACGAAGTTGCCGCTTTCCGCCTCCGTCGAGGAGAAAAATAGTATTGACACCTTGGGCAGTCAATATGAAAGCCTCAGATCACATGTTTGTTGACCTCGGCTTCGCATCGGCTAACAATTACATGAGATCTGAGACATTTCTGACTTTCCTGCCCTAGGTGTAAAATATACTATTTTATATTTCGACACAGTGTTATATTGTTCCTGGGATATTTAGTTGGGGGATATAATGTCGAGGGATATTTTGTCGCGGAGATATTTTGTCGCAGGGATATTATGTCCGGGGATATTTTGTCGCGGGGATATTATGTCCGGGGATAATTTGTCGGGGATATTTTGTCGGGGATATTTTGTCCGGGGATATTAACGCACGTAACCATATAAAGCCATATTTTGTAAAATAAAAACAAATATTCGGTTATTTTGTCCTCGATTATTTTGTCGTCCGGTTTTTTTCTCGTTCGGTTATTTTGTCCACGGATATTTTGTCGCGGTTGTTTTGTCGCGGTTATTTTGTCATCGGATATTGGGTCACGACACCGTATCGAGGGTCTAAAAATAAGTAAACGCGATCAAAAAATTAACGATATTATAATTATGTTCCTTAACGGGCCTATTCTGCCCCACCCTCTCCTAAATAGTTTTCCGGGGAAAAAAAAAAAATACTTTACAATTTGTAACATTAAAATTTTATCTTTTTAAAATATTTAGCTATGTTCTTTTTTTTTTTTATGATACGATTTTTTCCCAAAGAGTTAAAAATTTCTTAAAAAAACAAGTTTTTAACAAATTACGCTATGAAACTCAACTAGGGCTCAAAAGAAGCGTCTTTTAACTTCTACAGAAGTGTATTCTCTTCTTCAAAATAAAAATTTAGATGACTTGATCCGACAAATAACTTTTTTTTTAGAGCCGTTTGTTGAAGTGGATTCGTCGAGAAACGCGTTTTTTGCTTAAAAAAATAGTCGCACAGGGTTTTTTTTTACGGTAATAATGTTTTTTTTGTTATTTATATTGTTTTAAATAACTCTTCAAAATATCAAAACGCTCCAAATTTTGTGACCTCATAGTTCATCGAAGACTTCTGTATTGTTTTATTTTATTTAATTTTATAATTGTGTATTTTACAGAAAGTACATAAAAGAAATATCCAGAACGCTGAAAGAGCTGGAGATTCTTTTTACGCAGGAATAAATGCAGTAAGCCATAGATAGACAGTCGACTGGATGAAAAATTTTATTAAGTATTTTTTTCAGATAGAGAATGAAGAAAACGAGCCGGAAAATGTTCCAAACTATTTTCCAAGATCAACGTCCCCTCAGAATTCCACACCACCGAATAGTCCAACGGGATCTCATCATCACAGTTCACCTCATAGCCTGACAGGATCTCATAATCACGCATCACCGCATAGCTCGACACGATCTCATAATCGCACACCACTTAGTAGCCCGAGAGCATTTCATAGTCCGTCATCTCATAGCCGTAGTCTACTTCGTAGTCGAACATCATCACGAAGTCCACCACTTCGTGCTCAAAGATCATTTTTTAATAGAACACCTCGGATGCCACCTCCAAATTCAACATCTGAGGGCGGCAGAGCACCCAATGGAATAGATGAGCTCAATTCAAGGTTGCAACGTTGTGAAAGAGAGTTGCAGTCTTTAAAAAACCAGCTTGTAACAAAAAACATGCTCGAAGATGGTATTCAACGTGTATTAAACACGATTGGAGAAAAAAGACAAAACACGTCAATAGCCAATTTTTTACCCACAGATTATGCGTCGGTGCATGAAGATGGAATAGCAACGATTTTTAGTTTGATTTGATAGAAATTCAGAAATTCACATTAACATTATCTAAAACATTTTACGATTTTTGATTATTATTTTACGTTATACCTATATTATTATAGGTTCAGATCACAAATGATTTTTTGATGCCGATGGAGGACTACTTAGCCGCTTTGAACGCACCTGATATGAGGAAGTGAGCTGTTCGGGTCATGTCAGTTTTCTGGACTAAACAAAGGCGACAAAAACTGATCATCAAAGCCGACAGTAAAAGACCTGATCTAGAAGTAGTAACGAGGCAGGAGTTTTTGAAATTAATTAGTAAGAAACTTTCCGAATTACAGTAATGTATTTTAATAAACTAATTTCGAATTAATTATTATTTTATTGTAAATCATAGTTTATCAGTTGCAACTTAGTTCCATAATGGCTGATCAAGTTTGTATTTTTTATATCATAATAATTAATTTTTAGGGATTTCCTTGACACTACAAAAGATCAAGCCACTCGAGTTGCGGTCAAAAGATGACGACGTTTGCCATATACAAGAATGGGTTGGGACCTGGCTAAAAAGTTGGAAGCCGAATAGAAGGAGAACAAGAAGTACAAATCAACGTGAACAGACCAACTAATTTTTTCAATCAAGTTTTTCAATACCCTTTTATTCATAACTAAACCTGTTGATGCACTTCTGCGTAAAAAAAAAACTAAAAATAAGTAAAATAATCGTTGAGATGTAATTGGGTGAATTTTCATTACAGTAACATATTTTATAATAAGAAATAAATTTGTTCTCCTTTTAAAAACCCAAAGCTTTCCTCAAAAAATTTTTATGGGCAGTAAGTTCACAATGGAGCTTTTCCAAAATATATACACACAGATAAAAAGTATGTCTCGGTGCATGAAATATTTTTCACTATGAAATAAAAACAAAAATTTTGTCGAACTAGAAAAAATTTATTGAGCTTAAAAATTTTCTTGCTCCAAAAAATTTTTGTTTTAAATTCGTAACAAAAAAAATTTTTTGAGGCAATTAAAAATTTTTTGAAGCAAGTAATTTTTTTTCCTGTGTAGATAGTAAAAATACGGTATTAATGGTGAGAAAATCATAAAATCATCGTGAAAACTACGGGAAAATACCGAGCTACAACAGTGAAAATGCTAAAAAACCACTGCGAAATCACTGTAAAATTACCGTGGAACTACCGTGAACTCATCTCGAAAATGCGGTGAATTCACCGTTCAAACACCGTCAAGCCATCGATGAACTATCGTAAGTTCACCGTGGACATCGATAAAACCACTGTGGAGCCACCGTGAGAATACTGTGACCTCACGGTTGAAACACCGTTGAACCATTGTGGAAACACTCTTTAAATGCGATTGAAACGCGGTCGGAATACAGTGGCGCGACTGCACGAAAAATACCGTGATTCCACCACATTACAACCACGTTTCCAAAGTCGTTTCACGGTGTTTCAACGGTGTTTTTATCGTGACGTCACCATGGCGCTAAACCCGTAAGGGATATAGAGATGTAAAATTATTTTAGATATTTTTTAAGAAATGAAAAATTGAGGTATCATTGATAAAAACGTCCCGGGTCAAAGATCACTGAGGAAACTTTGGTCTTGGCTATCAAGACATCTTCTTCGTAGATTTTTTAAAAAATAGCTCAAATTTAAGACGGTTTAGTTTTAATCCGATGAAAAAGATGGTTTTAAAATTAGAAACTCAGCACCAAGACATCTTCTCTGTAGAATTTTGATAAAAACTCTCATATTAAAATATACAGAAACGATGTTACAGTGGCCAAGTTCTCAATTTCACTGGCATCGTATTGATCGGACTTTTTTTGATTTAAAATTCTGAATAAGTTACGAAGCTGTTACGGAAAAAATCCTTCTATACTCCAAAATTATGAAAAAAATTGTAAACTGCACAAGTCCCATTTTTATCAGCAGTCGCAACCAATCGAGATTGACCAGGCCGATCGCTAAGGAAGTTGCGGAGCTGTCACTGAAGAAATACTCCCATACTCCAAAATGGTTAAAAATTTTAAAGATCAATATGTTTCGTTTTTATCTGTTTTCGTAAGCAATAGAGATTTAAGTTCTCAGAGTTCCATGAGACTGTAAAGCGATCTGCTTCGAATTACCCCAGCACTCAATAGAAACATAAAAATTATTTTTCGTGTAACTCCTAAACTACTCGACCGATTTACTTCGAAATATGATGAGATCTAAATATTGTTGAACCTTTTCGTCAATTTATGACATTACAATTATTACAGTACAATTTTTTTTATATATTTTTTTATTAACCAATTTTGAATATCTTTATTTTTTTTTTAATAACAATTATACACAATTAATAGGGTAAGTATTAATCAGTATTACTTATTTTATCAAATTGAACATATTTTGTGAAAAATGCATTATAATTTTAGAAATTTTAGAGTACTTAATTCAAATTAATTCAAAAATGGAAACTCTCCAAAATCTTCATAGAATTGCTCACGACGCCAATTCAAAATATAATAATAATAGTTAAATTCACGATACCAGGTAAATGATAATTTAACAAGTTAAAAAAATTAAAATTAGTAAATTTAAAGAAAAACAACAAATTACTTTAACCAAGAAAATTTTAAGGAAGAACTAAAATATTTTGAGAACAGAAGAAAGTTTTTTGAGAGTCTTTCTAAGTATTTTTTCGTGTCCAGGACTTCTTCTGCCTCAAAATAATAATTATACAAACAATTTTCATCGCCGATAAATAAATAACTATGAATACTAAATCCGAAATCACAATTATACCTTGAATTGGTTATAAAGGTTGGAGAAGTGTTGAAAACATTCGAAGGGAGTTTTTACATTTATCAATTCAGTTGTCTCTGCAAACGTACTATAACAGATTCAATATTCATTAATATATGTCTTTATATAATTTAATAAAAATTTACTGCATTGCATATATTTATGCATGTATTTATCTATATACGATAGTGTGCATATATGAATGTGTGTAAAAATTAAAATCTTACGTCCACTTCTCTTTTTCCCATAAGTTAATATAAGCCCAACTGATTGAATTAAATAATCTTTCGGAAGTCATCATCCGAGCAATCACTAATATCCTTTCTTGATTTCTGGTCCCTATAAATAAGATGCATTAATTAAATCAATTCATGTTAATTAGTAATAAAAATATTAATAAATCTTACACATGTTTAAATCACAGTTATTATGTTTTGTATAATATTTTTAATATTTATTTTTTTAAGTCAAGGCAGCTTTTTTTTTTTTTGAAACTGTTTATAAATACTGGTTATCATTTATTTATGATTGTCAATTTTTTAAAGATTCATACGTTCATACTTTTTTTATCTGTGTTCATTTTTTTATAATGTATCATTTTTTATTGGAAGAAAAAAAGAATGGATTGAACCAAGTATTTATTTAAATCAAGAAAAGGCTTATAGTTAAAAAAAAAAATATTGTCTCACGAAACTTTCTGATTGATTATGTGTTGACTTTGGCTACTATTATGATGACGTATCAATCTTAAAGTTTTTATCGTCGTTTTATTTTTAGTGTTAACTTATGAATGTTAATTTATGATACATTTCATTACTATAATCGATGGTAAAACATTAATTTTGACTCGAATAAAATTTTTTTCGATTAACTCTACCCATCAAATAGTCTTAAGAAGTTTTGATTGAATTAATGATGTGAACAACTAGATTTATTACCTTTATAGTTGCACCCAGAATTACTCAATAGCCATTCCTTGAAAAGAGGGTAACTTGAACGTTGACCTAAACAAATTATTTTTCAGCTAATAATTATACCAGTATATTTCTTATATAGCTATTTTCTTAACTATTATGAAAATTTTTTTGAAATACTCAACGGGAAAAATTATACAGTTAGGCAAAAATTCGTTCCTCTTCTTCATAGTACTTCAATAAATTTATATTAAAAAAAGAAATTGTCTCTTGGACCATAGATCTTGGACCAAGACTGGTAAACTAATACAATGCTGGGCAGCCCAACGATACACTTTACCAAGACTGTCTTTTTAGATAGTACTTTTCTTCTTGCAAAGAAAGCAATCCAAGTATAATAGAAACATTTTTTAACCTTTCTTTCTTAATTATTTATTTTCTTTAATTCATATCTTTATAGTAGATTCGAAAAATTTATTTCGAACTTACTGATGACTCTAAATTGACGTTTTTAAAACATGAAGATTAGGGTGTGTCATTTCAGAGCAACATTTTTTTTTCTTAAGTGCATGGGAGAAAAAATTATAGTTCAACACAAAAAAAAAATTTTCGCGCAAGAAAAAAAATTCTACGTCGATTACAGACCTAGCTCATTGAAAAAATCGATTTCCCTTTTGAATAACACGGGAAAATTTTCTTTTCAACTTTGAGTATTTTTAACTTGTTAACTAATCAATACATCGAATAGACTAACACATATTTTTGTAGGAAATTGTACGCGCTACAAAAAAGGGATCTTATCATTTTTTGATAAATCTATCTTTTCAAAAGTTATTGGAGTTCGAAGTTAAGCTCTCGTAAATTTTAAGATCTTTTTACTTTTCCGGTGAACCTATCAGACTTTAATAAACAGTTTCATTGTTCATTATATAATTAATTAGTAAAAATCAGAAATATATCCGTAATAAAATTTATACATCTGCTAAGAAAAATAGTTCTATTGCATCTTTTATAATAACTTGAAATATTTACATTAATTTTAATAATTGTCCGGAAATTAAATAAAAATAAGATATTTATCTATATAAAATGGATAATAAATCAAAGCTCATTCATCAAAGGACAAATATAGTAAGTCTTTATATAGCTGGATATAAAAAAAGTGAAATTGTTAAACAAACCGGATGTCAATTAAACACAATAAATAAATGGATAAAAAAATACTCTGAATTTGGACTGGATGGTTTGATTGACGATAGGTGCAAGAATAAAAAAAAAGCAAAACAACAGCAGATGAAGATGAAGAATTGGATAGAATAGCCAAAGAAAATAAATTCGACAGCTGCAAATCTTTTGCTGATCGTGCCAATTTAAATATTTCCCAGTTCACTGTTGGCAGACGATTAAAAGAACAAGGATCAGTAAACAGGAAAACATGCAAAAAAATTCTCTTGACCGAAGACAACCGTAGAAAAAGAATTAAGTCTTGCAGAGATTATTCACCTTGGACAAGTGAACAATGAACCAATGTAATATGGTCTGACGAAAAAGTAATTATTAATAAATACTTCAATTAACAGTAACTATTTAAATTTTATTAAGTTCTTTCATATATTGCGAAAAATATAGACAAATAAATGAAGATTATATAGATTAACATTAGACTATATTTTGTTTATTGACAACTTAATTTTTCATGGGATAATTTTATTGGAATCAACGATTCTATTAAAATTAATCATAACAAAATAAAAAATAATGGTGATTATTAATCACTCTAAAATCTGCAATTACTCGTAAGATGCTTTAGATGTAGTCAAAATTACTGTTTGGAGCTAACTTAAAAATTTTAATTTATTTTAACCTCAGTTGCTTACGAAATTCATGTACAAAATAGCCTCTTTACATTTTTTTAGACCTTTAAAAGTATCACAAATATTAGACTTCGAGTTTGGAGAAAAAAGGATACCGGTATAAATCATGAAAACGTGGCTGAAAATGCTCGGACTAGTCGAATAAGTTCTATGTACTGGGGATGCATGACGTCATATAGATTAATGGAACTACAAGAACTTCCATTCACTGCTGTGAAGCATAGGAACGTTCTCAATAATACTATGTATCTTGCTGCAAGGAGACTATTCCCAGTAGAAACTCATCCAGCTATAACTTTTATGCGGGATAATAGCCCAGTGCATACGGCAAAAAAAATAACTGAATGGTTTTGAGAACACCCAGTCATTATTGTTCTGAAACATCCACTATATTCACCAGATCTCAATCCAATTGAAAATATTAGGGGTATAGTTAACAAAATATATAATAATTATAAAAAGTTACTTAGAATACTCAATATTCCTACCTGCCTATTACATAGAAAAAAAATTCTCTGTTATAGAAGGAATTTTCTTGATTCAAGACATTGTAACGGGGTAAATTGAGTTTTAGTATCAACCAAAATCGTGATTTTTCTGCGGTTGGTCAATTACCCTACCTGCAACCCCAAAGGAGCAATTAATTAAGTTTTCGACATGTCTCCGGGCGCGCTAAATGAAAATGCTAATACACGAGGCCCAATCGTAATTAGGCCGAGGGGGAATTTTCCGATGACGGCCGAAAATTATCGAGTGTAATTAATAAAAGTGCAAGACGGAAGCAAAGAAGGAGCAGAGTCGGCAGGACCGGGTATCCACCCAGACGCACCCGAAGACGAAGAGCCATTAGGACTGGACAACCATCAGACGAGACGTGTGACCGGAGCGATCCAACCTAGGAGAAAAGCCAACACCATTGACGCCATTATAGACGCCAACATTTAGACGCTGCGAATAAAATATACCAGGTAAATTAGTTAATTGAGAGCTTGAGTTTTTGATTGTGGAACCAAGCGATAAAAGAAAATTCAATTGTTACAAGATACCAGGCAGGTAGCCGGTACCTTTTATTTATTAAGAACTGATTGCGTCTGAATAGCAGGTTGAAGGAGAGTTCGAGCGTTTTGGCGAAACGAGAATTGGATCCGAGAAAGGTTAAACAAGGTCGAGAATTTGAGACAACCCGGTTACCCTGGCATACACGGTTGAGAACTGAATACACGGACAAGAGAGAACTTGAGACATGGACAAGGACAACGAATACAGAACAAGCGACGGAAAAGAATCAACGCAAATCGTAATAGGTATTTTGTAGAATATTCCAGGCAGGGAGCCGGAATATTTGTTAATTAAAACATATAATTTAACGTCGTGTTTGCAAAGTATTGTCGTGTTAATTTAACGTGTGATAAAATAATTAGAAAACCGGACTCAGCAAGTATTAGCTTTGATATTTCCAGGCAGGTTATTTAAGTCACTCGCCGGAAAATTCTTCTGGAAATTTCCAGGCAGGTCATGTCAAGCATTCGCCGGAAATTCAATTGCGTTCTAGTCAATATTATCTAGTCACTAAAATTAAGATAAAATTAATTATAAGTAAATCAAGTTAATAAATCAATTAATAAAATGATAAACGTTAAAAGTGTCGTAAAGTAAAACGTGGAAAATGAAGGTTAAGTTTTTGAGTATTATGATATCGAGGTCGTGATAAATTGTTGAGCGGTCACATAATTTAACTCATAAAACCGGCTTCACAACATTTGTTAATAAGGAAAGGATAACGTTTATAAGAAATTAGTTGTTGGAAATTTATTAATGATTTTAAAATGATAAATAATTATCGGGAAAGTAGTTTATTTAAGGAAATAGACCTAACGGAATTTTATGTTGGCAAAAGTGTGAGTCAGTGAAAAACGTAATTATAGAAATTGTGAGAAGTAAATAGTTGTAAATAATTGTCATAATTTAGTGAGTTAATTAATAAGGGCTAAAATCACGTAGAGGGTCCAGGGGACCGCGCGAGGGCATGTTGTGAAGTTTAAGCCACGTAGAGGGTTTAGTTGACCGCGTGGATTTGGTTAAAATAAAAGTGTGTGTGTAAAATAGTCCAGGGGACTCAGAGTGAGTGTGTATGTGAAATAGCCAAAGGTAGTTGGTATTAGGTCTCTAAGATTTATACAAATTATAAGGATTTAATAAAGTTATAAGGTTATAAAGGTTATAAGGATTATAAAGGAAAAAGGTTTATAAGGTTAGATAAATAAAGGTAAAATTGTCAAAAGTGAATTAAAGAAATTGATTATAAATTATCCTTCCTCATCCTTCTCTTACAAATTAATTTTACAACGACCCTGACGATTCAAGATCCGGCTCTGGGAGGCCGTTATCACTTCCAGTGGCGCCCTTAAAAGGTAATTTAAGGACAACCAGAGTAACAGCTTAGCCCTGTTATAACATTTTTAAACACTATTAAAATTGTCTTGCACAAATTAAATATGCTCGAGCCAAGATAATTTTCGTAATTTGATAAAATTTGCTATTTTTTCAAAACAAGTTAGATCTTTTTACAATTTTTAACTTCCCGCTAAGAAAATCGATGATTTTCAAAAAATTCGGGAAGTTATTGGTTTCACCTCGATTTTCTAAAATCAGGTTTTCATCATATGTTGACGTTTGAAAGTGCGATGATGCTACTCAGACATTTTCAGAGCGATGTCTGTATGGGTGTGTGTGTGTGTGTGTGTGTGTGTGTGTGTGTGTGTGGTCTATAAATTTTTAACTACTGAATCGATTTGGATGTTTAAGGCAGCGATTGAAAGAGCTTATTCGCCGTCAACTTTCCTGAAAATTTCAGATCATTTGATCAAGTAGACTCGAAAATATTGGCGAATTACAAAAAAAAAAAAAATTTTTTTTTTTTTTTTTTATTGATTTCTCAGAAACGGATTGAACGATCGACTTCAGAATCTAATCAGCTCTAGAACTCAATAAAAGGCGTTAAATGCCACCTTAACGATCTCAATCAGTTACTTTGTTCGAGACATATCGTTGGAGAAACAAATGGTAAAAAACGGTTTTTTTCCAAATACCTTCAAGACGGCTGAATCGATCGCTTTTAAATTTTAATCACCTCTAGGATTCAATGAAACGCGCCTATTGCCACCTCAAACGTCAAAATTGGTGAATTAGTTCAAAAGATAACAGTGTTGAAAAGTTAAAAAAAAAGCATTCTATGTTATTTTTTCCAGATAAATCAAAATGCACTGTACTAAAATGTGTCTAAGTCTTACAAATTTTTTCTCTTTATGGTCTCTTTTGATCATCATTAAATGCCATCAAACTTGTTCTTTAGTTTAAACCATATTATCAACGAAAAAATCGAAAAAACACATTTTTGAAACATTTTCTCGAATATTTTATATATTTTTGCTCTGATCTAAGCCAACACTCATTCTAATCTTGATTTCGATCACTGACATTGATTTCTGCATCAATATATTTAGTTTATTGAACATAATCGGGAATTAAAATTTAAAAGCCGCTTGTTGATTAATGATTTTCGATTCTTAAACTGTTAAACTTTAGCATGAAGCGTAACTTGTTAGAGTTTGACAAACTTATAAAAAAATACTGGCTTGCAATCAGATTTTCGAGCTCGAAGCGCTCGAAAATATAGTCACATTAATATTTTCGAGCTCCTTGAGCTCGAAAACAACGGGAAGTTTTGGGGCTGGTCCGCAGGGCTAACTGACGCCCGGATTTTTTAACTTCCCGCTAAGAAAATTGCAAATTTTCAAATATTCGGGAAGTTATTGGTTTCAGTCCGATTTGTGAAAATCGAAATTCCAACAGATGTCGATGTTTTAAGGTGCAAGGAAGCTATTCTGACTAATTTCACGATGATGTCTGAGTGTATGTATGTATGTATGTACGTACGTACGTACGTACGTATGTAAATATTCTGTAACTTTTGAACGGATGAACCGATTTTGAACTTTAAGGTGTCATTCGACGCGGCTTGTTATTTACTACGAACACTGAAAATTTGAGCTTAATCGGTCGGGTACATTCGGAGATATTTCAAAAATAAAATTTTTTTAGAAATGTTTTTTTTGAATGACTTTTAATTCGCTTTATGGATTGATTCCAAAATCTAATCAGCTCTAAAACTTTGTAAGCCGCGTCGAATGCCGCCTCAAAAACCAAAATCGGTTCATTCGTTCGAGAGAAACCGTTAACGAAAGAATTAAAAAAAAAAAATTTTTTTAGTATTTTGGAAATTTCTCAAAAACGAGTCGATAAATTAATTTTCAAATTTAATCAGTTGTAGAACTCAATAAAACTCGTCGATTGCTACCTTAAACGTCTCAATCGGTTTATCTGTTCAAGAGATATCGTGCAGAAAAAATGGTAAAAAACGTTATTTTTCGAAAATAAACGCACACAAAAGTATTTTCGAGCTCGAAGAGCTCGAAAATGTATCCACAACATTTTTTCGAGCTCAAGGAGCTCGAAATGGGCGGGAAGTTTTGGGGCTGGCCCACAGGGTCAACCGACAGACCGATTTTTTTTTTAAGTCTTTTTCATTGTTCTAGAAGTCTCTACCCGATATTGTCACGTACGCTTTTTCTTACACCACACCCCGCAAGTAGCTCAGCTATTTAACTCTGCTTAGTAACATTATCTTCTTTCTCATTCTAATTGCTCAAGGTTTCGTTTACTATCCTATTTTTAGTTAACGAGCAAAATTAAATCTTGGTCGCGCAAGCTACCCCTCACCTATAGTGGTGCCTGTAAAACCGCTGCAAATCAGTCCTCTGCGCCCATTAATTATGGAGCTCTGGATTACGTATAATCTCATTATTTTAAATATCAAAATTTTAAATTCTTTGTTCGAGTCATTGAAAATTATAATCAGAATTTATTTAATTAAAATAGAATTATATTAAATAAGAATAATTTCGATTTCTATTCTTATACTCAATATTATAAATAATTTGAATAATTAAATTATTTCCATTGAATATTATTGCTGTTTCAAATTTTATTATTAACATTTAAGGCTGGGCCGTAGTCAAATTTTCCCTAGATTTTTCCATAGATAATTTTATTTTTCTAATTACTCTCTGAATAGGCTTGTGAGTCAAGAAATACTCAGCTTAATATAAAGCTGATTTTATCCTCTATTTCGGAAGCTGTAAAACTGCAGACCGCAATAATTAATTTTCAAAAATTACAAGACATACGAATTTTGTCTTTGTTTATCACTAAAACTGAAATCCATGATGGCCGACACGTTTTGGATTCGACTTTTTGATACATCTGTCCTAAGAAAGTTTATAATTGCATTTGCATTCAAATTTTATAGTTTCCGATTTTCTTATCATTATATAGATTATTTTGAAGAATATTTGAAATCATTTTGCGGAATAAATAAATTGTAATTCGAAAAATGAAATTTGATATTATGAGCAGCCATTTGCATCAATGGTATTATTCTGATCAAAATGATAGATGGCGCCACCATATACTCGAGGAAATTAGCTTAAGACGTATGACAGCAGCTTCTAAGCTGTACCAATGCTTACGTAGATCCCGAGTATTATCCCAGACAGCCAAGAGTGCTTGTGGTCCGACAGCGGTTGTAAATCTCCCAGAAACCTGAATTAAAATTTTTTTGAACGGCTTTCCTCTCAATGTGACGACAAATTTACATCAACTTAGGTTATTGAATTTTTTGTCTACAAAATGAGTGCAACATCCCACTTAGCCTTTTTAGCTGCAAATTCATGGCCAGAATTTGTGACGGGTGAGCTGACGCCTATCCGTCTAATACTAATTAACAAATAATAGATAGATATATTTTAGCTCAGGAAGAATTACATTTTATTGTAGGTTCGTTAGGCGCTATACAGCTGCACATAAATATAGCATTACATTAGTTGTATTGAGTCTTACTTTTATAAAGACAATGCGATGAGCGGACGTTTCACGTGGTCAGTAGTTTTGACTGTGGGAAGTAAAGAGTTCCGTTGGAGACTGCGGAGGGATATTTTCTTATGTAGCGAAGAAAAGAGTTCTCATGGTAATCGGCGGAGTGATATTTTCGAAGTAGAAGATGCAATCACAGAAAAGAGTTAGTTACCATAGTTAAGCTGATTCGAATAGTCGTCTGCTCGCGTATAAATATTGTATCTCCCTTATTTACCGCTATAATTACAGATCACTATAAGAATACAACGAACATCGCTGTTGTTAAATAAAAATATCGTATCTGTATTCGTATGATTTATGCTATTTTAGATTTGTAAAAGAGACTCTCAGGGCCTTTTCTGGGTACTCCCATACTTGGGGACGCTCAATAAATAAATATCCATATGATTCACATATATTCATTCCTTCACTGAGCGACCCACACCCTTCATAACATCCTATCAAATTTCTAGAGACGCTGAGCTAGGCACGGTAAGTCGGTTACGCAGTAACAACATTCAGGTGTAAGCTCACACGTAACAGAAATTTTGGCGCCCAACGTCGTTTTCGCCCAGCGAAGTGAGGTGAGTGAAGTGAATTTTCGGGAATTTTAGTGCTGAGTGCCCAGTCAACGCGACAGGAAACTGTGAGACTGAGATTCTAAATCTTTTCCCCAGTAAATAAATTAGTGACTGGTATTGTGAGATAGCAAGGAAAGTGCACATATGGAAAATAATACATTGAAGATTTATGGAAAAATATTGAATTGAAATAATAATATTGAAGAAAAGTGACTTGAATTGAGAAACATTGAAGAATTAGTGAATGATACTGTGAATTATTGAAGAAATACTGAAGATTATTGAATTATATTGTGAATTACTGAAGAATAATGAGTTGAATTGTGAATTATTAAAGAAATACTGAAGAATATTGAATTGAATTGTGAATATTGAAGAAATACTAAGGAATATTGAATTGGATTGTGAATTAGTGAAGAATATTGAATTTGATTGTGAATCATTGAAGGAATTATTGTGAATTATTGAAGAATATTGAATTGAATTGCGAGTTATTGAAGAAATACTGAAGAATATTGGAAGGATATCGAATTGAATTGTGAATTATTGAAGAAACGTTGAAGATTATTGCATTAAATAGTGAAATACTGAGAAATATTGAAAATTTTTAGAGAGTTGTTTAATTAAGTGCCAAAAATTAAAGTTACTGGGAAACTGCTGAATGAACTGTAAAATCCTCTAAATTAGTGCAGACATTTGGAGTGTGGAAATTTTATGTCAAAGCCGCCCCGCTAGTGATAAGTGATAATAAATAGATAAGTGAGTAAAAGAAAAAGGAAGAATAAAAAGTGGAATAAGTGATAAAAAGAAAAGTTAACGAATAGAAAAACAAAGAAAGAAAATAGTAATTTGTAGCGCCGCTGAGGGGAGAAGCCGTAGCCAGGAGTCGGATACGACAGCAGTCTGAGAGGAAATCAAAGTCAACGGACGGGAATGCTGATAGCTGTAGCATTATTCATCGTGGTGTCTATGTAAAAAGTAAAAATTGAGTCTTTTAACGGTGATAGTAAACTGGACCAGCGGGAGTACTGGACTAACTGTCGGTTAGATAATCCAAGTGACTCCCTGTCTGGCTCCGTAAGTTCAAAAGAATCGGTTGAAGACTGTTCGTACGAGACTGACATAAAAAATATTGGGGAATTAGTGGACATTTTTGAAAAAAGTCGGGAGGAAACTAATAATAATTTATTAACTAACGGTAATTCAAATTGCCCTGGTACGTCCTCAGGCGCAAACCCGGTAAGAACCATGGCGGAGACTGAGGAGGTTCAGTTAAAAAGAATAATATCGTTAATGCGGCACAGACCGGTTTTTACGGGAGAGGGTGATGTGGAAGCATTCATTGACGCTATCGAGTACAGTGCGACGCGGTTGAAACCTGTTGATGATCTGATATTTATTTTTGAATTGTCGACGCGATTCGAAGGATTGGCTTTAAGCATTATGCGTACATTTTTAAGGAAAGTGACGAACGTCAACCAAGTAATCGAGAAACTGCGTCAAAATTTCGACAGGACGGAAACATTTCATGCGGTAATACATCGACTAGCGGGAATGATTCAAGAGGATAATGAAAGTGTAACAAAATTTGGTGCGCGACTTGAGGGTATAAAAAGGGAAGCAGAGAATAAAATAAGCAGAAGTGGATGAACAGCAGAGCAGAAAGATTATCGAACTAAGGACTTGAATGCGACGGTGCTGGAAACTTTCATTAACGGATTAGACGAGAAATTATCATTTGCAGTCTCAAACAAGGAACCTAAAAATTTGGCAGACGCAATAAAGATTGCCATGGAAGCGGAGATACAGTACGAAAGGACGAAGGCGGCGGAAAGAATGAGGGAAGGAAAACTTAAGTATAGAGAGCGGGAACATGCGAGAATAAGGCAGGTGACGCTCGAGGAAGAGGCGAGAGAGGAAGGTAATCAAAGAGACACAAAAAATATTGATAAACTGAGACCCAGTGCAGAATTAACGTATACAATTACTAATGAAAAGATTGGGGGAAATGGAGACAAGCGAGGTCGTTTCAGATGCGGGAAAGTTGGGCATTTTGCACGGAATTGCCCAACTCCAATACAAGGCAGGCAAAATACTTGGGCACCGACGAATCAGCAGGAATTTCGGGGAAGAGTTCCACAGCAGCAAGAGCGGTATTATGTACAAAACGATAGATACAGAGGGAGTGGAAGATATAATTATAGAGGAAACGGTAATAATTGGCAGAGTAATGGTAACTATGGATATGGACAAAATGGCAATAATTATAATAGGTATCGAAATGGAAATAATAATGGAAATCAATGGGGAAATTATAGAAGTAATGGTTACTACGGCAGAGGCAGAGGTCAGGAGGTTCAAGGCAATTTTAACAGGCGGTACAGTAATTATGGTAACTCAGGTGCAATGGTGACAAATACATTCGAAATGCAGCGGCTTAGAAATAGTTTACCTGGTAATTCTGACAATAGATGGGATGGATCACGAGGAACTAATCAGCAGAACCGGGGAAGTCAGATGTCCAACAGGGGCCCAAACGCACGACCTTTAAACTAGGAAGGGCTGGTGCGATGACACGCTCCGTCGAAACGGCCAACTTAGAAAAAACGATTAAGGAGCGGATAAATGAAGAGGAAGAAATAAAATCTGTTAAATTAGTGGGCGCTACACACATATATGTAAAATTAAAGGCTGATAAAGTACTTGGAGGAACAGGTATCTTCCTCATTGATACGGGTGCAGAGATAAACTTAATACGGCGAGATTCTCTGGAATTAAGAAAAAAAATTGACAGTACAAAAAGAACGCTGATAAAAGGCATAACATCCGATGCTATAACGACTGTGGGCCAAGCTGAGCTGGAGATAGAAGGTCAACGGGTGCTGTTTGATGTCGTGGGGGAAGAATTTAATATAAAAGAAGAAGGTATATTGGGCCAGCCGTTCTTTTTGGCTCGAAATTCGCAAATCGATTTTGGTAATAAATCAGTTTCAATTAATAATAAGAAATACGGCTTTTTGGAGGACATTATAAGAATTCCGAGAAGGTGTGTAAAAATGATAGAAGTAAGAGTTATAAATAACGTTTCGGAGGGATATATTCCTCGGTGTGGTATTGCACCAGGAATATATTTGGGAGAAGCTATAGTGTCAATTCATCAGGGAGTGGCGCGGATGTATGCGCTTAACACCCCAGAGGAAGAACATGATTTCGCAATACCGTACGTCGAAGCTGAATCTTTCGAAGAGATAACAGCGGAGGCAGAGGTGAAGTTCATTCAAAACACGGAACAGAAGCAAGAAAATACAGCGGAACGGGCAGAGCAGGTACTAAATTTAATATCGGTAACACATCTGGATGAGGAAGAGCTAGATACGGTGCGACATAAAACGGCATTTTCAGTCCTGATGGGACATTATCAGTTTAAAAGGACGGCGATGGATTTGAAAGGTGGTCCACCGACGTTTCAAAGTCCGATGGAAAATGTATTGTCCGGATTGCAGGGTGTAATATTATTTATTTATGTCGACGACGCAGTTATATATGCAAGAACATTGGAGGAGCATTGTCAAAAATATTTTCAATTTGTTGATAGACTTCAAAAAGTGGGATTAAGATTAAAGCCAGCAAAGTGTGAATTTTTACGGCGGGAAGTTGCGTATTTAGGACACATAATCAGTGCGGAAGGAGTAAATCCGAATCCAGCTAAAGTGGAAGCGGTTGAAAAATTTAAGAGACCAACGGACGAGAAGAAAGTACGAGAATTTCTTGGCCTTGCGGGATATTATAGAAGATTCATTTGGAATTTTGCAAGCAAGGCAAAACCTTTAACTGATTTATTGAAAGAAGACGCTATTTTTACATGGGGTGAATCGCAAGAAAAATCATTTAAGATATTGAAAGAAGAATTGTGTGGGGACGTAATGCTACAGTATCCAAATTTCGAATTACCGTTCATCGTCGCTACAGATGCGTCAGACCTTGCCTTAGGCGCGGTATTAAGCCAAGGGAAACTTGGAGAGGATAGAGTGATAAGTTATGCTTCTCGAGCCTTGTCAAAAACAGAAAGACATTACACAGTGACCAAGAAAGAACTATTGGCTATTATGTATGCTGTCGACACGTTTAGGCCGTACATTTTTGGTAAGAAATTTACGTTGGTTACCGACCATCAACCGTTGCAGTGGCTGAAGTTTACCAAAAGTCCTGGAGAGCACATTCGGCGATGGGTAAATCGATTGGAAGAATATGAGTATGAAGTTATCCACCGACCAGGCAAGAGCAACACAAATGCAGATGCTTTATCGTGAAATCCAGTGAGAAACGAAAATGGTGAACTATTGGAGATGGTGGAAGTAAACGTTGGCAAAATATAGAGAGAGAACACGTCAGTAACGCACTCATCAGCTGAAGGAAGAGGGCAGAGAGGAAAGGTCAAGAATTTAAAAAAGAAATCAAGAAGAGCAGACGACCATCAAATTAATACGTCATTGGGAGAATCTGATATCGAGATGATGACTGACAAGGGTACGAAAGGAAATAATAAGACGAGTCCAGCCGTAATTGCTCAGAATCCGGGCCCGTCAGGTACACAACAGGAAGGAAAAATGCGACGAAGAGGACGTCCGAGGGGAAGTAAGTCGCGGCCCAAGGAAGTGGTACGAGTTCCCCTCAGTGATAGTGAATCACCACAGGGAATGGCCAGTGATGGAAGTGGGGAGTATTACGTGCCGTCCGGATCAGCGTCGGAACCTGGAGTGGAGCCACAGATTGCCAGCAGTCGTCCGCAACGATGCAAATATAAAGCAAAAATGGAAGAGAGAATACAGCAAGTGAAAGGGGATGAAAAAGCGGGGCAGGAGACCAAGAGACAACGACGATTAAAAAAAAGCGGGGTAATGGCAAAAGGAAAAATCAAGGCACCATCAGCTGTTAAGGACAACGTGAAAAAGAAAATAAGAGACGAAATAATTGAGGTGCAGAAGCCCAAGTTGACACAACACGAGTTGGAAGGAATTATAGAAGTACCGATGGAGCAGGAGGGCACCGGACCTGAATACCAGCAGAATTTCGAGGAGTAAGATGACAATAATGGCAACGAACCATGGTGATTCCTGCTGTCAAAGGATTTTGAAGCAAGAAGCACGTGCGTTAACGACTCTACAGATTTGGATTCAGATTCGGGGGACTCATTGGTGGAATTAGATACACCGAATGGGCATTGCGCAGAACCGGAAGAAAAATCAAAATTAATACACACAAAACAGCATGTAACAGACGTCAATGACAATTTTGCTTTCTCTGTACCAGCCAACGGGGATGTAAATTCGAACTTAGTGGATGTGTTGCTCGAGATGAAGTGGATAAATATGATAAATATACAATGAACTCACCTGGAACAGCGCGATATTCTAATAATAAATAAAAGGAAGAGACACGGATTGGGATTGGTCTATACATTTGATACCGGTGGTCGTACATCAGAGAAGATAATAGATATGATTATGGTGTCATTGGGAATATTGATTAAGCGCGAAGGGTATAAGACATTGAGAGTCCCGGCGGGAAGTGAACATTTGAATAAAGCACTACAAGATTATTACATTGGGAAGTTATGTGAGATTGTAAAGGAACAGGGTATAAGAATAACAGTGTGCGGTGGAAAACTAGAGGTACCCAAAGCCATTAACAGAAGGTCATTAATGAGAGAGTATCATACTTCCGCGGTTGGAGGACACAAAGGAATGACAAAAACATATCGCCGAATAAGAACTCGATTTTATTGGAGAACGATGCATCAAGATGTAAGGAATTTAGTGAAGAATTGTTTTATTTGTCAACAACGAAAATTAGTGCGTGTAAAACCTAAGAAGCCGATGATAATCACTGATACGCCAGAGACAGCGTTCGAAAAAATCTCCATGGATATTTATGGGCCACGAGAAGAGACGCGACGGGGTTATGAATATATTTTAACTGTGCAAGATTTATTAACAAAATTCGGGATAGCAATTCCACTCAGACAACAAGAAGCTGAAGATGTAGCAAAAGCGTTGGCAGGAAAAGTAATTTCCTTGTTCGGGGGACCAAGAGCGATTCTGACGGATCAAGGAACGAATTTTATGAGTGATATGATTCAGTGCTTGTGTAATTTGTTTCGAATAAGACATTTACATACAACAGCTTATCATTCGCAGTCTAATGGATCAATTGAGAGGAGCTACCACTCTCTTACGGAGTATCTGAGAGCTTTTATAGACAAATATCGAGAATGTGATGAATGGCTTGATTTTGCGATGTTTTCATACAACACGGGAGTACACGAGGTGACAAATTATACTCCACACGAACTCGTTCTTGGACGACCCGCGTCAGTGCCATCTGAGTTTTCACGAGAAGGAGCGACAGGTGGGAGATCGTACCATGATTACTTAAATGAATTGGTTGACACGCTGGAAACAACTCGTAAGTTAGCGAAAGAAAATTTGGAAAAAGCTAAGGAGAGATCAAAGAAATATTACAACAGAAACGCAAAGGAAAGAATTTTTGAAGTCGGCAACTGGGTGTGGCTGTTGAAAGAACCGAGCGCGGATAAAATGAAAGATCATTATGACGGCCCGTACGAAATAGTCAGAATATTTGACGATAAAAACGTCGAATTAATCGTAAAAGGAAGAAATCGTGTAGTTCATCAGGATAAGATGAAACTTGCGCATATTGCTTCCGAGTCTGATACGGCAGACCCACAGTTGGAGATGCAAAAAGACAATAATGAAACTACTCTGTTGGCAGATGAACAAAGAAGAGGAAAGATGGAGTATGAAGAAGCAAAACGGCTGATGAACGAGGCGATAGATACGAACAGGAACGACGAGGTGACGGCAGTGATAAGACGATACGGGTTTTTATACGTACCAGAATGAAGGGAAGGATTTGCTCTCATTATAAGGGCACTGCTAAGGAAAAAGGAAGAGGCGGTGCAGGCTCTCATTATGCAGAACGCGGCTATAAATGGACCAAGTCACGCAAACTCCATAGTTCCATTATGCAGAATCTTAAAATATTCAAACACGGAATTAGCATGGTTACTCATTGCCCGAGGTGTAAATATCAATGCAGACAATGACGACAATGGAAATCGACCGATACATCAGCTTGTCATCGCTGTTGGGCAAGAAACAGAAGCAAACAGGGCAAGACTGGTAGGAATAATGGAATACATGCTGCAGAATGGAGTCGGATTAGAGGCGAGAAATCGTGAAGGAGTCGCAGCTGTGCATCTGGATGTGCGACAAGGGTATATGGAAATATTTGATTTGTTTACTGAACATAATGTGAATATGGACATTGAAGATGAAAAAGGAAGAACACCATTATTCTACGCAGTCGAGTATGGACAATCGGAAAAGTAGATGCATTATTAAAACAAGGGGCTAGAGTAAATCATAGGGATTGCCATGGAATGACACCACTGTTCATGATATTTAAGACAATTCTAGCTCGTCGTTATGAAGGAAACAATTTGTATAGTCCAGATGATATAAGGAAGATGGAAATAACAGAAATGCTAATGAAATTTGGAGCCAATGTCAACCAGCAGACGACTAAAGAAAGAGCAACACTATTGCACCTAGCAGGAGCAAGAGGATATGATGAAATTGTAACAATACTACTAGAAAATGGGGCAAATGTTGATTTAAAAGATAAAAAGGGAAGATACGTGGTACAATATTGCAGATACGCGCGACAAGATGATGATTTGCCTGCAGGATATGAAAAAGAACCGGATGAAATATCGTCAGTTACTGAGGGACACGTTAGTTGGACGCATTCGATAATAAGACAGTTTGTTGTATTTGAAGCAAAATGAAGAGGAATATGAAGTAAAATGTAAAAAGGAAATAGAGGAAATGAAGAAAATTGTATTGATACGTCAAGGAAAAAGAGAAGTGACACCTATCGACGTGTGGAAGGCATCAACAGAAAGTATGAGGCGATTTATAAGACATAGGGATTTTGTCCGGAAGCTTCAACGAGGGAAGATCGGTCACTATAGGAATGACATGTTGGAAAAGGTCACGGTGGCAAGATATAAAGAAAAGCTTATCAAACGGGCTATGCGAGTACTAAATAATGCTACAAGAAACAGCAAGATGCCGTTAGAAGATTTGCCAAAGTATGTGCTGGATGAAATCGTTAGTAATATTTATAATGAGGAGCTCATCAAGATGACGCGCATGGACCAATAATTTTAAATCTAGAAAAAGAAGTGAAAATAAAAAGAAATAGTCATAAATACGTGAATTATCAAAAAAAAAATATAATAATGGAACATGATTATCGAATGTATTAATAGTTGCGCACAAACCAATAAAAAATATAATTAACTTGAATTTCACCCTCTGATTTTTTTTTCTCTGTCTTTCGTTGTAATTATAACAAGTAAAGCTTGAATAAAGAGAAAGGGAGGAAGAATTTAAATATTTCATTGCATGAAAACCCGGTACCGGTAACCTATTCTTCTACTTTTACTTTCTGCTACTTCCTATTGCATGGCTTCAGATCATATACTCGAAACTTCGATAAATTCTTTCTCCGGCTTGAGGGATTAATCAATAAGCGATAACAATAAATCTATAATAAAAATTGTAGCATTACTTAAGTTAAGAATATAAATTACGAATAACTGTGCATAATTCCACGGGGTATTTAATAAAATCGAGTGGGGAATAAATAAGAAAAGGAGTGTAAGTATAAATAAAGGATTCATTTTATGAAAAAAAGCGTTGGGGTAGAGGGAAGTAAAGAATTATATAATTATAAAGATAAAATTACTATAAAGATAGATGTAAAATGATAGTGGTAAGTAGTGATAATAATTAATGAGGTAGTATACGGTTATTGTGAACAGAGTAACGTTGCAGTCTGGTTATCCTCGATGCACACGGTTTCAGAGTTGACGGGTGAGTACAGTTCATTTCATCTAAATAAAATATTTTTTTTTAGTATGATTAAGTTAATCTGGAAAAGAGAAAATTAAATAACTTACCGATCTTGCGGAATTTTACCTCCCTCACCTTTCCTTCGCCATACAGGCTAAAATTTCATCCTTTTTTTCTCCCCAGTCATCTTTTTTTTTCTCTTTCTCCATTAGGTTTGGTTAGTTGTTGATGCCTCTCTTATTTTCTCATTCGTGAACCCATATTTTCCTCCCTTTTAATTGGAGTCAATGCGTGCCGGAAATAGCTGTTATTCGCACCTATAACGTAGGTATATTAGCAAATTAAGCTAGTGATTATATAGTTGAGTAAAAAAAAATGATATTGTAGTATAGATGTAAATTACTCACATTGAAAAAAAGAAGAACCAACCTTACAAATGAATAATTGTCAATAACGAACTTAATAAATCGAGTCAGAGAAAACTATATTTTTGAGATTGGCGAGTAAACCAAATCTTCTTCCCTTGTTAAACTCATCATTTTTCTCGCAGCAGGCGAACAGATGCGATTGGGACGGTTATAGTAAGTAAAATGTTAACTAGGCAAAACGAGGAAAGTATAAACTATGAATCTTTTCGAAAGAAAAAAGGGGAACAATAATTATATTAAAAAAAAAAAAAAAAAAAAAAAAAAAACAATTAATTTATTAATAATAATAGGTAACGAGCTATGCATAAATTATATTGTTATAAATAGATTTGTTACAATTATCAATCTAGAGACATATCAACATTTTTTTTCTCTCTCTTCTGTTGTTGTTTTGTTTGAAGATGGAGCACACGATGGTTGAAATCTTGCATCGAAACAAAATCCGACGTACTGCTGTAATTAGTAGTCTGAAAAAGATAGGAATAAAATTTTTTTTTTTGGGGTCATTTGGAAAAGAGGGGGGGGGGGAAATAACTAGGAAATGGGGAATAGGTGCCAATCACATTACAAGGTAGATGTAAGCGTAAATTATATTCAGGCAGTTACAGGTTCCTGCTCGAATCGAATTGATAACAACTAAAATTTTGAGGCGAATGTTTAGATTATTAAGGAAAATTCTATATTATGAGAACGGTAAATAGAAAAAAAAAAGAAAAGAAGACGGTAAAATTTTTAGGAAATTAATTGAGTAAAGAAAAGATATATAATTTATTTTTTTCATGTGATAAAGGAATAATATCTTAGTAATTGAGGAATGAAAGTCGAAAAGAATTTTAGGAAATTAGGGGTAAATTTTTTTTCTCTTTCTCTCTCCAGTATGTTGAAGAGATGCATGACTTTTCGTTTATTTGAAAGATAATTAGAAGAATGGAAAATTATTGAAATTGTGGAGGAAGGGCTGACAAAAGGTAATGAAAAAAAAAAAAAGAGGAAAAAGAAAAGGTAAAATTTTTTGTTATTGTAGGAAGAGCGATATGTTAAAGACATCTAAATTTCTTGAAAAATTTTAGGTCATTACAGAATTTAAAGCAATGAAAGGATAATTGTTACCTTACAAGAAGCGTTGATGTCAAAATATCGTACCTATAGGAACACAAATTTAAGAGCAAATCACTAAAATGGTCTTAATAATTGAATACAACACGGGCACTCAATACAAATTATTTTTCTTACACAATGAGGGAAACTTGACTGCACCAACTGGTATCACTGTAGCACTGAGCAAGACGTTGATGATCAAGAATTTTGTCAAAATTATTTTATTCGCCAAGAATGAATAATTTTTTTATATATATACATATATCGTAAATTTATGATCGCAATCGATGCAGTAGTCAATACTTATTGCCGGCAACGTTGTGAGTTAGATCTGAATATAGTCAAAGGAATTTGGAAATAGGATATGAGTACAATAGATAAGGGAATCATATAGTGGGAAATGAAGTTAAATAAAATAACGCGGAGAAATGATGAAATAATGAGTTGCGTTCCTTTACACTTACTCGTTCCCATTAATTTTATTTCGCCAAGGCAAACTTGGAAAAATTAAACAATGTCGATATTTAATTATTCGTTGGGTAGAATTGACTTAAACTTATTTTCAATAATACATGTTTTGTTAAACAGATAAATATAAAATCGGCCGAGTAAAGTTACAAAAAAAAAAATGTTAAAATTTTTCTGCAATTTAAAATATTGTTATATATTGATGATATATGTAATTTTAGTAAATAACACAAGAAAATATATATAATATGTATCACATGTAAATCACGTTGACCCAATTGCCGACACGCTGAGACTCTGTAAGAAAAAATAGGAAAAACGCACAAAGAAAAATAATGAATAATAAAAATTGTAATTATTGTGAAAAAAAAGGAAATTTATTTTTTTTTATTTCAATATTTTTTTTTTGAACAATCATACAAACAGGGAGAGAAATAATCATCATATATAAATTAGGTGCAAATAATAATTGTTTAAGCAAGGGAATGTAAAAGAGTCCAGATGGAATATAATAAACTCTCGACGGAGCCTAAATTACCCGGGTAATAACAGGGTCGATTATATTCCTCAAGGGTAATCCGGGTCTGCGAATATTGTTGAATGCGCACCTCATTGAGACCCTCCAGGAAATCGTAGAGATCGAAGAAAATATTAGGAATACCGGTGAGGTCGTTCAGTTCATCCAAGAAGTCCAAGACCACCAACGGCGGGAAACGGCCTTGGCACAGGAATCCCAGGACGGCCACGAGTCGCCGAGTGTCCTAAAAAAAAAGGGGGAACAGAAAAGAATACGTCAGAGAGCGGGCTCGAGAGCCAGAAAAAAAGCAGGGAATACTTACAAACACCGAGAGACGAACCACGCGACGGTCGAAAAGACTCATTGAAACGAAATCCGGCATGAAGTTTTTTTGCTTTTGATTGGTTTTCACTGATGGTAATCTGAAAAAAAAAGGAGGCGGGAGTGTTATATTGTCGAATTTTTGAAAAAAAAAGCTTTGGAGGGGGGTAAAAGAAATAAAAATTACAAGAAAAAAAAACAAATTTTTTTCATGAGGGGAAAACGGATGTACGTGATTCTGTTAGACTCGGGAAAAGGGGGAGCAGGAATATTTTGGTTAGAGAAAAGAGGAGATCGGATAATGTTAACGTAACCCTTACCTGCAGTAATCAGAGCGATGGACCACAATACAAGACATCACACTGAATACAATCTTGTTATTATCTACGGTCTAGATAACTGGCAAGAATTTAAAGATTCGGATATAAAGCCAATGACACAACGACTTTTTGGCCGATTGAGCTCATCTTCGAACTGAACCGAGCTCTTTAGCTAAAGAATATGCAAAAAAAAATTTCATTAAGATCGGTACAGAATTGTGGACGCTATCGTGGGAGAACCGCGCGTTATATCGTATATATATATATATATATATATATATATATATATATATATATATATAAATACATATATAAACTTTTTCACTAATAGTATTTTTGGAACCTACTTGACTCAAATAGATGGAAAATGTTGAAATTTTTGAAAAGTTGCGTCATGAGGACAAATACAGCAGTTAGATTTTTATAAAATCTACTAATAATACAAGGAAAATTTTAAATGATTTTTAGTTTAGAATTAATTACCTTATAATTATATTATAACATTTGTACTTTTAAGTTTCAAATTGAAGAATTAAGGAAAATAATGAGTGCCTTGGGTGAATTTTAAGCAACGTATAGATTCGACAAATGATTTTTATTTTAAGGATAAACTGCAAATAATACGATTGAGATTTCAAATGATTTTTGGTTTGAAATTAATCATCTTATAATTATGTATAGCTGTTATACTTTAGAACTTTAATTTGGGAAGTCAGGAAAAGTAATAAGTGTCGATTTCAGGGTAGGCAACGTAGGATTTTAGGGTCAATGAGTTTTTCTCCCTGTCGAATTATAAATTACACGATAAAACTTTCAGACGCTTTTAAGCTAGCATTAATTATCATATAATTATTTTGTAATTGTTGGATTTTAGAATCTGATGAAATTTTAGGGAAATAATGAGCGCCGCGGCAGCACTTTAGGCGAGTAGAATTTAACTTGGATGAAATTTTTAGTAAACCATAAAAAATTTATTGTTATTAGATTTTTATTTTTACAAGGAAAGTAGAAAATATGTATAAGGATTTTAACTAATCGATTGTGTCTAACGCAACGAGACGGGAAATCGAGGCCCTGAAAAACAAAAAAGAGGACGGGTTGAAATTTTCACTTTTGACTTTCTCCTTATGTTATTTTTATTTTCTTTCGAAACTTACTGTTCGCTAAAAATCTTATTCACTGCAATAAATTCAAGGTCAGATGACAAGCGATGCAAACCTTGGAACTCGGTAGTTCGACGAGGTGTAGCCCCCGGTTGTAGTGTTTGAGTACTGAAAAATAACCGCGTTCGAATGACTGACCCGGACAATTCATACTGCTGACCGGGAGGAAGGCACGAACGAATAAGTTGGTCGACCTGGTCACACAAGAAAACACCCCGTTGCGGAGGATGTCCATCGTAAGTCAGGGTTCGGAGATAAATGAAAACACGGAGAATGATCTGTAGAGTATGTAAAATAATAAAAATGTTAGATTAGACATAGACATTAGTAAAACTGTATAAATTTTTTTTTTCCCCCTTTCCCCAGACCGGAAATAATAACTTGAGCAAGTTACTTATATAACTATTTCTTGGTTTTGGTCTAATAAAATTTTAACTTACAAATAAGTTATCAATAAAAAACAAAAGGGACGAGAGGGATTGGTTGTTAGATTTCGGGAGGAAATAAAATAATTTAAAACGATTATAGAATTTTTTTGCTTAGAGCGAAGTTTTTTTTATTTTTAATTATATATTCTCACACTTCCTACTTTTGTATGTACATTGGACCCATAAATGTAAATTATGGGTAGCACACTTTTTAAGAAAAAAAGGAATATATATAGATTTTTCTGGAAAAATGATGAAATGATGAGTTTTGTTAGAATTTAAATCAAAAGGGTTTTATTAATAATTGGGAGAACCAATTTTGCGGAAGCAATAGTTTTATTGAACTAGGTCAGGGATATTGTAAGGGGGTACAACAAGGACACTTACCTGTAAAATACACTGTAAGTAAGAATAAAATAACGTCGGGCGAGGATAAGAAAAGAGTGGTATTTGTAACATTTAAAATCAGGACATTAAATCAGAGGGGTTGATTCCATTGAGAAAAGAGGAATCAGGTTCGTGCAGACTTCCAATTTTGTTTTCCCTCTTTTTATTTTCTCCTTGCCTTTTCCCCTTTCCAAAGTTATTTGAAGAGCATTTGAATGAGGAAAACGGGATAATGAATTTTGAGATAGATAATAAAATACATTACAATTTAGGGTAAACAATGTGGTACAATATAATAAGATAATAAATAAATTTTAGATAATAGGATAGGTCAATGGAATTATGCACAGTCATGATTAATAGTAATAATTGATTTTGTTATATAACAGAGGGTGAAGGTGATAAGTTAATAATAAATTAATTATAGCAAGTACATATATTGAACCGCGAAGTGTAGAAATTTTGCTCATTTACAAAAAGATTTGTTTGAATACAGGATGGAGCGCAAGAATAAAATGGTGCTGCTTGCTATAATCCTGTTGGCTCAACCCCTACAGGTACTATTGGGATACGATTGCGGAGGCATATCTATGAACGTCACTACGATATCGGCAAATAAGATAGGCGAGTGTGACATACCGTTGAAAATCCAGAGGAAAAGGCGGTATCGCTTCAGTTACTCCAGTTAGCAGAGTTCGGCAACACGGAAGTATTTGAATGTCGAGTGGAAATAAATCGAGTGGTAACATATTGTGGAAAATTGTACCATGCATTTGTGGTAATAAGCGGAAGAGGAGAATACATTTTGGAATTAGAGTATAGACAATGCAAGAGGCTACATGAAACTGGCAGTCTGAGGATGGGCTATAATGCAGAATTGGAGGGATTAACAAGGAACGCAACGCACTATAGGACGATTATGTTAATAGGAACTACTACGGTGGATTGGAAGTGTTCAGGAACGCAATATAGTGATCCATTTGGCACCTGGGATAACGTAATTGTAGAGGCGACCGTTAGGATAACGGTCAGGAATTATTTTGCCACAGTAGAGCGTACAGGCAATAAGGTAGTTCTTAGCAGTGGAGCAAGATGTGACTGGGCTGAAGGAGGGTGCATAGATCATACAGGAAGTAACACATTTTGAGAAGTCATAAGAGAAGAATCATGTCAAACAGCGAGTCACATAATTTTGTACGAGAGACCTGGTACGTTATTGTTCGGAGAAAAAGGAGAACCGGAAATCTATACAATCAATACAGAAGAGATAACATTCGCCCTAGCAAAAAAGATGGAAAAGAAGACATGTGGGTACACTCTGATACAAACGGAACATCCTAAGTTATTAATTAAGGTAATCAAACCAGGGGAAGAAACAACGAAGGTGAAATCAATCTCAACGCAAGACCTTGATATATTTACATACATAAATTCGAAATTTGTGTAAGTAGAAAAACACATTAAACGGCAAATGAGATCTCTTTATACAGATATATTGACGCACAATGGCGAAGTAGAACGACAGGTAATATTAAACGCATTGATGTTGTCAGGATTGAAGCCAGAGGAATTTGCTTATGTGATAATGAAAGAACCAGGGTACTACGCAACAGTTGCAGGAGAAATCATTTACGTTATCAAGTGTATACCAGTAGACGTCCAATTAAGGAAAGTAGAAGAGTGTTATCAGGAGTTACCGGTGACTTATCAAAATCAGAGCTGGTTTGTCACGGCTAGATCAAGAATGTTGATTAAACAAGGTACTATTGTAGACTGCAACCAGTTACTATCGGTTGGACACGAAGTAGATGGGGCTTGGATCATTATGAGGCCAGGATTCGAAGATACGAGGGAACCACAAATTTTAAAGCCAACGACCATACCAACTTGGGATTATGAGGATACAAAGTATTTAGCAACAAGTGGGATATATACAGAAAAGGATTTAGAAAAATTGAGAAATAGAATAATGCTACCAATAGAAACTCCAGTTTTGGCTAACACTATAGTAAGAGGAGCAACGGGCCGCACAATTGTCGGTAGCACAGGAATATCAATGACACAGTTTATGGATAAATCTATTATTGAAATTTATGCAAAGAAGCAATGGGATAAATTTAGGGGAGGATTTTTAATATTCGGAACGGCAAGTGCGGGCCTGATAGGCATAATGATAAGTATAAAAATGCTGAAAATAATAATCGACACGGTAGTACATGGATACATCTTGCATCGAGCATACAGCTGGAGTTTATATTTAGTGGGCGTAGTTTTATCATCGGTAACACATTTATTGTTACAGTTAGCAGAAGAACCGCTGAGAAGCAAGAAAAAAAAGAGGTCAAAGGAACGTAAAAATAGAAAGAAGCCGGTCTCAGAAACCGCAAATTAAAATAAGCTAGAAAAAAAGGAAACGAGAGAAAAATTAATTAAGGACCGGTTATTTTATTCGAAATTCTTTTTTTCTCTCTAAAAAAAAAAAAAAAAAAAAACAGGAGGGATGGTGATTATGATTTTAAATTTGATGGTTACAGTGCCACGGTGAGGACAGGAGAAGGGCTACACGAAGGATGATAAGATTGGACAATAAACGAGGATTGTATTCGGAGGATATCGGGGAGTATAGAATCTTTTCGCACGAGTGGAAGATAATAACATTCATAGACATTCATGAGGAAGAAGCTGAGACGGAACGGCTAGTGAAGAGATTGGACGAATTGAGGGAACATGTAAAGAGCAAGGAGCACCTCATGGAAATAGAAAAACGAGTTAAGCTAGTAAAAACCCAGGTGGAAGAGAGTAATGATTGGTGTAGACTAAAAACAGCGGAAACAAAGCCCGATCTGATGAGTTATTATGAGGAAATATCTAAATTTGCGGGGGGTAATAGTAGTTTAGCAAGAACAGAAAATAACGAAGTTATACTCAGACTCCAAGAGGAATTCATCATTAAAAAAGGGAATGAAGGAACCGAGGTCGACTTGGATCAGTTCGAAGGGGAGCTGGAAGCGCGCGAGTTTGCTAGTAGAAGAATGATTCTCGCCTCCTTCATGGTATCTGAAGGCCAGGTTTACAATGGGATATTGTCGGTGTCGGATTTTCAGCGGGCTATCGGCGTTATTTTGGAAGACAGTAAGGGGATGGAACTTCCTACCGGAACGGATTCAGACGGGATAAAAACGTTACTGGCGATTATAGATGCAGAAGTATGGGTTTATAACAAAAAAATCATATACATCTGGAGGGTACCGTTGATGCTGAAATCAAAATATAGATTGATTAAACATTACCCATTTCCCGCCATGTTGTCAGCAGCGTCAAGGCACGGGATGATTATAATGCCGACTACACCATACACCGCTATAAAGGAAGGTGAATACGTACCACTTACGGAAAACGACATAAGTAAAAGTAAGGTAATTGGTAATCGAGTATTTGGGGTGGGGAGAGTTATTACATGTGAGACGGAAGACAGAAAAGGGTGCGAAGCAAGGCTGTATGTAGGAAAAAGTGTTGATATCCACGAGCGTGAATTGAGGATGGTCAAGTTGGAGAAGACATTTTGGATGAAGTTATACAATACAAATGCTTGGCTGTTTGTTGCTAGGGACAACGATCACGTAAAGGTTAGCTGTGCGAAAAACGAGACCAAGGAATTGACAGTGAATGGAACTGGAGTTATGTGGATACGGGAAGAGTGTGAGGGAGTAACAAGCGAAATATTTTTGACTCCAACCCGGGAAGTACATGCTGTGGCCACGATTATGGATAGAGAACTCGGTTGGCCAGAGATTGGGAAAGAGTTGGAAAGGATGCTGGAAGGAACTTATATTGTTCCTGACGAATTAATGGCTGCGGTAGGACAAATGCAGGGTGACGGGGCCACCATGGAAAAAGGAGGTGTTAAGTTCACAGAGGTGCGGCAGGAGCTGCGTCATATGGTAGAGATCGAGGGAATACAAGCTGAAATTGTGGAGATCAAGACCTTGGCCGTGTATTTCTGCATAGGAGTAGGCGCCGTAGTATTTTTGATTACGTGTGGATGGTGCTCAAGAGTATACATAAAACGGAAAATTCGAGCAGAGAATGAGGGGCGAGCAGAAGAAGGGAAAATTGCGACAGTACAAGAGCCATGGGTAGGTACAGAACGAAGAGTCCGGGTGGTAAATGAAAAACGGACAGAAGGAAGGAAGACATCGATGAAAAAACCTAGGATCGAACCAGTGCAGAAAAAGGATAACGAGCCAGACATTCGGAAGTCGCTGCAAAAATCGAGACGATCAAAAAGGGAAAAAAAGACCATTCGGTAGCCGAAATGGAAGGTAGATTTTTCAATTAATCGATATAAAAAGTTAGTTGTATACATACATATCTTGTGATATATGTTAGTGTATAGTCATGACATAAATTAAACTTATTTTTTAAGAGTGAGGGTAAAAAAGGACAACGATTATTTTCGATAGAGAACTTCAGATAGTTGATTTGACATAACATTATATAGGTAATGTACCAAACTAACCTTCACGTGAGTAAAGTATTGGAAATTAAATTAGTATTAGATCATAATTGTAATCGCTGTTACAATGGCAGGACCAGTTATAATTATAGGACGTACAGGTATGATTGGAACATCATAAATAATAAGAGAAATACTTTTTACATATGAAATATCTTCAGAATTTACAGGTTATTTTGTTCACAATAAAATACACGTAACAAAATTGTGTTATAATGGGAACTGCATATGTTATGTGGTATGAAAACCATATTTTCAACATTTTTTGATTCCATTCAAATTTACAAGGCTATTAAATTATTGGAAGAAATAGTCAAAACATAAAGCTTAAGGTCATAAATTAAAAATTATTAGACGAGCTTTCAGATACTTTTTACGGAAATTGTGTATGAATATTAGATTTGAAGTTATATAAGCTTTAGTAGTGATTAAAAACTGATTTTTACAAAAAATCATGAAAATTTCGAACAGCCATAATTTCAAAACTATTTGAACAATTCAGCCCATCTTTGAACTTGATCAATGTAATCGCCTATAGAATAAGTGTGAAAAATTTCATTAAGATCCGATAAGAACTGTGGGCGCTATCGTAAAGACAAGACCAGTGATAATCATCAGGATTGGAGGTACATTTGAAACATCATAAATAATAAAAGAAATGCTTTTAAAATATAAAATAGCAGTGAAATCCACAGGTTATTTTGTGCACAATAAAATACAACTGATGAAACTGGATTTTAATGGGACAAGCATAAGTTGTGTGGAATGAAAACGATATTTTCAACATTTTTTGATTCCATTAAAATTTTCAAGGTTAGAAAATTATCGGAAGAAATGGTCTTAATATAAAGTTTAAGGTCACAAATTAAAGCTTATTAGTCAAGCTTTAAAATACTTTTTACAAAAATAATCTGTGAGTTCTATTTTTAAAGTTATATAGACTTAAAAAGTGATTAAAAACTGATTTTTTCGAAAAATCGTAAAAATTTCATACAGCCATAACTTCTAAAGTAATCGACCGATTCAGCCCATCTTCGAACTTAACTGTGGTAATTACACATAAAATAAGTGTAGAAAGATTCATTAAGATCAGATAAGAATTGTAGACGCAATCGTGTCCTGAAAAGTCGGTTCTATTACATAAATATATATACTATATATATATATATATATATATATATATATATATATATATATATATATATATATATATATATATATATATATATATATATAAACATATATAAATTTTTCAACGAATGGTATTTTTGAACTCTACTCAACTAATTATGATAGTTTATGACGAAATTCCTTGTAAAATCGACCATGAGGACAAATACAATAGTTAGATTTTTAAAAAAATCTACCTAAAAAGAGCGGATGTCATCAGATTGAAAGAGAAGCCCAGCATTACTGGAAATGATGAGGCACAAGAACAATCAGGGGTGTCATATGCGGATTTGGAGATGATGCAGCTAACGCAACTTCCTCATCATGATGACGAACCGGAAGAATTAGCCAGAGCTAGTACTGTCCGCCGGAGCATTTGGCACTTCAAGAACCAGAGACTGTAGTGGAGTTCGAAATCAGCAACCTACCCGTCCCTCTCTCCTATTTCAACCCATTTTGCTGTTGCAGGTGTACTACCAAGGGAAATGCAGGTGGCATGCTGGGTCTTCCAAGTCTATTGGTTTTCAGAATCGTGAGGATTAGGGTCGACGAAGTCCCAACCACATCGTGCAAGCAGTAGAATACAGATTATTATTAGTAGACATATAGTATTATTATTCACACATGTATTGTGATTTCGGCAATTATTCGATTATCTTTAGTATGTAGAAAGTCTCTTCAGGGAATTATAATCTTATTTTTTTTTATATAAACATAGATTTTTTTTGTTGTTTCGTTAATGCGGAATGTATATTATTGTGTGGTTGAGTATTAATATGCGTTTCAGCCGGACGAAGAGGGGGGTCGTGATTTCGAGTGGTATCAGGGAGTTCACATGCGACCTACCCTGTGAATAGGATTGTCCCTTTTACCATTCGGGAGAATGGCTTTCTTTTTCGAGCCGGGGGAGCGTGTGACGGGTGAGCTGACGCCCATCCGTCTAATACTAATTAACAGATAATAGATAGATCTATTTTAGCTCAGGAAGCATTACATTTTATTGTAGGTTCGTTAGGCGCTATACAGCTGCACATAAATATCGCATTACAATAGTTGTATTGAGTCTTACTTTTATAAAGACAATGCGATGAGCGGACGTTTCGCGTGGTCAGCAGTTTTGACTGTGGGAAGAAAAGAGTTCCGTTGGAGACTGCGGAGGGATATTTTCTTATGCAGCAAAGGAATGAGTTCTCATGGGAATCGGCGGAGTGATATTTTCGAGATAGAAGATGCAATCACAGAAAAGAGTTAGTTACCATAGTTAAGCTGATTCAAATGGTCGTCTGCTCGCGTATAAATATTGTATCTCCTTTATTTTACCGCTATAATTACAGATCACTTTAAGAATACAATTAACGCCGCTGTTGTCAAATAAAAATATCGTATCTGTATCCGTATGATTTATGCTATTTTAGATTTGTAAAAGAGACTCTCAGGGCCTTTTCTGGGTACTCCCATATTTGGGGACGCCCAATAAATAAATATCCATATAATTCACATATAGTCATTCCTTCACTGAGCGACCCACACCCTTCATAACATCCTATCAAATTTCTAGAGACGCTGAGCTAGGCACGGTAAGTCGGTTACGCAGTAACAACATTCAGGCGTAAGCTCACACGTAACAGAATTTAACATCAAAATGGCAGCAAAAGTTCAATAGTAAGATTTGCGGCGAACTTTTTGTTCATTTGCATTATATTTTGTACTCACATAGAAGTCAAAAATCGAACGTAAGTTAGCCTATATCTTCCTTCAGAATAAACGAATATCTTCTTAGAAAATTAAAAATCAGTTTTGATAAAACTGACGGCTAATATAAGACGGTAAAATAAAAGCAAATATTTGCTGGTAAGCTCTAATTGTTTAGGGGAAAAATTGAAAAAAAATCACGAGTTTACAGCAATTAGTTGTCTCATTGAAGCGAATTTCTGTCGAACAATAATCGGCCATCAATAAATTATAATTTTCTGCAGTCAACTTGATGGTAAATTTCGGCTATAAATTTCCGTCAAGTTGTCACCCAACTGGCCTTTAGCATTTATTCCAGGAAAAGTAACCGATGCAAAATGTTCCACGTATATTGACTATCAATTATTACAAACAATATATGTACAATTAACCAAAAAAAAAAAAAAAACATGTTCTTTTCGGCTAGCTATAATAATATCTTGTCATTATTGATGGTGTGTTGGTTTTATCACAAAAAATAATTTGTTTGAGATTTCTGAAAAATATACTCCATGAATGCAGTAAATGCTCCGCTTTTTAGTGTGAGTGAAATATCGGAAACTGTATGGCTGTGAGTTTGTCATACTAATTTCTATTATTATCATCTATGAAATATGTCAAATGTTAAAATTTTCGCTAAAAAAAATAACTGACAAATAGATTTTTTTGATTTTATGCAGTGGTGTGAATAATTGTGTAATTTTGAGCATAATTTGAATACAACATAAAGTATGGGATATATTTTCCAAATAAGTGTGAATGTAGAAGACACGACAATTAATAAATTTTTAAAAAATGTTCATCGACGAATCATTATCTTTCACATAAATAAAAATACTCAGTTATGATCATGTATATTCATGTATGATCAAATATGAATCATTTGATATTATGTAATATGATCATGTATGTATTAAAACATAATGAAATGAGTATAGATGTATGGTTACATAATAACAGTTAATAACAAAATTTCCTTGAAATACTCAGATACGTTTATGTATGTTCAGAAATATATGCTCAAATATTTTTATGAGCAATCAGTGATACATTTGTATGTGATTACATGATTTACATACGTCGATATTGAACAAAGATTATGTTAAAATTTGATGTTTTTATAAGATTGTGTTAGGATTTTGGAATAGAAGCTAGAACAGGGTGGCCACAAACCGAGAATATCGGGATATATCAGAGAATATAATGCAACCGAGAAATATCATGGAAATGTCAGAGAATTTCGAAAAGTATCCGGGGATTAAATAATGGCAGTTCAAAATTAAAAAATCGATCTGTCGGTTGACCCTGTGGGCCAGCCCCAAAACTTCCCGCCCATTTCGAGCTCCTTGAGCTCGAAAAGTTGTTGTGGATACATTTTCGAGCTCTTCGAGCTTGAAAATACTTTTGTATGCGGTTATTTTCGAAAAATAACGTTTTTTACCGTTTTTTCTACAGCGATATCTCTCGAACGAATAAACCGATTGAGACGTTTAAGGTAGCAATCGACGCGTTTTATTGAGTTCTACAACTGATCAAATTTTGAAATTGATTTATCGACTCGTTTTTGAGAAATTTTCAAAATACTAAAAAATAATTTTTTTTTTGATTCTTTCGTTAACGGTTTCTTTCGAACAAATAAACCGATTTTGATTTTTGAGGCAGCATTCGACGCGGCTTACATAGTTTAAGAGCTGATCAGATTTTGGGATCAATCCATTCAGCGAATTGAAAGTTATTCAAAAAAAACATTTTTGAAAAAATTTTATTTTTGAAATATCTCCGAACGTACCGGACTGATTAAGCTCAAATTTTCAGTGTTTATAGTAAATAAAAAGCCGCGTCGAATGACACCTTAAAGTTCGAAATCGGTTCATCCGTTCAAAAGTTACAGAATATTTACATACGTACGTACATACACTCGGACATCATTGTGCAATTAGTCAGAATAGCTTCCTAGGACCTCAAAACTTCGACATCTGTTGGAATTTCGATTTTCACGAATCGGACTGAAACCAATAACTTCCCGAATTTTTGAAAATTTGCAATTTTCTTAGCGGGAAGTTAAAAAAGGTAAAAAAAGTTATTTTTCGAAAATAAAGGCATTCAAAGTATTTTCGAGCTCGAAAATGTATCTACAACAATTTTTCGAGCTCAAGGAGCTCGAAATAGGCGGGAAGTTTTGGAACTGCTCCACAGGGTCAACCGACAGACCGATTTTTTTAGATAAAATTTATCATATAAACTAATAAATAAAAACTGCTTTGTTGTAAGATAAGTTACGATGAAAAATTACTAGATTTTTAATTTCACAAGACCAAAAGTTATCAACACAGAAAAAAAATTGACTTGGTTCAAGTAAAATATTCTTGAACCAAAAATACTCAACAAACATGTGATCTGGGGCTTCCTTACTGTACTTTCCTAGGTGCGTAATATACTAATTATCTTCCTTTGAATCCAACAATTTTGTAAAATATAATTTTTTATATTGTAAATAACTTTCAAAAAATTTAATAAAATCAAACTTACTCAATATTCAGAATTTTTTTTTCTATTTTTCAGGGGGTTCCCCACATATTGCCCGCAAAAATGAACTTTTTTTTATGGCCATTGGAAATTTTGTCTATTTACTTTGAATTTCTAACAATTTTTATAATCATTTGTTATAAACTTTATAAAATTGTGTTAAATTTTATCAAATTTTACAAAATGCTACCCCATACTACAGGGTGATCCAGAATTAGTTTTACAGCGAGAAAATCTAAATAAAAGAGATGATTCTGAACATAAAGTTCCTGAACCATTTTTCTTAATTCTCCGTTTTTTTTTTCGAGTTATTAAGGGTTAAAAGTAACTGTCACGTAACGATTCAAATTATTTAGTTTTGATTAGTTTTAAGTTGAACATTTTAATTTTATATTTGAATTTGAATCGTTGCGCGGGCATTCCGCCATTTCGGCGTTGTTTATGGCAGTCCGTGCACGGTGCTCACGCATGCGCGTAAGGTATGAGAGAGCACGTGTGATTTAATTTTATTTTCATTATTTATAATTTATGATTTAATTTTTAAACGACTGACTTTTGTTTGATTTAAGTAATTATTAATAATTTTGAGTTAGTTGGGACGCATAGTTTGGCGGAATATTATGCCCCAACAATTGTCAACATATTTTGTTTAACTTGTCATCCGACGGATGACGTCAATTGATGTTTATTATTTAGGAATAACTAAAATTTATTTAATGAGTTGATATAAAAACCTACAGAGGATATGAACAAATAGTTCATATATTGAAATAATTTACCATGTATCATCCGGGTGTTAGAGGATTATGTTTATAATTTATATTTTTAAATTTAATTGGATGTCAAGTGTAATTACAATAATAATTAAGGGTGATGGTGCTGCTCTTTACGCGATGACCAACAGGTGGAGGTTGACCTAATTAATTCAGAGAGATACGGACAAGCAGCGTGTGCGGACGTGATTTTTTTTTATTTCTATATTGAGTTGTAATCATTTAAAGGATTTAAATTATTGAGTTGAATATTCACCAGGTGAATTGCACTGGTATTAATTTGGTTGACATTTTGTTTGCTGACTGTTTTTGCTGATTTTGAGTAAGTACTTGGTATTTCTTTTGCTGGGTAAAATACTTTCACGTGTTAACCTCCCCCGGTAGTTGTTGGTCGCCGCGAGGGAAAGATTAATTAATTTATAATTATTACTTGTGGAAGGATACATGGATTGATTGTTATCAATAATTATTGTTAAATATTGATTATTATTTTGAGATATTGGTGAAAATATCCATATTTATATATAATTTGCATAAAACGTACGCAACGTCGTAAAACGTTGCCGGTACGTATATAGATATATACGGGTAGTATATATATCTATACTACACACGCCGGACTTGAAAGTTCCTCAAGTCTGATCTCATGGCGTAACTATTTACTCAAAGTATTCGAGGTATTTTTCTTTTTGGTTCTCACTGGAATTATCATCATTGTAAAATTATTATTATTATTATCATTTATATTATTATTTCTATTTTATCTTGTTTAAAGAAAGTAAATAATTATTATTATTTGGATTTATGTACCCCAGCGGTCAGTAATAATTATTGAATTGTTGTTTTACACTGAAATTATTATTTTATTTAAAATTAAATTATCAATTATTGTGTGGGTAAAATTATTATATTATTTTGAGGGTGAGTGAGAATTGACACCGTATCTTTCTCTCTCTCACAAGTGGTGGGAGATTAATTTAAAAGAAATATTGTTATTATTATTATTTATTGTTTATGACAACAAAAATTTAACGGAAATTATTATTTATGTATATGTGATTTTTATAATTAATTACCTTAAGACAAATTATTATTTTTGATTTTGAGTATTAAGTAAAAGTTTTGATGTTGAGGTAATTGCCGACAAAATTGTATCCCCAGTGGTAAAAATACTTAACCAATTTTTATCGTATTTTCTTTTATAACCACCAAGTGTTTGTTGTGGTTCATTAAACAAGACTTGATTATTGTAAAATAGTATTATTTATATTTATTATTGTTTAAATAATTAAAAGACGGAAACCAACAGCTGTCGAGGGGAAAATTTAATGCTTATTTTCCTTGGATCTTTTCCTACTATTATTTTCCATTTATTTTCTTGTATTTATTTATTACTTATAGATAATTATCTATTGTTTATTTATAATATCGCTATTATTTATCTATATTTCTGTTGATTTTCTCGGATGTTTTTCCGCTTGGTCGCGATTCACTTGCTCGGATTCTCCTCGTAAATTCCCCCTGAATTAAATTTTGTCCGTTTTTGGAAAACGGCCTGGCGCCTGCGTGCACTAACCCAGCCTGAGGAGCTGGTTCAGGCACATCAAGTATTAATTATTTATTATTTAATTATTATTTAAAGTTTATTATTTATTTTAATTTTGAGAAAAATATTTAAAACCATTTGTTATCATTTAATATTATTTAAATTCATTTATTATCATTTGTTTTAAATGCGTGGGCGACCGCATACGATATATTCGACTGATCCGCGTCTCCGTCGCGGATTTTAGGGTAGATATACGTTATATAACCAATGAGAGACGAGCTTTAGAAATTCAAAATCAATACAACAGAATGAATAATACGTTTGGCAACATCGCACGCGGCTAATTTCAAATCATTCTAGTTTTTATTTACATTTGTATATAGACGTCCAAATAATAAATAAATATCAGATTGTCACGTGCAGTCTTTAACCTTAACTTGTGTTAAAATTTATTTTTATAAAAAAATATTTTTTAAAGTAATGATATAATGTATTAATAGAAAAGAGAATAAATAAATTTATTGTAAGTTTCAGTAACAATTTATTTTTAATTAATGATAATATATTATATTAAACATTATTTATTTATTTAATTAATAATAATAATGAATAATATTCTAGTATAATCTTATTTAAATTAATTTTTTTTCTCAATTAAAGGGTATCCAGTCAATAATAATTCTGTGCAATTTATCAGAATTTTTATATTATTAAATAAAAGTCTTAAGAAGATATTCAGGAAAAAATTTTTTTATTTAATGTCATAAAATTTTTACATAATTGTTATCGAGATCCTCAGGAGTTATTGGTATAAAATTTTATAAAATTAGGAAAAAACTTATAAAATTTCATTTAAAATCATGAGAAAATTTTGTGAAATTTCATAAAATTTTCTAAAACTTCAAAAAATTATATGAAGTATTATAAAATTCTATAGAAATTCCTGAAATTTTACAAAATTGAAGTTTTGACCACACATGAAATTTTAAAAAATTTTATTAAATTATATAGAATTTTATGATAATAATCTCATGGTTTTTAATCAATTTTTTAAGAATTTTATAAAATTTTACATAATTCCCATTAGATCAATATATAAAGTTTAGTTGAAATTTTTTTTCTCAATCTAACATTTTTCTTCAAAAAATCATTACTGACTGCAAAATGTTATGACATTTTATAAAATTTTAATTAAATTTTATCAGACCATTTTCAGGATAAAATTTTATAAGGAAAATTTTATGAAATTTTTTGCAGAAATTTTATTTTCTACAAATTATCTGCGATAAAGTTTTTTAAATTTTGTGACGGCGCAGCTAGAGGTGTGACTCGTTATTTTTATTTTGATGTCTCGCTGTTAAAAAAATAATTTTCTGATTGATTTTAAGAGCTTGACATTAAAATGAAAATAACTAGAAAACAATATAGAATTAAAAAAAAATTTATCAAAGAAAACTTGTAAGATATAAAATCGTCTACAAAAAAAATTCTATAGAATTTCATGATAACTTCGCTGGAAAAATAAACAAATCTTAAAATTTATTATAAGTTTGAGTTCGAGCTCAAATAACTTTGAAACAGATGAGTTTGTCAAAATATGATAAGAGACATATTTTGTAAAGCGTTCATATTCCAACTAAAATATTTGTCGCACATTAAAATTTGGTAATTGGAGTGTAAGCTGAAAAGTTCTAAACAAAAAATACAAAAATAAATATTTATCCCGTGTTATTTGAATGAAAAATAAAAATCTGTGATGCGGTATCTCTAAATATCAAAATTAAGAGCTTTTGTTTTTACAGACGTCTTTTCGAGGTACTCTGAAGATTTTTCAATGAGAGATTTAAAAAAAAATAGGCAATTTTTTGAGTGCGTATAATTATGCTTGTATCGATTGAGTTGAATTTGTGTAATGCGTAGAGTATGGTGATATTAAGGTTTGCCTCAATCCATTTATCTATTTTCCATTTGAATAACACAGGAGAAAAATTGTTTTTCTTTTTCAGAATTTTTTAGCTCATAAATTGACGGATTTTTATGCACCATAATTATTTTCGTAGGGAATTGAACGCTCTACATCAACAGTTTCTTATCATTTTTTTTTAAATTGAACTGTTCAAAAGTTATTTAAGATTAAAGTCAAATTTATAGTAAATTTTGAGACCTTTTAACTTCTCAGGCGAAACTATCAGTCATATCACAAAATGTCATAAGACCTTTTTTATACGTAACTTCATGTCTTAAAAATTATTACTGATCAAGTTTTTCGAAATTCTGCATTGGTTTCGAGTTATTTTCACTTTAATTTCAAGCTTTTAAAAAAATAGTTTTCTGATTGATTTTACAAGCTTGACATTAAAATAAAAATAGATAGAAAACAGTGACAAAGAGTAAGACAAACTTCCCAACAAAAATAAGACGAACATCAAGACAAACAATAGGACGAAATTCAAGACATAAAGTAAGATAAATTTAAGACAATATCAAAGACGATATTCAAGACATCAAATGAGACGAAATTTACGACAAAAAGCAAGATAGAATTCATGACAAAAAATAAGCAAAGATTCACGACTAAAGGTAACACATAATTCAAGACAATATGAACGACAAAATTCAAGACGGAAGGTGAAACGAAATTTAAAACAAAAAGTAGGACGAAATTCAAAACAATAAGAAAGTCAAAATTCAAGACGTAAGTAAGATAAATTCAAGACATAATAGACGACGAAATTCAAGACAAAGAGCATGACAAAATTCGAGACAATATGAAAGACAAAATTTAAGACATAAGTTAAGACAAAAAGTCAGACTTAATTTAAGCCAATATCAAAGACGAATCTTAAGACATCAATTAAGACGAAATTAACGACAAAAAGCAAGGCAGATTTCAGGACAAAAGGTAAGCAATGAGTTACGACTACAGGTAAAACAGAATTCAAGACAATATGAACGACGTAATTCAAGACATAATGTAAGACGAAATTGTAGACAATATGAAAGACAAAATTCAAGACATAAAGTAAGACAAAACTCAAGACAACATGAACGACAAAATTCAAGACATAACATATGACGAAATTCACGACAAAAGCATGACAAAATTCAAGATATAATGTAAGACGAAATTATAGACAATATGAAAGACGAAATTCAAGACATAAATTAGGATAAAAAGTCAGACTAAATTTAAGACAATATCAAAGACGATTCTTAAGACATCAATTAAGACGACATTCACGACAAAAAGCGAGGCAAAATTCAGGACAAAAGGTAAGCAATGAGTTACGACTAAAGGTAAAACAGAGTTCAAGACAATATGAACGACGTAATTCAAGACATAATGTAAGACGAAATTATAGACAATATGAAAGACAAAATTCAAGACATAAATTAAGATAAAAAGTCAGACTAAATTTAAGACAATATTAAAGACGATATTTAAGACACAATTCAAGACAATAAGTGAGACTTAATTCGAGACTCAAAGTAAGACAAAACTCAAGACAGAACGTGAAACAAAATCTAAGACAAAAAGTAAGACGAAATTCTAAACAATATGAAAGAAAGAGTTCAAGACATAAAGTAAGATAAATTCAAGACATAAAGTAAGACAAAACTCAAGACAACATGAACGAAAAAATTCAAGACATAATATATGACGAGATTCATGACAAAAAGCATGACAAAATTCAAGACATAAACTAAGACAAAAAGTCAGACTAAATTTAAGACAATATCACAGACGATATTTAAAACATCCATTAAGACGAAATTTACAACAAAAAGCAAGGCTGAATTCATGACAAAAGGTAAGCAAAGATTTACGACTAAGGGTGAAGTAGAATTCAAGATAATATGAATCACGAAATTCAAGACATAATGTACGACGAAATTATAGACAATTTGAAAGACAAAATCAAGTCATACAGCAAGACAAAATTCAAGACATCAAGTAAGACGAAGTTCAAAACAATGTAAATGATGAAATTCAAGACAAAAGGTAAGATGATATTCAAGATAATTTGAAAGACAAAATTCCAGACAAACTGCAGGATAAATAGTACGACAAAAATCAAGACCCAATTTAATACCAACAGTTAGACTAAATTTATCACAAAAAGTTAGATAACATACACATCAAAAAGAATGAAAAAATTTAACTCATTTTACTTTCGTTTAGATTCTTTCCATTGATTTTTGTTCGGATTCATTGATTTTATCAAATTAAATCCTGGACAGAAATTTGAAAAAAACGCTCGCTGGAGTTTGAAGAAGTCACCAATACAAATTTATTAATAGTATATTACACACCTAGGGAAGTAAAAGAAGAAATGTCTCAGATCCCATGTAATTGTTGGCCGAGGCGAAGCCTTTTTTTTTACCTTTTGGTAAAAGAAAAAAAAAAAAAGTTCAAGATTTTTTAACTTATAATTTTTAAAAAGTATCCATAAAAATTTAATAATAATTAAACTTTTTTCAATTTAAAATCTCAATTTTCTATATTTAAATTCATTACGAAAATTTGAAATTCTCTCAGAGATTTAAAAATTGTACTTTATACAATTTAGTCTATAGGAAAAATAAATCTAACGCACATCGCTATTTCAAAAGCATGTGACTTGGTCAAAAATAAACCAAAGGGCAATTTTTTTTTTCATTTTCTTCGTTTTCAGGTGTAGTTTTCAAAAAAAATTACAATGCAATTATTTCTAGGTATTTCCGATTTTTTTTCTCACTTTTAAAAAAAAAATTAAAATGTAAAAGTCCGCCCATTCTGGAATCGGCGGGAAAAATTGCAGAATTAATTGAAGCTTTTTTAAGAAATTAAAAGAAAAATCAAAAAATGGCGAACTTTAAGAAAATGGCGGGTTTTTTTCAAAAAAGCAAAAAATTTCATAGCGTTCATCATCTTTAAATCATCTTATATTTTTTTTTTGAAAAGTACATTCAAGGACAAAAATTTTGAAAAAATAACGTCCCAATTGGTCAATTTTCGAAGAAGTTATAGCTATTTTAAAAAATAATAGCCTTATTTTTTGCTAAACTCATAACATTTTTTGGGTTGGGTAAAAAAATTTAAAAATTTCCTGAAAAATGATTTTAATGGGGTAGAAAAGGAAAAAAATTTTCAACTAAATAACTAATGATTGGATTGTGATGTCAATGATGAAATATTAATTAATAATCTGAAATATTTATTCAAACAATAATTTACAAAAAATGTCTCCAATTAAAGTCTCAAAACATATTTTTTAATCTAAAATTTTTTTTTATAAATTACTTTTACAATTAATGTAAAGAAAATTCAATAATATGAAATAATTTCGCAATAATTCATAGGAGCACCATATTTTTTTTGAATACATGAAAACTTGAAAACAAGACAAAAATTCACGAACAGTAACGTCAACATTAACGGATAATGATATTTGGAAAGAAAGAAGTTCAAAAATATCTTGTAAATTTTCTGTAAAAGAAAAATAAATTATGGACATATATAATTACTGAATAATACACCAAGTATACTGTGACAAAATTATCCATATACTTATCACAGATAAAAAAAATACAATGTTGTCGAAGTATACTAGATAAAAAATAATAGCGACCAATTACATACTGTTATTATCCACCTATTGCAGTTGCTCTGACGTTATGAACTGGAACCCCGATAATTCTATTTCTGATGAAAATTCGTTCGATGGCACTATGGCTGACGTTAAAAATTCGTTCAAGGGTACGAAAGCTTTTATTAGGATTTAATTGGACGTATCTTAAAACGTCTCTTTCAAGAGCTGCACGTCGATATTGATCCATTATAACGTGAATCTTATCTTATATGTCAATCTAAATATCGTCTTGAAGTTAGCAATGAAATTTAAAACAATATCGGTCGGTACAGTTTTGCCGAAAAACTAGATATAGGGAACTAGTAATAAAGCTGGCGCTACAATAGGGAGAACTAAAATTATTGGGAGCGGATGATAACCAAGCTACTCTGTAAAAAAAAGTTAGTAAAACAGAAATTGAAAATTATGGATCAAACTGAAATAGAAAGACTGCGCGACTAGTTTTAAATATAGCGTAAATTTAAAATCTACAAATCGAATTACACGGGCGGCACGGTAAATAATTTAAATATTCATTGCAGTGCAATTATTAATTATAGTGAACAATATTTGATCTCGTATGACCTTATTGTAATAGATACTATTATGTATAGTTAAAAAAAAGTACTTGAGCATCAGATTCCGTAGAAACAATCAGAGGGCTAGAAAAGTCTGATACGGACAGCACAGTAAGCAATTGAAATAATAATTGCAGCGTAATAATTGCGGTTTGTAAATAATCTTTGGTCTTATATGACCGTATTGCTATTAATTCTTTTTTATTAATAGAAAACAGTACCTGAAGGGGTACATTCGTGTTAGACCGTAAAAAAGCTAAAAAAATCTCACACGGTCGGCACGGGGAGTGATTTAAATAATTACTTTATTATCGAAAATAGTTTGAATAAATTATTGATAGTGCTTTCGAGAATTATTGTTAGTATTTTTTTTTATATTTATAATAAAATAATAACATTATTTTAAGTGATCTTATTGACTGCAGCAGACGAAGAAAAGCTCACACGGTTGGCACGGTGAGTGATTTAAATGATTAGTTCATGGTTGAAAATAGCTTAAATACATTATTGATAGTGCTTTAGTGAATTATTGCAAGTGTTTTTTTATTTATATTTATATCAAATCAATAACATTATTTAAAATGATCTTATTGTCTCCAGCAGACCAAAAAAAATCTCACACGGTCGGCACGGTGAGTGATTTCAATAATTACTTTATTATCGAAAATAGTTTGAATAAATTATTGATAGTGCTTTCGAGAATTATTGTTAGTATTTTTTTTTATATTTATAATAAAATAATAACATTATTTTAAGTGATCTTATTGACTGCAGCAGACCGAGAAAAAATCTCACACGGTCGGCACGGTGAGTGATTTAAATAATTAGTTCATGGTTGAAAATAGTTTAAATACATTATTGATAGTGCTTTAGTGAATTATTGCAAGTGTTTTTTTATTTATATTTATATCAAATCAATAACATTATTTAAAATGATCTTATTGTCTCCAGCAGACCAAAAAAAATCTCACACGGTCGGCACGGTGAGTGATTTCAATAATTACTTTATTATCGAAAATAGTTTAAATTAATTATTAATAGTGCCTTGGTAAATTATTGTTAATATTTTTTTTTATATTTATAATAAAATAATAACATTATTTTAAGTGATCTTATTGACTGCAGCAGACCGAGAAAAAATCTCACACGGTCGGCACGGTGAGTGATTTAAATAATTAGTTCATGGTTGAAAATAGTTTAAATACATTATTGATAGTGCTTTAGTGAATTATTGCAAGTGTTTTTTTATTTATATTTATATCAAATCAATAACATTATTCAAAATAATCTTATTGACTGCAGCAGACGAAGAAAAGCTCACACGGTCGGCACGGTGAGTGATTCAAATATTTAGTTCATCGTTGAAAATAATTTGAATAAATTATTAATAGTGCCTTGGTAAATAATTGTTAATATTTTCATTTATATTTACAATAAAATAATAACATTATTTTAAATGATCTTATTGACTGCAGCAGACGAAGAAAAATCTCACACGGTCGGCACGGTGAGTGATTTAAATAATTACTTTATTATCGAAAATAGCTTAAATAAATTATTGATAGTGCTTTCGTGAATTATTGTTAATATTTTCATTTATATTTATAATAAAATAATAAAATTATTTTAAATGATCTTATTAACTGCAGCAGACGAAGAAAATCTCACACGGTCTGCACGGTGAGTGATTTAAATAATTAGTTCATGGTTGAAAATAGTTTAAATAAATTATTGATAGTGCTTTAGTGAATTATTGTTAATATTTTCATTTATATTTATAATAAAATAATAAAATTATTTTAAATGATCTTATTAACTGCAGCAGACGAAGAAAATCTCACACGGTCTGCACGGTGAGTGATTTAAATAATTAGTTCATGGTTGAAAATAGTTTAAATAAATTATTGATAGTGCTTTAGTGAATTATTGTTAATATTTTCATTTATATTTATAATAAAATAATAACATTATTTTAAATGATCTTATTGACTGCAGCAGACGAAGAAAAGCTCACACGGTCGGCACGATGAGTGATTTAAATAATTACTTTATTATCGAAAATAATTTAGTTTACGTGTATTTTAAATGAGAAATTTTTGAAATCAAATGGAAAGTACTTAGGATTGGAATTAAGAGCTCAAACTTGGTAGGAATTTTAGTTTCAGCTTAAAAAACAATATTTTGCTTGATGAGCAACCAAAAAAATACTTTCACCAGAAACGAAGCACCCTAATATCCATACACATTAATTAATAGATCGATCTTGGGAAAGTTCAGAAATAGTAAGGTCTATGTTTTGCTTATATTATACGCATATTCTATAATAAAATTTAGATGAAATATATGTGAAGCCAAACTGTTCGTACCGTGATTGCTCGAAAGCAAAAGAAAATATACAAACAACACGAAAATAAGCATTTAAAAAAATTTAGAAACTACACGCATGTGCAAAATATTACGCTAGTTCTATTAGAAATTAGCATCACGAATATAAGATAAATATACTTAATACTTGTAACTGTTCAATTTAGTAGATATTGAAGGGCAAACGAAATTTTAATTTTATTTCTGTCTAATTCTAATTCAAGATTTAAGGTTTCTTTCGCTCTATATTTCCGTGTAGCTTTCACTTATTTCTATTAGCAAGCCATTCTATTTTTTTATGGCATTGATTGACATAATAGTTCTCTATTGACAATACTAAAATACATCGGTCTACATTATCCCTTTTATACATTAATTTGTCTATTCAAGTTCTGGTGAATTGAAGACTAACATTCTATGCAATTAATTATGGCACAAATTTTCTTAACTCCCCCTGATTAAGAAAAATGACTTAATCCATGCTAAGTGTATATATATTAGTAGATTCAAATTGTTTTAAATGATTTCAAATTGTTTTGAATCAGTCCAAATAATTTTTCTTAATTAAGGTCACTCGCGCATAAATCGAATCTCCATAGAAATTAAAATCCTTGCCTTACAGCTTTTGAAATATTAAGATAGACTAAAACAATGCCATTCACTAATAATTTATTTATTGCCTTCTAGCCTGTTCCATGCATAAATATATTGATGACCAACAAAGCCGAGAAATGCTATGACAATGTTTTCAGTTATATTAAAAAAACATTTCCTACATTCGTGCCAAAGTCGTATATGTCTGACTATGAAAAAGGGTTGCACAATTCCCTGGAATCAGCGTTTCCGGATATTGTTGCAAGGCACTGCTATTTCCACTACGCGCAAGTGAGTTCTAATAAATTGATAATTTTTACGTACAAAGAAAGAAATAAACTTTAAAAATTCGTGTTTGAAATTATAACTTGGAACCCGGATGTTAATATGGGGAATATTACACGGAAAAAAACTCTAAAAATTAGTATTTGAAATTATAACTCGGAATCCGGAATTTTAACATTCACATAGTAAATTTTATAATACGTGTCGTCTATTTTCTAAGTGCCAGTTACAATTTTTAAAGTTGAAATAGTAATTTTTCTTGCATAGGCAACAAATTTTCCTACTTATTCTGTAATTATTCACGTTTAAATCGCAAATGAAAAAATTACTATTTAGAATAATAAAATTTAGTGATCATTTTATCAATATATTACTTGTCATTTTCAATTTGTATCCCAGATAGCAAAATGACGTCTTAATGAGATCTGAATGAGTTCCTATTTATGATTTGGACGTCTCATCGACATCTTAAAGAAGTCTTTAAGAAGTTCTCAAGATGTCGAATGAGCCACATAGCGAACGCAATAAGACGTTCTTAAAAAGAGTTCTTAAAGAGTCCTTTTTTCCGACTTCGCAAATAAGACTTCATTATGAATTTACCATGACGTCTTCAAGGAGCTCTTAGTTTTGACTTCATAAAGAAGTTTAAAAAAGAATACATTTAGACTTAAAAAAACTGACGTCTTATTTATGGAGTCTTCAAGAACTCTTAATTAAGAGTTCTTAAAAATGACATCTTGAAGAAGTCATCATAAGCCTTCTTGAGGAAGCCTTCAAAAAGACGTCGTAAAGCAGTCATTCCGACTTGAATGCTGTCTGGGATAATTCATTTTTTTCCGTGTAACATTCCATATTATAAATTTAATGATAGGTTTCATCAATTTTTCAAGTGTCCATCACGATTTTTAAAGTTCAAATATTAATTTTTCTTGCATGTAGACAATGAATTTTGCATACTTATCGTGTAATTCACGTTTCAATCATAAATGATAAAATTATTATTTAGAATGATAGTATTTCTCAATTTATGTAGTTCGTTTTTTTTCATGTATGGATTTTTTAGTTGTACTTAGATTATTTAATATTTTATTTAAAAAAAAAAAAAATTGTTAATTAAATTTTTTCCAGGCAATTTTCCGCAAGGCTAAAGAGCTCGGCCTTATAAACAAAAAGAAAAATAAACAAACCGCCCCAGATGTTTTCATTGTGTTGCATCAATTAAAGCTTCTAGCTCTATTACCCCAAGAAATGATTGAGGCAGTGTATCAGATAATAAAGACCGAAGCTATTACGAAATTCGGGACATTATTCTCACCCTATTTCGAATACTACGAAAATTTTTGGCTGGGGAAAACAAAGCCTCAAGGATTTTCGGTGTTCGAAATGTTAGATGACAGGACCAACAACCACCTTGAATCATTTCACCGGGATTTAAATGCTCTACTAGCTAAGCATTGCCACCCTAATATTTTTATAAGTGAGTATTGCAATTCGGAAAAAGTTCTTTATTATTGTTTAATAATAGTATATAATATTTTCAATACTGAATGTATTTTATCTATACTAAACAAATTTAATTTAATTAAGCTTTTATATTCAAGAATACTGCCTTTAACCGCTTTCAATAAGGTGTACACGTACAATTTATAGTACAAATGTATTCACCGGCATATTTGTTAGTATTACCGTTAACTATATTTTTTAAAAACGTTTACATGCACAGTTACCCTTATAGGAAAAAAATGATAGGCTCAAGCTTGGCCGAGGCTTAGCGAAAGGTTTGTTAACTCTGGGGAAAGCTTTAAATCCAATTTTGGCCCAAGTTTGTCCAAGCATCGAATTTATAACACCGAGCAAAACTTGAGTGACAGTATTGTGCCAAGACTGTAGTGAAAAAAGCACCTATACTTATTAAAAATAAATAAAAACAAATATAGTAGTAGACATGTGCGTGATGGTAACATATAGAAATAAATTTGTACTATAGAGAAATCGGGTAGCTCGACGGATCTAATTGTTTTTGCATTTTGCTGAGTCTCGAACCTAGTCTTTCATGGCTGCTGGGCAAATGTCTTATCCACTAGACTGTTACGCTATACATAGAAGCCAGAGATTTTTAGGAATAATTTGTTATTTAGACGTAAACCGGGGCTTGTTATTTGAGTGTGGGCTGAATCTTGGCCCAAGGTTGACCAGCCAAAGCTCGTCTATTAAATGTTAGCTGAATCTTGCCCCAAAGACTGGCCAATACTTGCCAATTAAATGTCTGTTGAATCTTGGCCCAAAAGACTGGCAAACCAATGCTTGTCACTTGAGTAGTGGTTGAGCCTTGGCACAAGACTGGTGAGCCGAGGCTCGTCACTTGAATGTTGGTTGGATTTCGGACCAACCTTTGGAGGCCGATCCTGGGACGCCCAGTATTGTGCCAAGACCGGCCCGTTGTCAATATTTTTTTCCCACAAGAGTAACGACGCAAACTTCATTTCTTCTTACATCCTACCTTTAAACATATCGTTCAAATATTCGTACATGTACAAAAAATTTCCATTATTTTTCGATAAAAGCTCATGGAAATTTTTAATACATTGGAAAATTTGTATTTCAGATGCTTTAAAGTCTTTGTACTCAGATACTCGAAACATTATAACCCAAATCGGAAAAGGCACTTATTCGACCCGCGAAGCCAAGAGGAAAACCGTGGAATCAAATAATGAAGTAAAAAATTTCTGGGAAAATGTAAATTATGGAATGACGTCTGGTGGGATAAGCGCTGAAACAGTGTTTGCAAAAATTAATGAATTTGATGTTATAAAAAAGCTTCGTAGCCGAGAATTCGACAACGTGCTGTACTCTGACGATTTTGGAGATGACATTTAAAAATTAATCAATAACAAATAATAAAATTAATGTTATTAAAAATAAAATTACATATAGAACTAGTGTGTAAAAGTAGAGGAAAGTAAACATTTCTGCTTAATTTTGAATATTCACACATTTCACGACCAATTTCCATAGCGCGTACATGTACATATATTTAGATTAATTTTATGCAACAATTTGCATTTTTAATTCATAATTACAGGGAGCGGTTGCACATTAATAGGTCTACTATAAAAATCTGTACCTTACGATAACTAAACCATATCCAAGTCTAACACAAGCAACTACATCAGTTTTAAAAACTACCCGCGACAATCTCAACCAATCAACAATTCTATAATATTGTTAATTGGTTGAAATTTTAGCGGGTATTTTTTGAAACTAGTATAGATATTGTGTGGTACAGTTACTTGTGGTAGGCCTGGTTATGGTTCAGAGTTCCCATGCGGCACAAAAAAAATTATTGACTTTATAATAACAATTAGTTATACTATAATAAATTGTTGCCTTAAATTTAACAAAAAGGCAACAATTTTTTTTGCACCGCTTGGGTTGTCATAAGGTAGAGTTTTTTCTGATAGACCTATTAATGTACCAGAGCAATAACTCGACGATATTATAATTAAATAAATAATTAGAGACAGTTCTTAATTTTTATTTGTCGTTCAATTTATTATATTTTTCTTTTTTTTGCATTTAATATTAGTTGGACATATCTGTAGGCATTTTTATCAAAAAATTTTTCGTACATCTCAAAATCTAAATTTTGAAATGTATGACAAGTATTTTTATTAAAATTTTTCAAATCTACGTGCTGCAATAATTTATTGTCCTCTAAAACTTTTTTTTTGCAGACGTTGCCTCCAAGCATTTCCAGAAACAATTCAAAGTCTACGTGACCTTGACGTTTCTGATGTTTTGTAGTCGCTGCTGTTGATCTTATTGGTCCTGTTATTGGTGCTGTTGTTGTTGTTGCTGATGGAGCTGCTGCTGTTAGTGCTGTTGTTGTTACTGTTGTTGTTGTTGTTGTTGTTGTTGTTGTCGCTGAATTTGTTATTGATGCTGTTGTTATTGTTGCGGATGGAGCTGTTGCTGTTAGTGCTGTTGTTGTTGTTGTTGTTGTCGCTGAATTTATTGTGGTTGCTGCTGCTTTTGTTATTGGTGCCGTTGTTGTTGTTGCTGATGGAGCTGTTGCTGTTAGTGCTGTTGTTGTTGTTGTTGTTGTCGCGGAATTTGTTGTGGTTGCTGCTGCTTTTGTTATTGATGCTGTTGTTATTGTTGCGGATGGAGCTGTTGCTGTTAGTGCTGTTGTTGTTGTTGTTGTTGTTGTCGCTGAATTTATTGTGGTTGCTGCTGCTTTTGTTATTGGTGCTGTTGTTATTGTTGCTGATGGAGCTGTTGCTGTTAGTGCTGTTGTTGTTACTGTTAGTGTTGTTGCTGATGGAGCTGTTATTTCTGTTGTTGAAGTTGTCGCTGAATTTGTTGTGGTTGCTGCTGCTTTTGTTATTGGTGCTGTTGTTGTTGTTGTTGCTGATGGAGCTGTTGCTGTTAGTGCAGTTGTTGTTGTTGTTGTAGCAGTTATTTCCGTTATTGTAGTTGTCACTGAATTTGTTGCGGTCGCTGCTGCTTTTTTTATTGTTGCTCTTTTTGATACTGTTGTTTGTTGCTTTTGTTGTAGATGCTGCTGCTTTTGTTGTTGTTGTTGTGGTTGATAATGTTGTTGTTTTCCATCTTCTTCGGCCTCGATGGTAAAATCTTCGAGAAGCCTTTTCAGCTTTTCAACTTTTTGATTTCGATCGACAGATTCAGAATTTGACAAATTTTTTCTCATATTCTGAAGCTGTTGATCGAAATCATCATTTTGCAAAATTTTTTTTTTAGCAACCAATTCACTTCTCATTTTATGAGATAATTCACGAGCACTATCCAACAGTGGCTTTAAATTCCTTTTGGGCTGATTTTTTAAATGCTGCAAAAAATATCAAAATTTTTATTGATAGGAATATATTAAATTCACTTAATAATTCAATCGTTGTTACTGATTAGTAGTCCTAAGTTTCAATAAGTGTCAAAACGTAAATATCCGCAGTAATGATTAATTGAGTCATACTTACTGGTAACGGTCTGTGATCATGATCCACATTACAAGAATCAACCTCTAAATGATGCTTATTGGGGGACAAGCGGAGATTCAAGGTAGCTGGACACAATCTGGAAAAAAAATTAAACGCATACTTATTACTAAATTTAGCTCGGGCTGAGATAAAGAGTATGCCATTGTTAATTATAAAGTTGAATCAAGAAGTTGCTGTACCAACTTGTAGAATCTTACATAAACGGACTACTTACTTGGTTTTATGAGAGTTTTTTACAGTGCAACACTGATAATAGATCTCGTTGTATATTAAATTAGCATTAAACTCCACGTTACCTTTGTCTTTGAGGACATTGTACAGAGTTTTGCTATTTTTAACCGAAAGTCTGTGTTTTGTAAAATTTTCGTACTCTGCCAATGCATTTTCGACGTCCTGGTATGAAGAAAATTTTTGTTTTGAATAAAATAGCTCTGACATTTTTTTAAGTTTCCAATTAATTAAACACTGGAGTTTCAGAAGAACGTTTCATCAACGCTTACAATTTCAATAAAACAAGTGGAGTTCGAAAAACAAATGATAGTCGCGCGTTCTGACGAATTAAGGATGGCCGAAACAGGAAAAACGTTCTGACATCTACAACTACAACCGCGAAGATTTGAATTTTTAGAAACCTACAGATTTCCTTGAAATCAAACTGCAGTCGTATGTGGACGACATAAGAATTTATGAGTTAAATATTTACAATAAGATATTATCAAAGGATTAATTATGCAATGAAATTGATAATGATAACGACAAAATAACTACTTACATCACTCACCGTGCCAACCGTGTTGAATTTAACTTGTTCCGCTAAGTCACTTTAAAATTCTGTTTTTGTTTTATTGAAAATAAAAATATAAACACTTGCAATAATTCACAAAAGCACTATCAATAATTTATTCAAACTATTTTCGATAATAAAGTAATTATTTAAATCACTCACCGTGCCGACCGTGTGAGATTTTTCTTGGTCTGCTGGAGACAATAAGATCATTTAAAATAATGTTATTATTTTATTATAAATATAAATGAAAATATTAACAATAATTCACGAAAGCACTATCAATAATTTATTTAAACTATTTTCAACCATGAACTGATTATTTAAATCACTCACCGTGCAGACCGTGTAAGATTTTCTTCGTCTGCTGCAGTCAATAAGATCATTTAAAATAATTTTATTATTTTATTATAAATATAAATGAAAATATTAACAATTATTTACCAAGGCACTATTAATAATTTATTCAAACTATTTTCAACGATGAACTAAATATTTGAATCACTCACCGTGCCGACCGTGTGAGCTTTTCTTCGTCTGCTGCAGTCAATAAGATTATTTTGAATAATGTTATTGATTTGATATAAATATAAATAAAAAAACACTTGCAATAATTCACTAAAGCACTATCAATAATTTATTTAAACTATTTTCAACCATGAACTAATTATTTAAATCACTCACCGTGCAGACCGTGTGAGATTTTCTTCGTCTGCTGCAGTTAATAAGATCATTTAAAATAATTTTATTATTTTATTATAAATATAAATGAAAATATTAACAATAATTCACTAAAGCACTATCAATAATTTATTTAAACTATTTTCAACCATGAACTAATTATTTAAATCACTCACCGTGCAGACCGTGTGAGATTTTCTTCGTCTGCTGCAGTTAATAAGATCATTTAAAATAATTTTATTATTTTATTATAAATATAAATGAAAATATTAACAATAATTCACGAAAGCACTATCAATAATTTATTTAAGCTATTTTCGATAATAAAGTAATTATTTAAATCACTCACCGTGCCGACCGTGTGAGATTTTTCTTCGTCTGCTGCAGTCAATAAGATCATTTAAAATAATGTTATTATTTTATTGTAAATATAAATGAAAATATTAACAATTATTTACCAAGGCACTATTAATAATTTATTCAAACTATTTTCAACGATGAACTAAATATTTGAATCACTCACCGTGCCGACCGTGTGAGCTTTTCTTCGTCTGCTGCAGTCAATAAGATTATTTTGAATAATGTTATTGATTTGATATAAATATAAATAAAAAAACACTTGCAATAATTCACTAAAGCACTATCAATAATGTATTTAAACTATTTTCAACCATGAACTAATTATTTAAATCACTCACCGTGCCGACCGTGTGAGATTTTTTCTCGGTCTGCTGCAGTCAATAAGATCACTTAAAATAATGTTATTATTTTATTATAAATATAAAAAAAAATATTAACAATAATTTACCAAGGCACTATTAATAATTAATTTAAACTATTTTCGATAATAAAGTAATTATTGAAATCACTCACCGTGCCGACCGTGTGAGATTTTTTTTGGTCTGCTGGAGACAATAAGATCATTTTAAATAATGTTATTGATTTGATATAAATATAAATAAAAAAACACTTGCAATAATTCACTAAAGCACTATCAATAATGTATTTAAGCTATTTACAACCATGAACTAATCATTTAAATCACTCACCGTGCCAACCGTGTGAGCTTTTCTTCGTCTGCTGCAGTCAATAAGATCACTTAAAATAATGTTATTATTTTATTATAAATATAAAATAAAATACTAACAATAATTCTCGAAAGCACTATCAATAATTTATTCAAACTATTTTCGATAATAAAGTAATTATTCAAATCACTCCCCGTGCCGACCGTGTGAGATTTTTTTAGCTTTTTTACGGTCTAACACGAATGTACCCCTTCAGGTACTGTTTTCTATTAATAAAAAAGAATTAATAGCAATACGGTCATATAAGACCAAAGATTATTTACAAACCGCAATTATTACGCTGCAATTATTATTTCAATTGCTTACTGTGCTGTCCGTATCAGACTTTTCTAGCCCTCTGATTGTTTCTACGGAATCTGATGCTCAAGTACTTTTTTTTAACTATACATAATAGTATCTATTACAATAAGGTCATACGAGATCAAATATTGTTCACTATAATTAATAATTGCACTGCAATGAATATTTAAATTATTTACCGTGCCGCCCGTGTAATTCGATTTGTAGATTTTAAATTTACGCTATATTTAAAACTAGTCGCGCAGTCTTTCTATTTCAGTTTGATCCATAATTTTCAATTTCTGTTTTACTAACTTTTTTTTACAGAGTAGCTTGGTTATCATCCGCTCCCAATAATTTTAGTTCTCCCTATTGTAGCGCCAGCTTTATTACTAGTTCCCTATATCTAGTTTTTCGGCAAAACTGTACCGACCCAACAATATACATATGAATCCGATTAAAAAAAAAATGCTATTTTTTTTTTTTTAGAACACACACGTTAAAATTTCAGTGTGGAAAAAGAAGAGACTAGGTAAAATGTAAGCCTTTAATATTAAGATTAAGTACTCCTTGCAAGCCATTTTCTATTTCCCGTTTAAATAACATGGGAAAAAAATTGAAGTTTGGAATTTTATGCCTTGGTAATGACGTGTTGTCGAAATAAGTCCAAGACACACTTGTGTAGGGAATTTAACGCTGTACAAAAAAGGTCTTTTATGATTTTTTGATAACTCTATCTGTTTAAAAGTTATTTGAGCATCAAGAGAAATCTATAGTGTATTTCGAGATCTTTTTACTTTTCTACCGAAACTATCAGACTTATTACGAAATGTAATGAAATCTTTTTTGTATAGAAATTTATTCCCTACAAATTATCTCTGATAAAATTTTTCAGAATTCTGTATTACTTTCTACTTATTCTCATTTTAATGTCAAGCTCTTAAAATCGATGAGAGCATTACTTTTTTTTAGGTACTTGACTCTAAAATGGAATTAACTAAACAGTTATGCAGAACTTCGAAACAATTCATCAGAGATAATTTGTAAGGAATGAAATTTCCTGCAATAAAGATTGAATAACATTTTGTAATAAGTAGGATAGTTTTGCTGGAAAAGTAAAGAGATCTTGAAATTTATTATAAATTTGTCTTCATGCTCAAATAAATTTTTAACAGACGGAGTTATCGAAAAATCATAAGAGAACTTTTTTGTAGAAGGTTAAATTACCTAAAGAAGTGCTTCTTGAACTTATTTCGACAATACGTCATTATCGAGGTATAAAATTCCAAACTTAGAATTTTTTTACTTGACGTAAAATGTGGAGTACTCATACGAAAAAATTTATAACCTAAAATATAATCGGTTATAATTATTATAATTCAAAATATATTCTCGGAATATATCCACTAAATTATAAGCAACTTTATAATATATTATAATCCAAAATATATTTTTAAAATATATTTCTAGAGTTATATCCTTAAATATACATATCCGAAATTATAACAAGAATTATATTAGATTATACCCCAAAATATATTTTTATAGTTATATTTTCAGGTATATCTGCAAATTATAACCGAAATTATAATAGACTATGTTCTAAAATATATCTTTGAAGTTCCCGGGAAGAAAAGACATATAAACATATAAACAACGATCAAGATGAAATTTAAAAAAAATGCAAAGTGAATTTATAAAAAACAGAAAAACAAAATAGAAAACGAAGAATAAGATAAACTGAGACAAAGAGCATGGTTATTTTCAAAACAAAAATCAAGACAAAATGAAAGACGGAAGGCGGGATAAAAATTAAGAAAAATAGTAAAACAGTTTTTAAGACGATGATCAAGACATAGAGCAAGATGAACTGCAAGACAAAGAACACGACAATTCTCAAGACAGAATACAAGACGAAATTCAAAACAGAAACCAAGACAAAATTCAAGATAAAATGTGAGTTGAAAAGTAACAAAAAATGGAGGACGAAAATGTTCTTGACCAAATATAAGACAAAGTTCAAGATTACAAGCAAGACAAAAATCGAGAGAAGTGAGGTGGAATCCAAGACAAAGATCAAGACAAGATTTGAGATAAAAGCAAAATAAAATGCACGATAAAGAACTTGACGACTTTCAGGCAATGATCAAAACATAATTTAAGATAAAAGCGATATAATATCCTAGGCAAGCAGCAAGACAGAATGGAAAACAAAGGCCTAGTTAAATTAAAGACACTGATCAAAGCAAAATTTAGACAACGGCAAGATAAAATTCATAATAAATAGAAAGACAAATAGAAAACAAAGAATATTATAAAATGCAAGATAAAGATCAGAACAATCTTCAATCATTTTTTTTTTAATTATTTACAAAATATTTTCCAAAGTATTACCACTTTCAATTTTGAGTTAACCTAGCTTTTGTTATTAATTATTTAATATGATTGTATAAGATGTTTGAAAATTTGTAGGTGAATTTTACTTAGGTTTTTTAAAGTAAAAATGCTATCCAGTAGATCTTTATAGTTATAAGAAAAACTTACGCAGATCTGAATGTAAATAAAGAAGAAAATGTGGTACCCCAAGAAAAAATAATTAAGATTCGAGGTGATCTAGTCCCTGTAAACAGTTAAGAGTTACGGAGATCCGATTTTTCTATTTTTTTAAACCTCAAACCACTACACTAAAAAACACAAAATTTAGATTTTTGTGGAAATTTCAAAGTCTTATAAAAAAAATAATCGGAAATTGTAGATCTAAATAATGCAAAAAATCGGATCTCCATAAATCTGATTAGATCTAGTTAATTCTTAATTATTTTTTCTTTGGACAGCGTCAAAAAATATCTTATAATAATTAAACAGAAAAGTCTCTCTCCTTTAGGATCATCAGAAGTAATATGTGGTTCAATAATGAAAGTATGTAAATTGATTACTTAAAATATTCCATGAACGTTAATTGTGCACTTTTGATTTATTATTTACTTTCATTGTGGTAAAATGATAAAATATAAATAATTAAAAAAGAAGGAAAATTTAATTTAATTTTTTTAATGATGTTATAAATTTTGAAACACGTTGCTCAATAAAAACCACAACAAAAACTATTTAGTTAATTTTTCCTTTTTTTAGTCCTTAAATTTCCTAGAAAAAGTGTGACACATCGATTAAATGCTGGCCTAGTCAATCGCTGACTTTCACTAGTATTTAATGAAGAATACTCTAAAAAAGAGAAAAAGTCGTAAGTGATATTAAAATCATTTATGAAAGGATTACAACTAAAGAGTTATGAGTGACAACAGAATATTTTTAGCTGAGCGTGGTTTTAAGCTCAGAAAATTTATTTTTTCAAAAAAAATAAATTAGAAAAAAAATTTCTCGTCATTTATACCCCTTGAATTCTAACCCCTTCATATATCTTGGTAAATTATGAGAGAGAAACGATAAGTCCAAAAATGTTATTAAAAAATTTCAAAAGTAGAGTAAAAATTTGAAAAACATTTATGGTAACAAAAGGGCTATGATTAGATGTAAAAATATCCAAATACATCTGCGAAGATACAAATTTGATATCTACCCAGACCTAAATTTTTTTGTTCTTTTAACTCAACTCAGAATAATTTGTAAACTTATCAAAATTTTTTGTTTTTATAAACAATAACTTACTTCTGACAGCTTTTAAAACTTTTACTGGAACTAATTTTCTTCCATTCCTGCCACGCAAAGTCATTGATTTTAGATTTTTACGGCCAACTAATGTTAGCATTAAATGCCGAATCATGTCTTTAGGTTTATCAGAGTATTTATTGTTTATATCCCCGAGAATCCAACTGTTAATATAAACATTCCTTCCTCTTACGAGTTCAATTTTTTCAATCTTTACGTCCGGATTATTGTCACGATCACCGCCACCACCACCAATGCCATCATTGTCATCGTCTTCAACAGTATCATCATCGTCATCAGCAGTAGCAGCGTCATTATCATCGGCAGCATTACTATCATTAACAGCTCCAGCAACATTATCATCATCAACAGCAGCAGTAACAATTGCAGCCGCATCATCTTCTGAAGTAGATGCATCATTATCATCTTCCGAAGCAGCTGCATTACTATCATGAGCAGAAGTAGCATGATCTTCATCAGCAGTTACATAATCATCATCATCATCATTATCATCGTCATTATCATCATTATTATCAGCAGCAGCAGCAGCATTATCATCAACAGCAGCATCATCAGCAGTGACAGCAGTAGCAGCAGAATAATCATGAACAGCAACAACAGCAGCAGCAGAATTATCATCAACAGCAGCATCATCAGCAGTGACAGCAGTAGCAGCAGAATTATCATCATCAATAGCAGCATCATCAGCAGCATTATCATAATCAACAGCAGCATCATCATCATTATTTCCTACACTTCTGACAATGGTTTTATCATTAATAGGGGCAACATTAGTAGTCTCATAAAATCCAATGATGACACCATCAGTGTCAACTATCAATTTATTTAAAAATTCGATATCGACTGAAAAATTAATAACAAAAAAAAATAAAACACAAAATTATCTTTTCTATCCAAGAGTTTCTATAGAATCTACTCAAACGGGTCAAATACCCCATAGAAATCAAAACAATTAATAGGTTTTATGCGGTTTTTGACGATTGTGATTAGATTTTATGAATTATGAAATTTTTATAAATTATTACCACTCTTTGCAATAATTTTTGCAACTAAACGTTTACGACCCCAACGTATAATTGCCCAGTTATTTTGAAGGTGCTGCGTGAGATACGCTGCTTTGATGACGCTTACATTTCTTTCTTTTTCCCAAAGAACTAAATAATACATTTTGAATTACGTTTAAAACAGGAAAAATATAATTCACGGCTTGACAGATACAAACATATAACTTCTAAATAAAAAGATGACAATCAAAGATAAATTCATAGTAATTCAAAAAATCAATAAATGAATAGAACGACAAAGTCGTTTTTAATTTATTTTAAAAATTTTTTGTTACAGGAATTTTTTTTCTCAAAAAAAGTGAAGGTCAGTGAAACAAATATAACAGTTATCTACAAAATTATTATTTTGTACAATATCATTATTTTTTAATCACAGAGATCAAAAAAAAAAAATTTTGCGTCACTATCCGGTTTAGACTAGAGTACCAAGTGCCCTAGTTGTAGGAGTCAGCTAATATGAACCAGTCATCTGTTCCGCAATTGTATTTTTATCAAAAAGTAAAAAAAAAAAAATATGTGCCACTTCTCTGACTAGGCTGGGTACCAAGTGCTCTAATCAGAACAGTCGGTTAATATGGATTTGTCATCTGCTCTATAATTTTTTCCAAAAACAGGAATAGAACAAGAAATTTAAGGTCACTTTCCAGTTTAGACTAGAGTACCTAGTGTTCTGGTGGTAGAAGTTGATCAATATGGACCAATCATCTGCTCCATAATTTTTTCATTAATCAAGAGTAAATTAATCAGGCTAAACAACCTTGGAATTCGTTTTGTTTAGGAATTTTTTTTTAGTTTACAGACACCTAAAGAAAATGAAAAAAATTGAAAATTTTTTATCTCGCAATTTTTTTTTATCGTTGGATAAAAAACATTGTTTTAAAAAAAAATTTTATCAAAAGATTTTGAAACTAAAAGCTACGTTTAAAGCTAAGGCTTTAAACTGTATTTATTCCTAAGCTTCGAACGATGGTTTTTCATCAAGTTAAAGCTTTTCAAACATCGCCATCAATCTTAATATTTTTTTACTCCCTTAGAATTTTGGTGGGTATATAACAAGAAGTTCAGAAATTTAAGCTTCTTGATATATTATCCAACATCATGAATGTAAGCTCTATAAGTGTATGAAATTTCTGAAGCCTTTGTCATAAGAATCTTTAATAAGGTTTCGATAGTAGTATATCTGTGATTATGTAATAATTCTTATAAGGCTGTTTAAACAATATTTTATGAATCTCGGTGATTTTTTAAAATTTAATATCATTTAATTATTTTTTTTTTTTTTAATCTGTCCCACCCTAGAAAAATTTATGATATAAATTTGACCAAGTTGTATCTCTTTCCTTCATTTTGAAAAATTCAATTAAAATCTACAAATTATCATTTCAGTGCACTTTCAAATAAGTCTCATTTCCTCAAGAAATTTTTCAATTTTTGATCGAATAAAATAATTTTTTATCATTCTTAATTTTTAAACAAATTCAAGTTAGTCGCCAAATTCATATCATTACCTGTTTTGTTTTTAAGTCTTTTAAACTCTCTATTAAATCTGCAATCAAATAGTGAAAAGATTGCCATTTATCGAGTTTAATTTTTTCTCCAGTATCGTTCATATATATTTTTGTGTTGTATTTTTTTTTTTATTATCTTTGGTATTTCATTGGCTATGGCTGCATACACTGCTGCTGAGTATACAGGTATGATTATATTTTACGGTATGGCTAATTGTAATGCTGCTGAGGCTGTCCGCATTTATGCTCAACGATTCCCACATCGAAAGCATCCAAGCTCTCCAGTGATTCTTGGCGCAGTCAACCGATCTCGTGAAACTGGTAGTGTGCTGCCGAATCATCGCGAAGCTGGAGCACCACGTAATGTGCGAAATCCTGAAAATGAGGAAGCAATCATAGCTGCTGTTGACGAAGATCCTGAAATTGGTATTCGTGGAGTCGCTCAGGAACTTAATCTAGCATACGGTACTGTTCAACGTACATTAAAGGCTGAAAAACTCCACGCGTACCATTATCAGAGAGTTCAAGAGCTTATGCCTCAGGATTTCCCGGTTCGTCTAGCTTTTTGTTGTGAACTCTTGCATTGTTTGGAAAACGACGAGAATTTTTTTCAAAATATGCTCTTCACCGATGAAAGCAAATTTGGTCGAAATGAATTTTGGAATACACGAAATTTTCATTGGTATGCTCGAGAAAATCCACATTGTACTGTTGATCGAGATCATCAAGAACGATTCTCGATAAATATTTGGGCTGGCATACATTTTGGCCACAGTACTGTTGTAAGTATAGTTTTTTAGTGTAACTTAATATTATTAAAAAACTTTTACGTCCAGTTTTTAGAACTGAATTTTTTTTCAATCCAGGCTTTAGTTCATATAACTTAAATATCTGTAAATAAATTTTATCTTGAGATTTCATTTGATTTTAAAATTCAATCTTTAGTCGCTCTGCTTCTATTTTATCTCTAGGTTGGTCCCTTCCAGTTCGAAGAAAATTTGACCTCACAAATTTACGTCGATTTTCTGGATCGTCATTTGGAGCAATTATGCAGACAAGCTGGAATCTCACGAAGAGAATACACGCGGATGTGGTTTCAGCAAGATGGTGCTCCTGCTCATACAGCTGGAGTTTCTCAAGCATAGCTTCATGCTAACTTCCCGAACCGATTCATTGGGCGCGGAGGAAATATAAATTGGCCCCCTAGATCACCAGACCTCAACCCACTTGATTTTTTTCTATGGGGTTATGTGAAATCCCTTGTTTACCGTCATCCTATTGATGATGTAGAGACTTTGCACGATGCGGTTCTTGATGCACTTAATCACATAACACCTGAGATGATTAATAATTGCAAGACCAGTTTCATCAAACGTCTACAGTGCTGTGTTCAAGCCAACGGGTCGCACTTTGAACATTTAATTTAAATAATATCGTTGTGTTAAGTTTATATTTTCGAGAACAAATGTTTACGTATTAATTGATATTAAATATTACTAACTTAAAAATAGTTTTAACTTAATTGCTAAAAAGTAATTTTTGCTATAAATTATTTAGTCCTCCTTTAGCTGTAAAGTCATCAGTGACTACAATTTGACTGATTAATTTTCAGACTGTCCCCTTGTGGAAATATTTTTCTTCGAGAACTGAGAATAATTCTTTTAAAACTAAAAATAAAACTGTAAAAGTCTTAATTTCTCTTAGAAATTCAGAATACCTATTGTAAAGTCAAAATAATTCTGTATTAGTCATTAGAAGTCTAACATTCTGTCAAATTTAGGAGTCTTCTGAAAGAATAATAAAGAGCAATTAAATTTTTCAGCAGAGAAGTGGCATGGCATTGAAAAAATTTTTCAGAGTTAGTTAGAGTTTCAAAAACTTCTGGACAAAAATTGAGATAACAATATAAATTATTTCTCAGATTTATTCAAAGTTTTAAAAACTTTAAGGCCAAAATTAAGAAAACAATAAAAGGAAATTTTCTGATTTACTGAGAGTTTTAAAATCTTCAAGGCAAAAATTGAGATAATAAAAAAAAAAAGTTTTCAGAGTTTCTCCTAATTTTCAATGCTTCAAGGCAAATATTGCAGTAGCAATAGAGAAAAAATTTTTTTTTTTTCTTGTTTTTGAGACTTCGAACAGAAAATTCACATCATAAATACAGAAAGTTTAAGAATTATCAACCAAAATTTAAGGAACTAATTTAATGACCATCGCAATTTCAAATAAAATAAAGTTATATAGTTTACCTATAATAATAATAATAATAATAATAATAATAATAATAATAATAATCAACGCAAGTTGAGTTTTTGGCATCGCGGATGCAAAAGGCTGTGATACTCGGATCCCTCCGTCTCCTAAGGCAACGAAACTTGGCCTGCTGCGCATGCTGATCATCTTGTTGATGAAGCATCGCAGCAGTAACGATTTGGCGCTCAGGTGAGGCCCTCGGTAGAGTCGGACTACCGGGGATAACCCCTGAGCATTTAACAAAAAAAAGAAATAATAATAATAATAATAATAATAATAATAATAATAATAATAATAATAATAATAATAATAATAATAATAATAATAATAATAATAATAATAATAATAATAATAATAATAATAATAATAATAATAATAATAATAATAATAATAATAATAATAATAATAATAATAATAATAATAATAATAATAATAATAATAATAATAATAATAATAATAATAATAATAATAATAATAATAATAATAATAATAATAATAATAATAATAATAATAATAATAATAATAATAATAATAATAATAATAATAATAATAATAATAATAATAATAATAATAATAATAATAATAATAATAATAATAATAATAATAATAATAATAATAATAATAATAATAATAATAATAATAATAATAATAATAATAATAATAATAATAATAATAATAATAATAATAATAATAATAATAATAATAATAATAATAATAATAATAATAATAATAATAATAATAATAATAATAATAATAATAATAATAATAATAATAATAATAATAATAATAATAATAATAATAATAATAATAATAATAATAATAATAATAATAATAATAATAATAATAATAATAATAATAATAATAATAATAATAATAATAATAATAATAATAATAATAATAATAATAATAATAATAATAATAATAATAATAATAATAATAATAATAATAATAATAATAATAATAATAATAATAATAATAATAATAATAATAATAATAATAATAATAATAATAATAATAATAATAATAATAATAATAATAATAATAATAATAATAATAATAATAATAATAAATATTATTATTATTATTATTATTATTATTATTATTATTATTATTATTATTATTATTATTATTATTATTATTATTATTATTATTATTATAATTATTATAATAATAATAATAATAATAATAATAATAATAATTAGTAATAATAATTATTATTATTATTATTATTATTATTATTATTATTATTATTATTATTATTATTATTATTATTATTATTATTATTATTATTATTATTATTAGAAAAATTATTATAATGTAAGTAAAATTTATTTCATTCTTTTAATGAATCAGGGTAATTATATAATTGTCATATGAATAAAAAATATATCGCAGCATTAAAACGAGTGCAAGTAGTTATGAATGAACAAATATGCTTTTTCCTTTTATTACTTTAATAAATTATTGAGCTTTACAAAAACAATGTGAAATATAAAAAAAAAAAAGAAAATAAATAAATAATTAATCAATGAAAAAAAATCTGGGCGTCGGTTTGCCCTGCGGGCCAGCCCTAAAACTTCCCCCTGTTTTCGACCTCAAAGAGCTCGAAAACGCAGGTAGATATATTTTCGAGCTCTTCGAGCTCATGCGATTGTTTTTTTACGATCTTCTCAAGCTCTAACAAGTTGCCTGTTATACTGAAGTTTGAAAATTTATATAAGAATCAAGAATTGTTAATGAAGTGGTTTTTAAAATGTAATCCCTGATTTTGTTCAATAAAATGAGTGTATTTAGATAGAAATCAATGCCAGGGATTCAAATCAAGATTTAAATGAGTTTTGACTCATGTGAGAAACAATCGAATATGAAATATACGAGAAAAATATTGAAAACTACGTTTTATCGATTTCATTGTTGGTACTATGATTTAAACTAAGAACCAAGTTCGATGACATAATGTATCGAAAGTAACCATATAAAAGATGAGTTGGTATGATTTCAGACACATTTTAGTAGGTTATATTATGATTCATCCGGGAAAAATAACATAAAATGTTACTTTTTTAATTTTTCAACGCCGAAGTCTTTCGAAGTAATCGATCGATTTTGACGTTTGAGGTGGCAATCGTCGCGTTTTATTGAATTCTAGAGCTGATTAAAATTTGAAATCGATCGCGTCAGTCGTTTCGAAAACATTTAGAAAAAACCGTTTTTCACCATTTCTTTTTCCGCGATAACTCTCGAACGAATTATCCGATTGATGTTTAAGGTGGCAATCGACGCGTTTTTTTAAGTATTAGAGCTGATTAGATTTTGAAGTCGATCGTATGAGTTGTTTCTGAGAAATCAATAAAAAACAAAAAAAAAATTTTTTTTTTTTCGTAATTCGCAGATATTTTCGAGTCTATTTGATCAAATGATCTGAAATTTTCAGGAAAGTTGATGGCCAACATGCCCTTTCAATCGCCGCCCTAAACATCCAAATCGGTTCATTAGTTCAAAAGTTACAAAGAGTTTACATACACACACACACACACACACACACACACACACACACACACACACACACACACACACACACACACACACACACACACACGAACACACGGACATCATTCTGAAAATAGTCGGAATAGCTTCCTAGGACCTCAAAACGTCGACATCTGATGAAAACTCGATTTTCGAAAATCGGGGTGATAACAATAACTTCCCGAAATTTTCGAAAATCGTCGATTTTCTTAGCGGGAAGTTAAAAAAAAAAAAACGAAAGAAAAAACAACGAATTAAAAAAAAAAAACGAAATAAAAAAAAATAAAATTTTTTGTTACAATTGCGGCACCTCTCCCCGAAATCACTCACTTTTGTTGTTAGTTTTTATTAATATTTACAATTTAATCAATCATTTAATCATCGTTATCTAATTGCGGTGGATAAATTTCTGGTTTGTTTTCAAGACTCCCTTGTATGTTTTTTATACAAATATTTTTTGCAGCGTTTTTATTACGTTTTAATGTGTGCTGACACTTTCAGCAAGTAGCAGTACGGCTTTGCGGATCGAAATTGACTTTTATATTTAATTCTTTTGTACTAAGGCAATTAGAACAAGCTTGACTAGTCCAAAATTCATTTACCAATGATACTTTGACATTTTTTTCATTTTCTAAGGTTTTAACGTATTTCGTGTGGGAATACCGGTCACCTGAAAACTGTGCTTTGCGCATGAAATCAGCCCCAGCCCCATAGCCGACCAAAGTCTTTTGATTTCTTACAATTTTTTTACGATTTATTTAAATTTTTAGTTTAGTATTTACTATTTTATTTTGTTCAATTCCATAATGTTTTTTGACTAATTCGTTTTTCAAAATTCCATTTTTATTCCTACAATACCGGCAACGATAAAACCTTTGTCTGCTCTTATTATTCTGATGTAATATTGTTGCAAAACAAAATTTATTATTATTACAATTATTACAATTTAATTTAATGTTACATCGATATTTACATTTACATTTATATTTTTCTTCAAAAATTTTATCATTACTATCAAACAAAACATGGTGATTTACAATATTTTCAGTTTTGTGTCTAAAAATTACACTATCTAATCTCAATCTTGTTAATTTCAAATACGACTCATATATAATTTTCATGATACCAGCATCGAAACTTGAAGTTTCAGTGTCTTTACAGCCCGTCGAAACAAGCTAATTTCAAGCCGATGCTGCAAACAACTGCTAGCGAATTCGTAATTCACAAATCCCTTCACAGCGGGCAGAAACATGCGTGTTTCTTCCCTTGGGAAGAAACACAATTGTTTCTGCCCTGTGCTAGATATATTTAATGTTCATTTGCAGCCCTATTACTCTCATTTGTTTACTTGTCACTTCAGCTTACTCATTTCATTTTTTAAGTGACAGTTTTAATTAACCAAATAAAATTACTAAAAAAAGAGTGAAAATAATATTTTTGTACTATTTACTATTTAATAAGTGACTGTAAATCACATATTGCTCATTCTCTAACAGTTCTCCGCATCATCGGCTTGAAATTAACTTGTTTCTTACTGGCTGCTGACACTGAATCTTGAAGTTCCGATACAGGTAATCATGAAAAATATAGTGTGTGACTCAGGATAAAACACGATTTCAGACTGCGGGTGATGTCAGCCCTCGCCTGCGGCTCAGGCAGCCAACCTCACCCTAGTCTGAAATCGTCTTGTTTCATCCCTTGTCACACAATATACTATTGTCTTTGGTTAAACCATTTCCAACGTAATTTGGCATAAGCATCGTTATGCTCGTTTTTAGGAGATATAACAATGTTTTCTTCTCGTTCAATTCTTTCGTGATCTAATTGTTCAGCACGTAAAATTTTATTAATGATTTTATTCCGTAAAGCATTACGACGGTGTTTCATCATATGTAAATTCATCAATTTTTTCATTACTCTGCTATGTCACGATCGAAGTGAGTGAAGGCGACGGGCGAAAGGGTTATTTTAAATTATTATTTAATATCGTAATGCCGAATTACCCTGTTCTATAACTCAGCCAAGGAGTTCGATTGAACCGTCACGTGGTTAATGTGAGAACGTATGCGTGATTGGGCACCGATTATTAATTTATAATTAATCATAAGTTACAATATGAGATTATATTTATTCTGTCATCCAACCAAGGAATTTGGGTCACGTGGCTGATATAAGAATGTTATAATTTCTTGTCGTTTATAAGTTATTTGTCTATTTGTACCGAGCGGATGTACTATAGACTATCCCGTTCAATGACCTGCGTGGCGTTAGGGTAGGTCCGGGATTCCTGAGCGAGAGGGATGTTGGGTCGGTGAATATGGGCCCTCGAGAAGGCCGTGTTCTTTCCCTGTCTTACTTTAAGGTTAATATGACTTGAATCACCAGCACTCGAATGCCGGAGAAAAGGATAACAAATAAAGAGACAGATGTATAAAAAAACATATGTGGTATATTGACAGGTTAAATGTTACAAAAATATTACAATAATAAACTTACCCCAGCGGGTTGAAATACCTGCACACACACTCACTCCAGATTCACCAATTTGAATTTGTGTACACAGGAATTTTACAATGTTTTATGACCGTTTTAACTGAGATTCACAGGTTAAATCTATTCACACGAACGCACTGCACGCTGAACCGAGAGGCCGGCTTTGCCTTCGAATGAATTTATAATGATTTTTAGGATTTTACTAACAGGATTAACTATTCCCAAACAAGGACTCCGGTTGCCTAGGGCTGTGGACGTCACGTGAAAGAGTTTGGTTAATTCTTATGCGAACTCAAATGATTTTACTCTAGGTATCCAGCCTAGGAGTCCAGATGCCTAGGCGTAGGACCTCACGAGGAAAGTTTTTAAGAGTAAAATTTAAGTCGCGTAATTTATATTTTAAGTAAAAGAATCGAGTTGCGATTATCGATCTAGAACCCCCGATTGCCTAGGCGTGGAGCGTCACGAGAACGAATTTTGAAATCGACTCAGTGAGTCTTACTCGCGGATTTAGATAGATCCGACAAGGGTTTTAGTTACGACGGTAATGACTGATTCTAATTATTTTTCCTGGGTTTATATATGAAAATTTTGGGAGAAAAGTGGGGCTAAGAATATTGAAAGCGTGAGAATAAAGGGGTTAGGTCATAATTTTGAGTGACATTTATTTGCATTCTCGGAAACCTGTATCATGTTAGGAAATTTACTAATTGTAGGGGACTCAGAGATACAAGAGTTTGATTCATTAGCGACCTACTATTAATTACTTAAATCCATTAGTGGTACATATTTTTACGAGCAATAATTTAATTTTTAAGAAAAGATTTTAAAATTTACCTCTGATCTCCGTATTATAGAATAGTATGGAGATGATAGAAAATAACAGGAAATCGTAAATTTAAGTGACATTTATCTTAAATTTGGGCCTCTGAAAATTATATCGTAGAAAATCATCGACTGCCAGAGTCCATGGGAAACCGTTGGATTCATTAGCGGGCGGATATGAACTCTTTAATTCCATTAGTAGTGAGACGGAAAGAAATAAAATTCTGATTTAAATGACAGGAGCTCTTTACTCTATTTTTCGGGTAAATAATATCAACAGAGAATTCGTGGGAACTGTAATATTCATCGATGTTAGATGGTGTTAAATTAAGTGCTCGGGTAATAAAATTTTAAATCCATGGGAGAATTTTTAAGCTAACTTAGTTTGGACATTAAAATTTACTTAAGGCTCAAGTGAGGAGTATTAAGAAAGAGATCAAATAGTTCTATATATAGAGTTGCCGTTGAGCACTTCACCTTGTAAACCGGCCATCGCGGTGCAGATGCGCTTATGAGAGAGAAAGACAGATATCTGTCTATCCATTCGTTTTACTTCTATTTCCCTCTCCGTCTCTCCATGCGTTATATTATTATATTTTGATATTATAATTATTGTTCATTTCAGAATACTTTCAATTGATTCAGAGCAAGTCCAACACCCCTTTTTCTGGAATTCATTGGATGTGCTCTGAATAGCAAAAACATTTCAAAAATAATTTAATTGAGTAAAATTTTTAAATTATTTGGGATTAAAAGTAATTCATGTGTATCGGTTGTTACAGCTATATGGTTTTCCATTACTAATATTATTAACCTTATAAATAACTAACGGTACTCGGGAACCAGGATCAATGTAGCATAACTTTTTGTATATATTTTTATTTACATCATTTTTATAATTATAATAATGGTTATTTTTTGGAAGTCCTACTAACTTGTTGTTCTTCTAATTACGTGTCATTGATACGGACACACCAACACTGTTAGTTTTTATTGAACAACCGAACCTAACATTAGATGAATTTTGTATTTTATGTAATTTACCCCATACTTCTAATGGTTTGTTTTCTAAATTATTTTTATATTTTTCAATACTTGGATCAATCAAACCTGCTCGTTTTAATAAATCATACCAGCTTTCGGTATTATAATTTATAAATTTTAGTCCATGCTGTCCTATGGGAAACACAGCAAATGATCGAACATTATTATTACTTAATTCACATTGATATTTCGTCCAATAATAAATTGAATTGAACCATTTTTTATTATCTTTTGTATCCTGTAAATTATCTATTATAGTTGGATTAATTTCATCACGCTTATCATCTACCCAACATTGAGTACATTGTTCTTTAGTATCTTTTTTATTTAAATCTGAATCTTTTAACTTTAAACAAGTAATTTTTTTAATTCTATTGAATGCATGTATTTGTAAATTATTTTTTAATGTGACTGTATAATTATTTACCAAATCTTCATAAATTCTACTTAAATTTTTCATTTTATAATCGAATTTGTCAACTATCTTTTAACCCTTTCCCGAAAGTGTGAATCGAAATGAATCGGTGTAAGCTCTACGGGGGTAGCGCCAATCAAAGTTCGTTGTTAAGGCTGTGTGAGTAACGGTTTAGTCGTGTGAGTGAAGGTTTGATCGTAGTAGTGCATGCATGCGCCCCCTTCTACTATTTTTTCTGCCCTTTCTCTTCTTAACAGGCTAGCGCTCTCTCGCTTTAAAACGAAGACGTACAATTCAAATTGAGAGTAGGGACTCAAGGTCAACCGGGAAAGGGTTAATATTTATCACTAACTAAACTAGGATCATTAATGACTATCTTACTTTTACTTTCTATTAATTTATAAACGAAATATAAAAAATTTGGTTGACCGATATCATATATATCTTTAAAATTGTCAAACGCCATTGATAATGCATTAGTTTTATAAAAATAATTAATGTACAGTTGTAAATTTATAAATAAACGCGATATAGTACACACATCTTGGCGAATGATTTGAATTATTTTTTGTCGTTGTTCTACAGTTAATGCTGGAGCATTCAAAAAACTGGTCAACCCTTTTCGAATCGTATATATTATAATGTCTTCAAAATCATCGCCTGCTGGCAATGTGCGCTTGGATGGTATATTTTTTAAACACATCTTTGAAGTTCTTCTAGTGTGTCCTTTTAACCCACAAAATTTGCACTCAAGATTCTCTGTAAAGAAATTTAATTTTTAATTCTAAATCATTAAAGCATCAAGTTTGATTATGATAGGGGGAGGGGGGGGGGGTTATGAACAAGAAACCCTTACAAATTGTTTGAGAGAAAAAATTCTGAATTTTTAGGTGCAGATCTGGTGAAAAGTCGTAGACACTCCACGGAGGAAAGAAGGAAATCCTAATCCGAGTGTTCGCGAAACTTGCTCTCAACTCGGGTAGGTAATTATACACTCGGTTTGAAATGTCTCACTTTACTCCCTTGATGTGTAACATACTATTGAGACGAAATGAATAATAGTTGAATTTTAGTAGATTTTTCAAAGATACCATTTTGCTCCAAATTTGAATTTTTTATTTTTTTGAGCATATTGATTACGAATACATGGCAAAAAAAAGACTCAAAAATGTAAAAGCGGTAAAAAGAAAAAAAAAACCTTTTTTATATTTTCAACAGACGCGACATATTGAAATTAAAAACATGGTTAAGAGGCTAGAAAAAAGTAAAACAAGTAAAAAATACCGCGGATGTGAGCTCTTTTTTCTTAAGGGGCCCATGTTAACCCCACCCTCTTTCCCTAATTTATCAAATAATACTAACCATACTACCTTCCTACAGCGTCTTTTTTTAGTTTAAAAATATTTACACTATTTACAATGACGAGGCGTTTAATTTTTCCGCTGCTTGAGGCACCAATCTTTTAATGTCGGAACCTTTTTGTATTGCTTATAATGAGTTCCCTCTTCGTCTTGGATGACTATAAATAATTCATTTGAAGCATTTCTTGCCAGAAATCTTCTACTTTTTTTCTTTGGTGGAAACGGACGGCGTTGGATTTCTGTTATCAACGCAATACTCCTTTTATAATCCTGAATCGACCGTAGACCACCGGCTTGTTTTGGTTGGTCTACAGTCAATTCAGAAATCGCCTCTTCATTAAAATCGATTGAAAAATCCTCATTATCATCATCGTCATTATCACAATAATAATATCGCGGAGGATAATCAATTTTCTTTATAATTGGTGGGGGCTCCATTTTTATTTCAGCCACCACCGTTACCGATGTTGATGGTTCCGGCTGGATTGGTGATGGCTCATCCTCCATTTCCTCATAACTTTCGGATGAAGAAACTAGACTAGCTCCGACGTTCATTTTCATCATTTTCGGCGGTCTTTTTTGAGCCGCCTTGCTGCGGCCTTCCGCACTTGGCCCCTCGTGAGCCAGTAATTGCTGCCGCAATTTCGCCAATTTAGTCACCCAATCATCCTCCTCCTTTCTTCCTCGTTTGCGCCCTGACATATTCTGTTGTTTTTAAAACAGAAAAAGGAATCTACCATCACAAAGAAAAAAGGGTTTTCTTGGCACAAAAAATTTTACTCGCCCAAAAAAAAATTTTACTTGCACTAAAAAATTCCTTTCATTAGAAAATAATAAAAGAAATTTTCTTGAGCAGAGAAAAAATTTTTTGAAGCGACGAAAATTTTTTTTCTCTGTTATATTCAAAGTTTATATAATAATATTTATAATTTTTATGGCAAAATGGGGTAACCCTTAAAAAAGTTAAAAAAAAAATTCCTACACGGAAAGAGTTTTCGTATGAATATTGCCATGTTATTTATTCTAAAAATTACTCTAAATCGAGTAATCTTGGGCCATTACGACTTTTTACTTCCAAATTACGAAATTTTACTCTTTCAGTGAGTAAAAATCAATCAGATTAATTTTTTCTCATACTTACGAGTAAAAATTACACCTAGCGGCTGTCTAAATAAATTCTCTCTAGTTCAATTATTACTCGTCGGTTATGATAAAAAGTTGATGGTTCAATTTATAAAATTTGTATTGAATTACAATAAAAATTACAATGAATAGGCTGAAATTTTCATAAAAAACTTACAATCCATCTAATTGCCTTAGAATATTAATTAATATAAATATTTTGAAAAAAAATAAAAAAAAAAATTTACTCGTATTGTGTTGAAAAAGAAAAGATACAAATTTTTTTTATAATTTTAAAATAAATATTAAGTTATGGAGAGGTACAGAGATCGTCTTTTTTTCCAAGCCTACGTTTGTGTGCGTAACATGTCAGTTGTGGCGAGCAAAATAAAAGACATTTAATCGAAGCCGATATTAACCGAAGATTAACGGAGACTACTGAAATATTACTTTGCAGTTTAGAGTAAAAATTACTTCCATAAATTAGAAAATTTATTCGAGTTAGAAGCAATTTTTCATCAAAAAATTAATGGGTTTAAAAAAATGGTAAATTAGGGAGTAAAAATTGATCGCATGGAGTAAAAATTAATAGATTAAGATGAGTTATTCATAACAATCGATTAAATATAAGACTTTTAAAAAATTACTCAATGATAGAGTAAAACCTAGTCGAGCAATATTAATATTTAAATAAAAAATTTAAATTTAAATCAAAAAATACCAATTTTTTGCAACGGCCCAGGATTACTCGAAATTACAGAGTAATTTTTACCAAAAAATTCTTTCCATGTAGATATTCAATAAATTTAAATAAATTTAATTTTTTAGTGAGTAATTTACACTTTAAAATTACGTTTCATATGAGTATTGAATGCAACGAAAGAAAAAAACAAAATTTTATCATAAATCAAAAGTTATAAAAATTAATATCTCAGCTGACACTTTTGATTTTCAAAAGAGTTTAAGTATTCACTTTAAATTGTTAAATTTTCATTTGTTGATGACTATTTATTATTAACATTCAAGTGAATTTTAAAAGTTCATTAATGAAATATATATGAAGTAATTTAACACTGGGGGTTTTTTTATTGTAAATTGATAAGAAAAAGAATTTAATTGATTTTATACTATTTTCTTACAAATTCTAAAACTTGCTCAATTATAAATACAAACGTGATTTTGGACTGTTCAAGAAATATTGAAAAGAAAAAAAATTTTTTTCAAAACTTTAGGGGTTCCCCGTTTTGCCTCCCCCCACCCCTTTCCTATATCCTTATTAATCATTTAATTCTTTTCTTCCTCAATATTAATCTGGCCACTTATTTATTCAAATCTAATTTAAAACAGTTAATTTATTCCTAAGCTACTGAATACTTCATCTTATGTAGATTATATTTTTTATTTAATTATAATAATGAGAAATAATTTCTAAGTTGAAAATAATGAACTAAAAATATTATGTTAGTTTTTTGTTTATCAATTTAAGGGCATTCTCAGATAGTACCCCCCTCGCCTACCTTTTAAGAATATGCAATGACTTATCTGTAATAACCGTATTGAAATTTTACTAATAAATTAAAAAATAAATAAAACCTTAATTAAAAAGTATAACAGGGGTACTGTTACCTTGGTCGTCCTTAAATTACCTTTTTAAGGGCGCCACTGGAAGGATTAAACGGTCTTTCAGAACCGGTTCTTTCTGCTCAGGGTCGGTGTAAAATTTAATTGTAAGAGTAGGAAGAGGAAGGATAATTAATAATTATTTAACACTTTATTCAAATTAACAAATTTTACCTTTTATTTATTTTATAAACCTTTTTAACTTATCCTTTTACCTTATAATAATTTTTCCAACTACCTTTGGCTATCACACACACACTCACTCTGAGTCCCCTGGACTTTTATTTCATACACGCGCAACTTAACCTAAATCTCCACGCGGTCAACTCGACCCTCTACGTGGCTATAACCTAAACTATATCTCTGCGCGGTCCCCTGGACCCTCTACGCGACTAAACCTTATTTAATTAATTCACGCGGTTCCCTGAACCCTCTACGTGATTATGAAACCTTAACAATTTTTAATACTTAATTGTCATTATTACTCTTTTACACTCAGAAATTCTTTTAACCATTTTCCTTTCTCCTTAACCAATATTAAAATCAATATCTCATTGTAATACCTCTAATCAATTGATATCTGTAATTATTTACAACCACTAACGTTTTCCTTTTTACATTCAATTAATAAAATTATTCAAGCCGATTTTACTCACTAACGTTTCATCGACACTTTCACAATACTCAACTTGACTATCAATTTCGACGTTAAATTCCCGGCACATTTACTATGACTCAATTGATTGATTTTATTTATAATTGATTAATTAATGTATGGTTAAAATTACTTTAAAATTAATGATTAGATTATTGACTAGATTAAAATAATTTTTCGGCATGCGGTCTCTCTAAAGGCCTGGAAAATTCCACGACGCAGTAAATCCGGCCACGTTGCCTAAATCTTCTAGAAGCGTCAAGAACACTCGATTCGTAGTGTCTGGATGACGAACTGATTTCCACGTGATTAATTAATAATTAATAATTAATTTACCTAGTTGGGCCTAGACGCGACGATTAATCTACGGACACCACGTACGATTTTATGTGTCTATTTATTTGATAATTCTGGCTCAGGCCTAGAATCAATTTTATAAATATCTGCGACGATTTTATGTACAGCTACGACTTGTATCTTGTCCTCGTCTTGGTTCTGTCCAGTTGGCGTGTTTCTGGGTTGTCGATACTGGTCCGGGTCGTCTCGTGTTCTTTTCCTTGTTACGTCTCGGTTCCCTCGCAAATTGTGTTATGAATTTTATTACTCCAATACCTGCTTATTCAGATGAATTAATACTGAGATATTAAAGAATACCGGCTAATGGCCTGGTATCTTGATAAATAATGCTCTGGAGTTATCGCGTGGTTCCACAATGCGAAGCCAAGTCCGACTTAGATAGTTACCTGATCTTCGGGTAGTCAGCAGTCCTATACGTCTGGATGGTATCCCGGTCCTGCCGACTCTGCTACTATTCTCCTCTTGTCTTGCACTTTTAATAAATTAACTCGGTTGTCTTCGGTCATTATCGGAAAACTACCCCTCTACCTAATTATTATTGGACCTCGTGTACTAGCATTTTCGATTAGCGCGCCCGGCGACAAGTCGAAAAACTCACTCAATTGCGCGGTTGGGGTAACGGGTAGGGTAATTGACCATCAGTGAATTATCACGATTTTGATGGATAGAGCAACTCATTTTTCCCTGTTACAAAAGAAAACAATGTAGTTACAATTGCGCCGAGATATAGAATTTTACAAAAATTACTCCCAGTTGTTATCAATTAAAAGTCAAAAAAAATTTTTAGCATTCATTCTAGCCTACAGAATTTAAAAATTAATAAAAATGACCCTTATGGATAGTTCTTCAGATTCAAAAAAATGTAAAAGTTTTATTCAACCTAATACCCCAAAAACGAACATAAAGAATATTTTGCCAAATCTTATTTTATTTGAATTAGTTTAAATTTAAGTCACCGTGCAAAATCAGGATTTAATTTTCTCGCCTCCGGGCGGAAAGCGTCAACTTTCGTCCCGCTGTGCAAAACGAAGATGCCGCTTTCCGCCTCCGTCGACGAGAAAAATAGTATACACTCCTCGGGAAGTAAATAAGAAAGCCTCAGATCACATGTTTATTGACCTCGGCTTCGCCTCGGCCAACAATTACATGCGATCTAAGACATTTCTTACTTTTCTTCCCTAGGTGTGTAATATACTATTACGCGTGAGGAGACCAATATAAATCGTATTGCAGGAAAATTTCTTACTCTACTTCACAGACTGAATTTCCCCAGGCCCATTAAATAATTATTAATTATTTTGGATAATTTCTAAAGTAATTTTAATTGCAATAAATTAATGTTCGTTTTTTTTCTTCACTGTATTTCCTATACCTCAGGCTTCATTAGTTAATTATTAATTATTTTTGATAAGTTCTAAATTAATTTTAATTGCAATAAATTAATTACTTTTGATAAATTTACAGTGTTTGAGTTTTCGGTAATGTAAATTTAAACCCGACCTTCACCCCTCCACGAAAGCAGCGTGACTTTAATGTTCTAAGATGTGACGATAAATATCTCGAGTGGGCCGTATTAAATATAAAAATAAGCGTATGAAAGTTTTATTGGTTAAAAATAAAATCGAACCTTAATATTAATTAACTAAGAACGTAGTCCCAATTCCACCGAAGTATAGATTAAAAAAAAAAATTATATACAATATTGATGCCACATTTTTAAGTCTAATAATTTTTAATTTATCAATAAAAGTTTAATACCATTATGACAGTTAAAAGTCATTTCATATTTTTTAAAAGTAGGGGGCACTATCTGACAATACCCTTAATAACATATTTATAATAATTATCATAGTGGTCTAAATAAAAGCTTGGGATTTTTTTCCCACCAGTTTCTTCTCCCACCACCGTAATATTAGAATGGGCGCATTCGCCATTACATGTGCGCATGTTTCAAACCAACAATTGAAGAGTGAAGGGAGAAATCGTGGTAGGAAAAAAAACTCCAAGCTTTCATCGGGACAACTATATAAGAATTGATCCTAACTTAAATTTAACCTAACAAACGAAAGCTGAAGTGAGAAATAGCAGAATTAGTGCCGTTTTTAAATTAGTCACTTAATTTTAATTAATAATTTACAACAAAGTACTATAATATCATATGTTCTAATATATTTAAACTCCCAAATAATCATCGATAAACAATAAATTTTTAATTAAGGTAAAAGACCCATTACCTGCTTACTTATTATTGGAGTTAAATTAAAACGCTCAATAGAAAGTGAGGAATCAAATGAAAAATCATACTTTTTTTTATAGAGAATAATTTATAATTGAAGATAAATATTGATAATTACTTATTATTGATTTTTTAAATAAGACTGTTGAGCTTACCCTTAATCGCTCACTAACAGTTTGATGAACCGTGACTCACTCAATGCCTGTATCTATACTCGTTCAAAAACAATAGAAATTGAATTATCCCGTGAAAAATGAATCATACATGGCCATGCATGGAGCATACATGGTCATACATGAATCATGCAAGGCCATGTATGGCCATGCATGGACATGTATGACTATATTTGGCAGTGATTAATTGAACATACATGGCCATGCATGGCCTATATGGTTCATGCATGGAGCATACATGGTCATACATGAATCATACAAGGCCATGTATGGCCATGCATGGACATGTATGACTATATATGTCAGTGATTAATTGAACATATATGGCCATGCATGGCCGTATATGGTTCATACATGGCCATACATGGGCATACGAACTTTTTGAATACAGTCATGCATGGCCATATATGAATAATACAAGGCCATGTATGGCCATGCATGGTCATACATAGTCATGGATGACTATATATTATACTGCTTTTTTTAGCGACTATTTTTTTTTTCGCTCCCATCCCGAAATTTTGTTGGAAATACCCTCCAAAAAATTCCCTGAGAGTTTAAGCCCTTGATATCAATATAAAGTACTTTCCCAGAGCAGGCGAAGATTTCCCATTCAAAATACACGTAAACTTGGGTTTTTATGTTTTAAACTTCTGTAACTCCGTGGCATTTTATGACATCATCTCGCCCAAAGTCGGGATTTTCTCAGAATTGAATGCTCTTCAAAAGTACCCATTATCGCGAAGTCGTAACTCATACGAGTGGGGGAGTACGGACCGCTAAACTAAATTTTTTCATAGAATTCTTGTTTCTTCTCTCATTATCTCATAAACAACAAGACCTACATAAAAAATATGAGTAACAATTCTATAGAAAATTCAATTTTCTACAAAAAAGGTCCTTAGCACTAAATCACTACGATCGATATTTTCTGAGATATTAATTATTGAAGTTTACGTAGCATTGAATTCCCATAAAATGTCGAATCAAATCTTAGAAAATACTGATTTTTTATTTGACTAATATCTCAGAAAATATCGATCTGAGTGATTCGGTGCTAGGGACCTTTTTTGTAGGAAATTAAATTTCCTATAAAATTGTCATTTACATTTTTTTGTAGGTCTTGTTGTTTATGAGATAATGAAAGAAAAAAAATTAAAAAAGTTCGTATGCCCATGCATGGCCATATATGCTCGATGTATGGCCATATATGCTCCATGTATGACCATGTATGAACCTCATACGGCCATGCATGGCCATATATGTCCAACTAATCACTGAAATATATAACTCTACATGACCATGCATGACCTTGTATGATTCATATATGGCCATGCATGGCCATGTATGATTCATTTTTCACGGATATAAAAAATTTGAGCTGACTATTACAATTACTTATAAACAGGATGTTGTAGTGAAAAAAAATAGAAAATTTTTTTGATATCACTAACAGCATATTGATGATTATATTTTGCTTTTTCGAAAGTGATTATATCCTTTCAATCTTACGTAGCACAAGTAAACTTCGTTGTAACTGTCGGTCACATAGCTTAGTCGACAAAGCGTCGGTCTCTCGTACGGAAGGTCCCGGGTTCGAATCCTACTAAAGCGGGTGGTGTTATTAATAAGTCTAGCGTTTTTTCTCTGAATTAAAAATTTCCAATTCGATTAGGAATTCAATTATTCGCATATCTGATAATCTCTGCGTCGCCAAAATGATTAAAAAAAAAAAAAAAAAATTAAAAAAATTTTTTTTTATTTAGTTAAAATTTCTATACCTAGTCATATCAAGTCATGTATGGCCGTATCAAGCTATGTATAGTCATACATGGCCATGCATGGACATACATGGCCATACATGGTCATATATGGCCATACATGGCCAATTTTCATACATGGCCATGCATGGAGCATTCATGCATGGCCATGTATGATTAATTTTTCACGGGATGATAAGTTTAAAGATTTTCAGGATAATTTACGAAAAATATATTATATTATTTTATACAAATTTTTATAATATATTTAATAATAAAGTTATAACAATTCTTAAAATATTTAGAGTAACGTAGATTGAATGTAACAATACGGAAGATTGAGTGAGATTTTGAAAATAGTAGCTTGATTTGAATTTATAATAAATTGTACAACACTTTGATACGCTATATTATGAAACATTTAACTTGGAAAATAATTATTAACTAATGACAATCTTTCTACTTAGAATTATTTTCTGCAAAAATGACAAACACTCATTAATCGGTTAAAATGAAAGTAATCGTACTAATTGACTAGAAAATTTTGCCTTGATTAAATATTATTTATATCAATATTATTTGAACGCGTCAATCAGTCACAGTCAGCGACTAATAAAACTGACAAGATTTGGGGTCTTTAATTTCTTATTAATAATTGATATTAATGTAGATGAAACGAAATGTTTGATTGAACAGTTAACTAAACAAAGTTTTTATTTAATTGACTGAAAAAAGAATGCGCGAATTTAATATTAAATAGAACCGATGAATTTAAAGATTCCGTAAAGTGTTGAATTATAAGCAACGCGTAACTAAGTAACCAAAATCTATTTCCCATCTCTTTGGCTAGAAGAGCTCCAGAGTCCCTACAAGTTTACCTAATGCTCGGCGCTATTAGCATTCCAAGCACACCTAACCGAATGTGATCCCAGCAGCATCCGAATAGAAGATTCGGAATGCCCGGTAAATATTTTCTCCACGCTGAATGGATACAGAAGTAACCATGTCAGTGCGAACAAAATAATAGTTTCCCTCTGAACTGATGCGTAGCATCAGATCAGTGCGAAACCGGTCAGTTAATCGCTTACCGTAAAACGGATTCGCAATGTGATTAAATTGCCGATTTAAATCGCTTTCAAGAAGATTTGCCATCTATTCTCTTTCTCACAAACATGTGAACAAACGAAACGGTCCTTGTTGCACTTACATTAGCAAATGGAAATTTCAAATGAGCCGTTTTCAGGTATAAACTGAAATTTCCGAACCGGAAACATTTCATTCGATTAATAATAACTTTACACATCGAATGACATATTTTATGTAATTATTTGGGCCTTTATCTATGAAAACGGTCCATTTAAAAATCACCTGTTTTATTCTCTTAGGCATTCTAGAATAATACAATGCGAAAGAATAACAAAAATCGCGTAAGACACCTAGCGGCAGCAATGAACTACAGCGATAAGCTGGCACCTCCCCCCCCCCCCTTTTACAAAAATTAAAGTTACGTGCGTAATTGCTGTAACTTGCAATTACGCGCGTAAATTTGAATAACACAATTACAAACTTTCATACTCGCGGTCAGTTATTTGTTTATTAAAATAAAATATTTTCTAAAACAAAAAACAATTAACGCTGAGGTTTCTTTTTTGATTTTTTTACCATTGTCGTAAATCACTAGTTACTGACAATAAGTAATTGATTCAGGAGAGTGAACATACCTGTCGAGTGAGAATTTTTTGTAATTTTGAAATAAATAAACAAATGTAAGTAAGATAAAAATTAAAAATTTTTATCTTACTCATATATATTATATATATATATATATATACATATATATATATATATATATACATATATATATATATACATATATATATATATATATATATATATACTCATATATACTTATGTATAATCAGATAAAATCTTTTTTTATCGGGAAATAATTAATTAAATGAAAATCAGTACACTCAATATTTTATTCTTTTTAACTTCCCGCTAAGAAAATTACAAATTTTCAAAAATTCGGGAAGTTATTGGTTTCAGCCCGATTTGTGAAAATCGAAATTCCAACAGATGTCGACGTTTTGAGGTTCTAGGAAGCTATTCTGACTAATTTCACGATGATGTCCGAGTGTATGTATGTATGTATGTATGTACGTACGTATGTAAATATCTATAACTTTCGAACGGATGAACCGATTTTGATCTTCAAGGTGTCATTCGACGCGGTTTGTCAATATCTTGAAGCTGGAAAAAAATTGAACTTGATCGGTATGGCTCGTTCAGAGATATTTCAAAAATAAACTTTTTTCAAAAATGTTTTTTTTGGATAACTTTTTATTTTCTCAATGGATTGATTCCAAAATGAACTGGGCTCTGGAGCTTCATAAGTTGCGTCGAATGCTGCCTTAAACATCAAAATCGGTTGATTCTTTCGAGAGATTTCGTTGTCGAAAGAATTAAAAAAAAATTTTTTTTTTAGTATTTTGAAAATTTCTCAAAAACGACTCGATAAATCAATTTTAAAATCTAATCAGTTGAAGAACTCAATAAAACGCGTCGATTGCCGCCTTGAACGTCTCAATCGGTTTATTCGTTCGAGAGATATCGTTTGAGAGAAAATAGTAAAAAACGTTTTCTTTCGAAAACAGAGGCATACAAAAGTATTTTCGAGCTCGAAGAGCTCGAAAATGTATCTACAGCAACTTTTCGAGCTCAAAGAGCTCGAAATAGGCGGAAAGTTTTGGGGCTGGCCCGCAGGGTCAACCGACAGACCGATTTTTTTTTTATCACTAGGAATTTCATTAGAAATCATTGGAATCGAGAAAATAATTCCTGGTGTTGTTTTCTAGGTTAAACCTAGAATCATTGGACTCCAGTTATTAAGCTGAGTACTGTAAGTATTGATGACGATAATAAAATAAACAAATGAATAAGAATGGTAATAATGATGATAATAATGATAATAATCCTCTTCTAAAAAGTTGATGACCGGATGTCGTATTGTTTTACGTCACTTCTGTGACTATTTTATTCGGTTGTCAATTGGTCGACTGAGATAGTGGCGGGATTTTTGAAAGAATGAAGGCGAGTGAAGCGAGCATGTTAAGTCTAGTAATAATAAATAAAATATTTTATTTTCATGTTACAGAAATAGGAAATTAAAATATAACTTGGATTGCTATGTAAGAGCTTCATCTTCAAACCTTCAGGTAAATAAAAATTTAAATTATTTAACTCATAAATGATTAAATTTATTTTCTAATAACTATTGGGCAGTAAATTCTGGACCTACTGACGTTTGAACATGACACTCATGGTCTCCATCCAATTTGATAAATTATAAATTATCGAATTTCAATGGTTTTCTCTTCTGTGAGTCGTGCTCATGCTTCTCGAGAGCCAGATTATTGTCTGCAATGTTTATTTAAATAATAATTTAATAAATTAAGACTCGAAAAATAAATATAATAATATTTGTTTATATTGGAGCAAAGAAAATTGTAATTACGTGGATTTTAAATTAATTACTTAAGTAAAGACTCTGAGAGTCGTGCTCATGCTTCATTAGCGCCAGAATGATGTTAAAAATGTTAATTTGAGTAATTATTTAATTAACTAAGACTAGAAAAAATATTTATTGATATTGGAGTGAAAAAAATCGGTCTGTCGGTTGACCCTGTGGGCCAGCCCCAAAACTTACCGCGTATTTCAAGCTCCTTGAGCTCGAAAAACTGTAAAAGATACATTTTGGAGCTCTTCGAGCTCGAAAATAGTTTTGTATGCTTTTGTTTTCAAAAAATAACGTTTTTCACATTTTTTTCTACAACGATATCTCTCGAACGAATAAACCGATTAAGACGTTTAAGGTGACAGTCGACGCGTTTTATTGAGTTCTATAACTGATTAAATTTTGAAATCGATTCATCGAGTCATTTTTGAGAAATTTTCAACATACTAAAAAAAATTTTTTTTTTTAATTCTTTCGACAACGGTTTCTCTTGAAAGAATTAACCGATTTTGATGTTCGAGGTGGCATTCAAAGCGGCTTATGAATCTCCAGAGCCCAGTCCATTTTGGAATTAATCCATCGAGCCCGTAAAAAGTTATCCAAAAAAAACATTTTTAAAAAAAGTTTATTTTTGGAATATTCCGAACGAGCCCTGCTGATCAAGCTCAATTTTTTTTCAGCTCCAAGATATTAAAAAACTGCGTCGAATGACACTCTGACGATCAAAATCGGTTGATCCGTTCGAAAGTTATAGATATTTACATACGTCCGTACGTACGTACGTACGTACATACATACATACACTCGGACATCATCGTGAAATTAGTCAGAATAGCTTTCTAGGACCTCAATACGTCGACATCTGTTGAAATTTCGATTTTCACAAATCGGACTGAAACCAATAACTTTCCGAATTTTTGAAAATTTGCAATTTTCTTAGCGGGAAGTTAAAAAAAATGTAATTTGTTAGATATTAAGCTTTTAAATTTACTTGAGACTCTGACAGTCACTCTCTTGTTTCTTCAGGGCCAGATTATTGTTTAAAATGTCAATTTAAATAATTATTCAATTAATTAACGCTAGAAAATTAATTACAAAAATATTTATTGATACTTAGTCCTTTTGCCACTATTCTTATGGCCGTATGCAAAATCAGGTCGATAAGATTTTTCAACGTGTGTTTATGTAATTTGATGCGAGGAAACCGATTTTGATAGTTAAAAAGTTGTACGGTGGTCCAGTTTTTTGTTATAAACAATTAAATTGTTTAAACTTAAATTACGAGAAAACTATTATTGATAACTCTTAAATAATTACAAAATTAGCTTTTTGGCATCAAAATACATAAATAATGCCTGAATCATCTTTCGTCTATCTCTATTATTTATTAAGATATAACGTTTCAAAAACTACAAACTTTTTGCCAGGTCCATTTAGCTCAAAATTGCGCGCGCATCCACAGCGTATGAAGAGCGCAGGCGTCTAAATTCAAATGTCGTTTCCTCTGCTTGCATTTATTATTGTAATAAAATGTATAATCATTCAATTAAAAAATAATAATAATAATAATTAGTATTAATAGTAATGCTAGTAATAGTAACAATGATAGTTTCAATAATAATTACAATAATTACAATAATTTTATTTTTGCTCAATATAATAAATTGTTATATATTATAAATAATAATAACAATAAAATTTGACGTAAATGGTTGTATATTTTAACATTTAGCATTTATAATAAAAAAAATTTCTATGTAATTCGGCGTCTCATAAATTCTCAGAATTTAACTGGTTCGAGTTGAGGTAAAAATTATTATTATTTTTTAATTGAATGATTATACATTTTATTACAATAATAAATGCAAGCAGAGGAAACGACATTTGAATTTACACGCCTGCGCGCTTCATATGCTGTGGATGCGCGCGCAATTTTTAGCTAAAATGGACCTGGCAAAAAATTTGTATTTTTTAAAACGTTATATCTTAATAAATAATAGAGATAGATGAAAGATAATTCAAGCATTAATTGTGTATTTTGATGCCAAAAAGCTAATTTTGTAATTATTTAAGAGTTATCAATAATAGTTTTCTTGTAATTTAAGTTTAAACATTTTAATTGTTTATAACAAAAAACTGGACCACCGTACAACTTTTTAACTATCAAAATCGGTTTCCTCGCATCAAATTACATATACACACCTTGAAAAATCTTATCGACCTGATTTTGCATACGGCCATAAGAATAGTGGCGAAAGGACTAACTGGAAATAAAAAGAATTGTAATTTTGTAGTTTTTAAGTTTTTCAATTATCTTGAGACTCTGAGAGTCGTTCTCATGCTTCTTCAGGGCGAGATTCTTGTTTAAAATGTTAATTTAAATAATTATTTAATTAATTAACACTAGAAAATTAATTACAAAAATATTTATTGATACTGGAAAAAAAAAAAATTGTAATTCGTTAGATTTTAAGTTTGTAAATTTTCTTGAGACTCTGAGAGTCGTTCTCATGCTTCTTCAGGGCGTCTTTGTCAATAGTCAGAAAATATTTTTTTCTGTATCGATATCAATAATGTTAGTGAATTATTATTTTCAATTTAATCAAATAAATTTGTTTACTTCTAATAATTTGTTAATAATTACAGTCACTTGTTATGACAAAGTTGTTATTAGTTCAGGTATTATTGATGTAGCATTCAGTGGCGGCACGTGTTACGTATCTAGCAAACGTATCATAATGATGTATATCTCAAGAATAGACTCTGATCGCAAGTTTGTGTGTACACCAAGTATGTATTAAAACACACAACACCCAACGCAGTGTATCATAGTTGTCGTACGTTCATTCATAAATTTGTAGATAAAACGACCATGACAAAGTACTTGACTTTAATCAATCTTCGTTGTTATATTTAATTTTTATTTTTCATCAACAAAAGTTGTAAAATGCATATTTTATTTTTTCTGATGTAGAAAATTGTTAAAATAAAACTAATATGATTTTTTCTTCTTTTTTTCAAATTTTTAATTTTATATATTGTCCTTAATTTATTTTATGTACAATACAACTGTATTACGACGGTGATGACCATACGTCAAATAAAATGTCAATTGGTCATCGCGCATGCGCATGAAAGTGTTAACGAAACATTTTCACTTTCAACTTCAGGTCGTGGGACGAACTCCGTAAACTTCGATGAGCGATTCAGCTCTATGGTGACGGCCCACACAAAGAGTGATAAATAATACTGATAAACAAATGATCAACTTTCAAAGTACTTTTTTACCTTAACTTTTATGATTTATTGTAAATATATATGTGTATATTTATAGTAATTGTGAGAATGGCATAATAACAATTATTAGGAGGTAGAAAGGAGAGGGGGAGGACCTATAAGGAAAATATGTCAATTATGTCTACATGGTTCATTTTGCCTTCTATTAATTTTAATATATAAAAAAAATTTAAGGGCACATTTTGCCCCCTTTCCCTTTTTTCTTACTTACATAATGAAATAATTTAATTTGTACTTCTGTCATCGAATTCAATAAACGAGAGATTTATTCTAAATACCAATAATTGAACCAAAGATCGCGTAATGATCAAAATCTATTTATATTTATGATTTTTATCCATAAGTATGAAAAATAAAATAACTTGAATTTGGTTCTGTTTAAATTATTGAAAAGACATAAAAAGTGAAAAAAATAAAAAACTTGAAGATATAAGTATCTATTCTTTTTGTGATGACTATATCAAACCATTTAGAATTTGACGAGTGTAATGGTTGCAATTATTATTCAATGATAGATTTAAGCACGTGGGCAATACTAACGTGGGTCGAAACCTACAATGCGTGTCATCTATCGTTACTGCACTTACAATCACTCAGTGGGTTTATATTACTACAGATTTTAAGATTAAAAAAAAAAATCCAATTATTAATTTTTATTTGTAATTTTCATCTTCCCGCTAAGAAAATTGAAAATTTTGAAAAATTCGGAGTCATTGGTTTCGGTTCGATTTTCAAAAATCTAATTTCTATCAGATCTTAACGTTTTGAGGTTCTAGCAAGCAATTCTAACTAATTTCAAGATGATGTCCGAGTGTACGTATTTATGTAACGATTTATGTACGTACCGTACGTACGAATGTAAGAAATCTGTAACTTTTGATCAGATGAACCGATTTTGTTCGTCAAAGTGTCATTCGATGCCGCTTGTTAATATCTAAAAGCTGTGAAAAATTGAGCTTGATTAGTAGGTTGCGTTCGGAGATATTCCAAAAATAAAATTTTTTCAAAAATCTTATTTTTGGATAACTTTTAATGTGCCCAGTGGATTGATTCCAAAATCTAATCAGTGCTAAAACGTCATAAGCCGCGTCGAATGCCACCTCAACCATCAAAATCAGTTGATTTGTTCAAGAGAAACCGTTAACGAAAGAATAAAAAAAAAACTTTTTTTTTTAGTTTTTTTGAAATTTCTCAAAAACGGCTAGATAAATAAATTTCAAAATCTGATCAGCTCTAAAACTCAATAAAACGCGGCGATTTCTACCTCAACCGTCTCAATCGGTCAATTAGTTTGAGAGATAATATCGTTGGACAAAAAATGATAAAAAACCTTTTTAACTTCCCGCTAAGAAAATTGCAAATTTTCAAAAATTCGGGAAGTTATTGGTTTCAGTCCGATTTGGGAAAATCGAAATTCCAACAGATGTCGACGTTTTGAGGTCCTAGGAAGCTATTTTGACTAATTTCACGATGATGTCCGAGTGTATGTATGTATGTATGTACGTACGTACGTACGTACGTACGTATGTAAATATCTATAACTTCTGAACGGATGAACCGATTTTGATCGTCAAGGTGTCATTCGACTCAGTTTTTCAATATCTTGAAGCTGAAAAAAAATTGAGCTTGATCGGTAGGGCTCGTTCGAAGATATTCCAAAAATAAACTTTTTTCAAAAATGTTTTTTTTGGATAACTTTTAACGGGCTCGATGGATTAATTCCAAAATGGACTGGGCTCTGGAGATTCATAAGCCGCGTCGAATGCCACCTCAAACATCGAAATCGGTTAATTCATTCAAGAGAAACCGTTGTCGAAAGAATTAAAAAAAAAAAAAATTTTCAGTATTTTGATAATTTCTCAAAAACGACTCGATGAATCAATTTAAAAATTTGATCAGTCATAGAACTCAATGAAACGCGTCGATTGCCACCTTAAACGTCTCAATCGGTTTATTCGTTCGAGAGATATCGTTGTAGAAAAAATGGTAAAAAACGTTATTTTTTTAAAACAAAAGGATACAAAAGTATTTTCGAGCTCGAAGTTTTGGGGCTGGCCCGCAGGGTCAACCGACAGACCGATTTTTTTTTTAGACAACAACGGCTGTTCGAGCTCGAAAATGCTGTTACATGCAATTATTTTTTTATGAGCTTTTCAAGCTCTAACAAGTCACGTTTTATGCTAGAGTTTGAAAATTTACGAATCGAAAATCATTAATGAAGTAGCGGCTTTTAAATTTTTATTCCCGATTATGTTTTATGAAATAAATGTATTGAGGCCGAAATCAATGTCAGTGATCAAAGTCAAGATTTGAACGTGTTTTGACTTAAGTATGAGCAATAATAGATGAAATGTCCGAGAAAAATATTAAAAACTGAGTTTTTTCAATTTCTTGCTGACAATATGATTAAATCTAAAGAACAAGTTAGATGACATTATATGATAATCAAAAGAGACTATAAAGAGAAAGAGTCGGTACACTGTAAAAAATCACCGGGGTAAGTCCAAGCGGTGTAGGTGTTAGAATCAGCGGTGTTAAATTTCAACACCGAAAGAGGTGTAAAAATAACGCCGCCGCCGGTGTAAATATTATGTACCGGCCCGTAAAAAATGAATCATACATGGCCATGCATGAATGCTCCATGCATGGCCATGTATGTAAATTGGCCAGACATGGCCATGTATGGCCATATATGACCATGTATGACCATGCATGGCCATGTATAACCATGCATGGCCATGTATGACTATACATAGCTTGATACGGCCATACATGACTTGATATGACTAGGTATAGAAATTTTAACTAAATAAAAAAAATTATTTTTTAATTTTTTTTTTTTTTTATTATTTTGGCGACGCAGAGATTATCAGATATGCAAATAATTGAATTCCTAATCGAATTGGAAATTTTTAATTCAGAGAAAAAACGCTAGACTTATTAATAACACCACCCGCTTTAGTAGGATTCGAACCCGGGACCTTCCGTACGAGAGACCGACGCTTTGTCGACTAAGCTATGTGACCGACAGTTACAACGAAGTTTACTTGTGCTACGTAAGATTGAAAGGATATAATCACTTTCGAAAAAGCAAAATATAATCATCAATATGCTGTTAGTGATATCAAAAAAATTTTCTATTTTTTGTCACTACAACATCCTGTTTATAAGTAATTGTAATAGTCAGCTCAAATTTTTCATATCCGTGAAAAATGAATCATACATGGCCATGCATGGCCATATATGAATCATACAAGGCCATGTATGGTCATGCATGATCATGTATGGCTATATATGTCAGTGATTAGTTGGACATATATGGCCATGCATGGCCGTATATGGTTCATACATGGTCATACATGGAGCATATATGGCCATACATCGAGCATATATGGCCATACATGGGCATACGAACTTTTTTAATTTTTTTTCTTTCATTATCTTATAAACAACAAGACCTACAAAAAAAATGTAAATGACAATTTTATAGGAAATTTAATTTCCTACAACAAAGGACTCTAATAGCACCGAATCACTCAGATAGATTTTCTGAGATATTAATCAAATAAAAAATCAGTATTTGCTAAGATTTGATTCGACATTTTATGGGAATTCAATGCTACGTAAACTTCAATAATTAATATCTCAGAAAATATCGATCGTAGTGATTTAGTGCTAAGGACCTTTTTTGTAGAAAATTGAATTTTCTATAGAATTGTTATTCATATTTTTTTTGTAGGTCTTGTTGTTTATGAGATAATGAGAGAAGAAACAAGAATTCTATGAAAAAATTTAGTTTAGCGGTCCGTACTCCCCCACTCGTATGAGTTACGACTTCGCGATAATGGGTACTCTTGAAGAGCATTCAATTCTGAGAAAATCCCGACTTTTGGCGAGATGATGTCATAAAATGCCGCGGAGTTACAGAAGTTTAAGACATAAAAACCCAAGTTTACGTGTATTTTGAATGGGAAATCTTCGCCTGCTCTGGGAAAGTACTTTATATTGATATCAAGGGCTTAAACTCTCAGGGAATTTTTTGAAGGGTATTTCCAACAAAATTTCGGGATGGGAGCGAAAAAAAAAATAGTCGCTAAAAAAAGCAGTCTAATATATAGTCACCCATGACTATGTATGACCATGCATGGCCATACATGGCCTTGTATTATTCATATATGGCCATGCATGACTGTATTCAAAAAGTTCGTATGCCCATGTATGGCCATACATGCTCCATGTACGGCCATGTATGAACCATATACGGCCATGCATGGCCATATATGTTCAATTAATCACTGACATATATAGTCATACATGTCCATGCATGGCCATACATGGCCTTGTATGATTCATGTATGACCATGTATGCTCCATGCATGAACCATATACGGCCATGTATGGCCATGTATGTTCAATTAATCACTGCCATATGTAGTCATACATGTCCATGCATGGCCATACATGGCCTTGCATGATTCATGTATGACCATGTATGCTCCATGTATGCTCCATGCATGGCCATGTATGCTCCATGCATGAACCATATATGGCTATGCATGGCCATGTATGATTCATTTTTCACGGGGGTGTTAAACAAATTATCCGGTGTTAATATAATGCCGCCACCGGTGTAAATATTCTAGACCGGTGTTAAAATAACGCCACTGCCGGTGTAGATATTCTTTACGGGTGTTGAAATATTTTATTTTATGAATATTTTTACTTTCTCGATCACTATACTTGTTAATAAATGATATTTTTCGTTAATTATCATAAAGAACTGACATTTTTTGTGTTTCATAATCTTTAAAGTTCATTCTCCAAGCAGACGCAGTTTACCCCGCTTTTACACCGGTTACCTCGCTTTTACATCGATTCTACTCCGTTTTTACACCGGTTACCCCACTTTAACACCGGTATTTTTAACACCGGTGAATTACTCCTCCTACACCGGTGTAATTTCATTTTTACACCGGGCGGAGTTTAAATGAGTCCATTTTTAACACCGCTCTTTTTACAGTGTATGATTTTAGACACATTTCAGCACATTATATTTTGATGTATCCGGAACAAATAACATTTTATATTTTATTTTTAAATCTATCCACTGGCTTGTTCTGATCAGTCAGCCATCGGCTTAGATAGCGTTACATAGTGAGGTTATGGCTGGCCAATTCTATTAGACAGTAATGAGATATGCTTCAAATCTGTTGGCTACGGGCTGGCCAACTATAAGTTTCACTTCTATTTGGACATATTTTTCGAACGAATTAATCGATTAAAATAGTTGAGGTCGCATTCGGCGCGGCTTCTAAAGTTCTAGAGCTGATTAGATTTTTAAGTCGACCGTTCAACTAGTTTTTCAGAAATTAACATAAAACTAAAAAAAAAAAATTCTAGGCGCCGGTTGGCCCTGCGGGCCAGCCCTGAAACTTCCCGCTGTTTTCGACCTCAAAGAGCTCGAAAACGCAGGTAGATATATTTTCGAGCTCTTCGAGCTCGAAAATGCTATCATATGCGATCGTTTTTTTACGATCTTCTCAAGCTCTAACAAGTTGCCTGTTATGCTGAAGTTTGAAAATTTAAGAATCAAGAATTGTTAATGAAGCGGTTTTTAAAATTTAATGCCTGATTATGTTCAATAAAATAAGTGTATTCAGGCAGAAATCAATGCCAGGGATTCAAATGAAGACTTAAATGAGTGTTGACTCATGTGAGATACTATCAAATATGAAATATCCGGGAAAAATATTGAAAACTACGTTTTATCGATTTTATTGTTTATATTATGATTTAAACTAAAAACCAAGTTCGATGACATTATGTATCGAAAGTAACCATATAAAGGATGAGTCAGTATGACTTCAGACACATTTTAGTAGGTTATATTATGATTTATCCAGGAAAAATAACATAAAATGTTATTTTTTTAACTTTTCAATGCCGATATCTTTCGAACTAATTGATCGATTTTGACGTTTAAGGTGGCAATCGACGCGTTTTATTGAATTCTAGAGCTGATTTAAATTTGAAATCGATCGCGTCAGTCGTTTCGAAAATATTTAGAAAAAACCGTTTTTCACCATTTCTTTCTCCCGCGATAACTCTCGAACGAATTATCCGATTTTGATGTTTGAGGTGGCAATCAACGCGTTTTTCCGAGTACTAGAGCTGATTAGATTTTGAAGTCGATCGTATGAGTCGTTTCTGAGAAATCAATAAAAAACTAAAAAAAAAAAATTTTTTTTTTTCGTAATTCGCAGATATTTTCGAGTCTATTTGATCAAATGATCAGAAATTTTCAGGAAAGTTGATGACCAACAAGCTCTTTCAATCGCCGCCTTAAACATCCAAATCGGTTCATTGGTTCAAAAGTTACAAAGAGTTTACATACATACACACACACACACACACACACACACACACACACACACACACACACATACATACACACACTCGGACATCATTCCGAAAATAGTCAGAATAGCTTCCTAGGACCTCAAAACGTCGACATCTGATGAAAACTCGATTTTCGAAAATCGCGGTGAAAACAATAACATACGAAATTTTCGAAAATTGTCGATTTTCTTAGCGGGAAGTTAAAAAAAGCTACTAAATGTTAAATAAATTCAATATTTTAGTTATTGTTATAAAATAGAAAAGAACATAATAAAATAATAATGGTTCATTAGAAAAAAACTTCGCAATAAATTAGCATCTTTAAAACATTACTAATTATTATCTAAATTCAACAGATTTTAAATGGAATTGTTAAATATCATATAGAATTTAAAAATTAAATATAATTGATGACATAAAAATTTATGCGTAGAATATATAACTATAAGTATACTGCAAACTAAATAGTCATTTTATTGTATGAGAATTTTTTCAACTAATTGTATATTTGATATTTGATTTTGTTTTTTTTTTCTTTGCTTGACTATTATTGTATCAATTTTCTTTTTGCAGCAGTTATTGATCTACCTAAGTAAGTATTCATTTTTTTTAATTCACTATCAATTTTTTCACGACCGTAATTTCGTTTTTTCAAAAATTTTTCATAATGATACGCTAATAATTCCCTTTTTCGTGGTGTTAAAATGTTTCTACCGGGAGCATTAGATTGTTTGCGGACTACGCGTGTTGCTAATATTTCATAACCCCATATAGCATGCGACATGATGGTTACGAATTTTGATGGCAAATCAGCATTCATAGCATCGCGATATGGAGCGCTTGGAATTTGTAAATTATCACCAATAACATATTGATCATTTTGTAAAAAGATTTCAAAAGACTGATTATGTTGGTGATATTGTAGTGGTTGTTGTTGCTGTTGTTGTTGTTGTGGTGGTGGCGGTGGTAGTGATGGTACTCGTGGTGGTGGTGGTGGTGATGGTGCTCGTGGTGGTGGTTGTAGTTCTTGTTGCTGTTGTCGTTGATGCTCCCGGTTTATAGCATTTGCTAGCATTGCTTCTTGAAGTTGAAATTTTAGTCTTTTTAGCTCAGACTCCTGCTTTTTCTTTGATTCTAATAATTTATTTATAAATCCGTTCTTAATGTTAATATCTACGTTCAGAAATAGGAAATAAAAATTTTTTTTCAGTTAAACTACTAAATTCTATCTTTCGCTGTATTAAAAACAGTTTCTTAGATTTGAATATCATTTATTGTAGACATTAAATAATGAAATCCATGAAACTTGAATAAAAAAAAAAAATTAAATTTACCACATCATCTAGAACTCGCGGTTGATGAGGAGTTGATGACGTAGACGGTTGAACCTATAAAAACATGATTATTTCAATTATAGTATTAATATTTCCTACTTGAACTCTCAATTGATTGCAATAACAATTAAGAAAATCACTACAAATAGTTGAAGCTTGTAATTGTTTAAGAAAAATTGAGTGCTATATAATTAAATTTTTTTTTTTTTATTTCAGAGTATTGAGTATTTTTCATTCTTTTCATTCTTTGAATTTTATATTTATGAAAAAATATTATTAAATTGATTTTGCTTTAAAAAAATTAAAATTACTTATACTCCTTAAGAATTAAAAAAAAAAATAATTATTATTTTAATTGAAGTACTATAATTCAACATTGATGAAAAGCAAAAAAAAAAATTTTTTTCTTCTTGTACATAAAATTTTAACAAAAATATAAAGTAAAACAAGTGATGATAATTTATTTATATTTTTATAACCGATCGAAAGGTAATTTAATCGCCACTTTTAAGTTATAGTATTGTTATCATTTCAAAACATTTAGAGAAAATGCCGGTTTTTACGGATTTGTATTTTAAATTCCCGACTAGAAATTATCCCCAAGCATACATTGGGACCCCATTGGGTACTGATGGGGCAAGCCCGATAGGGTTATCCCTATTGGGATTTGATTGGGAACATATAGGGTAAGCCCAACATTAAAATAAAAAAGTGCGATTGGGTTTACCCAATTGGGAAATAATTGGGAACCTGTTGGGAAAACCCAATGCTAAAATTAATGACTCGGCAATGGGTTTGCTCGATTGGGATATTTTTGGGAACGTGTTGGGGCCACCCAACGTCAAAATTAATAATTTGCTGTTGGGCTTACTCGATTGGGAAATAATTGGGAACCTGTTGGGAAAACCCAATGCTAAAATTAATGATTCGACAATGGGTTTGCCCGATTGGGAAATAATTGGGAACTTGTTAGGATAACCCAACGTCAAAATTAATAACTAGCTGTTGGTCTTACCCATTTGGGGAATAATTGGGATCAAGTTAGGAAAACTGAACATGAAATTTATAAAAAAAAAAATTTTTACTTCTTAAAATGAAAAATAATTTTTAAATGCAAAATATTTACGTTTTATTCTGTATTTTAACATGAAAACGAAAATAAAAAAAAAAAAAAACTGATTAAACTTTAATAATAAAGAAAAAAAACTTAACAATAGTAAAACGTATTTTTAATCACTTGCAGATTATAAATTTAATTATAAACTTAAAAAAAAAACTAAAACTTTAAGGGAAAAACAATCCATATGAAATATCTACTAACTTTCATATGCTCATATATTATTATATGTAAAGATAAAAATCGAATAGTTGTGTATGTTAACACCAATGATGCACGTGGCGACAAAATCTTGTGACTATAATACAAGCGTAGACAAGTTCAGACAGGTCCGCGCATAAAACAAATAACTAGTGGACAAAATCCCATATACACGTGACTCTTGCATTGGAAAACGTTCTAAGTAACTTATCAAGGCGTAATCTTTTGACATCTTTACAGTTACAATACCGTGCAATATAATTGATAGAATTAATAATAAAGAAAGTGCTAGTGCAGTGCAATATAATTGATCAAAATAATATTAAAGTGCTAGTATAGTGAATATAGGTTATAAAAATTGTGTCTCGTGCAAAGTGAGAATTTGTGAAATAATTAATTTTTTTTGTGAGCTAACACTATTGTAAATTAACAGTCATAACGAAAATTGAATAAATAAAAAAAATTGTACTAGAATGAGAGGATTTAAATAAAATTTATTTAACCAAATTTTTCTTATGTTGGGATTTTAGTGGGATTTTATTGGGTTGGCCTAAAGTTTCTGTAGGGTGAACCCAATTGAAACCCTATAGAGTGTGCCTAATTGGGAAACAGTTGGGTATACCCAATTGGGACCCAATAGGGATGACCCGATTGGGATCATCTTGGGCTATGCGTTACAACCCAACGTTGGGTTCCCAATTGGGAACCCAATTGGATTCCAATAGGTCTTACAACTTTTTTTCTAGTCGGGTTGTAGCTATAGAGACTGATTTTAATATGTTTGAATTAAAATATATTTTTATAAATTGAGGATTCCAATTACGATAATTGTATCATATCTCTTTTATCTAATCTAACTATAAATAAAAATTTAAGTTCTAAAAAAATTTTTACTATCAATTGCGTTACAGATTTTTTAATATTACACACGAAAACAAAAAAAGTAATCACACAGCTAATAATAAAAAATTTAATTTGAGAAAATTTAAACTTTTTGCTTACTTTCATTAATGTAAGTTATAAATTTTAATTGTTAATGTATAATTTTTTAGGAAGCATTTTTGAATAATAATTGTTAAATTTCGTTTCACTATAAGAATTTACTTATATTTATTGAAAATTTCAAATCTATTATTGCAGTTCAAATATGTGTATATATACTAGGCCGATTCACAAAAATCGGAATTTTTTTTTCTTCGAAGATACATTCAAAAGTTTAAGTAAGAAAAAGAAGACGCCTGTTAAAATTTGAGACCTTAATATTTATACTAAATACTCCCTGATCGCGATTTCTTATTTCTCATTGAAATAACAAAGGAAAAAAAAAATTTGGAATTGAGAATTTTATAGCTTGGTACTAGCGTATTGTACAAATAAGCCCAGTATCCATTTTTGTAGGGAACTTAACGCTTTAAGAAAACGATCTATAATTTTTCGATTAATTCATTTGTTAAAAAGTTATTTTAGCTTGAAGTCAAATTTATGGGAAATTTCGAGATCCTTTTACTTTTCCACCGAAACTATCAGGCATATCACAAAATGTCTTAGAATCTTTTTTGTAGACAATTTTATTCCCGACCAATTATCTTTGACAAAGCTCGTTCATTGTTACACAGCATTTTAGTTATTTTGATTTTGATGTCAACCTCTTAAAATTGATTGAAACTCTACTTTTTTAAAGAGCTTGACATTAAAATGGAAATAACTAGAAAATTGTGCAGATTATGAAAAATCTTTATCAGAGATAATTGGTCGGGAATAAAATTGTCTACAAAAAACATCTTACGACATTTTGTGGTATGTCTGCACTGATAGAAAAAATATCTCGATTCAAGAAAAATTTTTTCTTCAAAATGTGGATCTTGTTTTAAAATTTTTAATTGTTTTAATTTAAGAAATAAGTTTTTGAACCAAAAAAGTGAATTTCTCGAATAGAGAAAAAAAATTCTTCGTTTGAGAATTTTATTCTTCGATGAAGCCTTTATTGTTTTGAAACAAAATCTGACATATTTGGCTTAAGAATTTCTTGCTCTTGGATTGAGATAGGCAAAATGTAGGTTTAAGACATTACCGACTTGTTTCGAGAATGCCGCGATTTTTAAATCAAGATCTCAATTTACTCAGCTTGAAAAAAAACTTTTTTTTTATTTTAAAAATAAAAAATTTCGAAGTGATTTTTTAGGACTACATTCATTTACTTCAGATATGTTAAAATAGAAATTTATTTTAAAAAAAGTTTTTTTTTTCATTACTTTGAAAACATCTTCCATCAAGAAATTATTATTTGAACCAAAAATTGAAAGTTCTTAAAATAACAATACGACATTTTTAGCTGAAGAGACAAGTGGTCTTGCTTAAAGAATTCAATAGTATCGATTGAAGATAATTTAGTTTCGGGTCAAGACACGAGAGTTATCCATCAAAGATACAAAATCTTTAGAGCCAAGAAAATCTAAATCAAGACAAGAATTTCTTGAAGCAAGACAATTGCTTTTCTTCAGAAATAAATTCTTGGCTCAAGAAAACATTTCTTGAGCCAAGATAAAATTTCTATCAGTGTGTGTTACGTCCAGCTCAGGCGCTGAACTTTTTATATTAAATTTTATTTTTTATTAAAATTACGCGGCGACCAAATTTTATTTTTCTTTTATAACTCTAAAGCGATACGACATTTTAGTTGTAGAAATGTTTTTAAGAATTAGTAAATTTGTTTGCTCTGACGCACGTAAAAAAGTACTAGAGCAAACAATCAAATGCGTTTTTAATGACCCCTCAGGTCACCATAGCGAAAAGGCCCAAGTTTATCCTTTTTAGAAAGCAATAAAAAAATTATCAATGGAGACGTATTGGAAATATTTAAAAAGGAAAAAAAATTAAATTTTAATAGTGACTCATTTTTGAATAAATAAAATAAACGAAAATACCTAATCTTATAAGCCCTTACATTTTTGAGTGCACTTTCAACGAGACATCTCGGGATCATAGAACAAATAGACAAAATTGTTTTTAAATGACGAAATAGTCATTAAGGGAATTTAATACAAAAAAAAATTTACTATTCAAAATAATTTTTAACTAACAAAAAATCTGATATAAGTTTGTATAAATAATTTGATTAATTAATTAAATTCAAATAGATAAAAATAGTAAGAATAAATATAAAACTTTTAAACTAATTAATAAAATTCAAATACATGAAATTTTAGGAATAAATACGAAATTTCATATAAATGATCAAATAAATTACAAAATTTTAAAGAAGTAAAGACTATAAAATAGATATGAAATTTTACATAAATAAATAAAGCAATTAATAGAATTTACATAAGAAAAGATTCATGCGAATAAATATAGAATTTTATAAATAAAGCGGTAAATCCATAAAATTTAAATAAATAAAATTTATATAAATAAATAAAAGTAAAGGAAATTTATAAAATAAGATATAAATTTCTATTATATTAAATAAATTAAAATACTACCTATACATAGAATATTGTTCATGTGGGTGTATATGTGTATGCACACGCATATAGGACCGCATCGGGGTGTGCCCTTTACCACTTCCCTAGCGGAAAATCCTAGGGAAAGGGAAAGGACCCAAGGAACTGTGTTCCGATTGGACACAGATTTCCCCCAAACAATACACCAATTAGGACCCGACGAAAATTATAAAAAGTGTTGTCACACATCAATCACTCTCTCTTTTCGCTCAGTTAATTGTAATTGCTCAATTGTTCAGTGTCTTAAGTTCTCAGTCCTCGATCAGTAAGAATGAGGAAATTCAAATACAAGTATTCTTACACTTACACTAGTTCCGTACTAGTTTTTATTTGTAAGTGTTCTCACACTTTATTTTTTATTTAATGGTACAACCGTTCTCACACTGTATTCTATTATTTATATTGTTAGTGTTTAATAGTAACGAAACAAATTGTAACCGCGAATAATATAGTAAACTCAGTGTAAACCAAAAGTATACTCCAGTCTTCACAACTTCAGGTATTGTAATCTTTAAGTTTATGTTAAGCCAAAATATAGAAACATTTCCAACACGCGGAAATATTTTAAAAATGTATTGTATTTAAAATTCTATAGTCCTCTCTAGTATTCAAAACGAATTTTATCACAACCATTTTATTGTAAATTAGAGTTGGCTGATTAGTCACCTAATGTTTTAAATATTAAATTCATTGTATTCACATCATCAAAATTGTAAATTGTATAATATATAGTAGTTTAATTCGTATATTCAACATCTTCATTTCAAACAAACCTTCCAGATAATAACTCAGTGTGATCCCGGTCTATTGGTCGAAAGACTAGGGCCGAA